>VWYP01002960.1:0-59057 GCA_013400435.1 Pycnonotus jocosus | reverse complement strand
GCGCCAGTCACATGGCCGCGCGCACCGCCGGCCCCGCGAGGGGGGGCACGAGCCGGAGCCACCTGCGGGATGCGGGATGGGGGATGAGGAATGAGGGATGGGGAATGACGGATGGGGGACGGGGGATGACGGATGAGGGATGGGGAATGAGGGATGAGGGATGGGTGATGAGGGATGCGGGATGGCGGATGAGGAATTGAGGATGAGGGATGCCGGGTGCGGGACGAGGGATGGGGGGTGCGGGATGGGAGATGAGGGACGAGGGGTGAGGGATGCGGGGTGCGGGATAGGAGATGAGGGACGAGGGATATGGGGTGAGGGATGGGTGATGCAGGATGAGGGATGCGGGATGGGGAATGTGGGGTGAGGGATGAGAGGTGTGGGATGAGGGATGCGGCTGCTCTCGCCGGGGCCGCAGGCCGGGCCCGCCTCGCCCCTGTACACCGGCACCCCGCGGGCGCTGTAATGGGAGCGGGGAGCGGAGGGACCGGGCCCCACTAAACGCCGGGTGAGA
Organism: Pycnonotus jocosus; assembly: GCA_013400435.1. Classification (NCBI taxonomy): domain Eukaryota; kingdom Metazoa; phylum Chordata; class Aves; order Passeriformes; family Pycnonotidae; genus Pycnonotus; species Pycnonotus jocosus. The sequence goes on along the minus strand of VWYP01002960.1, from coordinate 58,543 downwards.
CTACGGAAAACATCACACACGGCTCGGAAGTTTAGCGCTTTACGCCAAGCTTCAGCCGCAGGCTCCCCAGCACTGCTGCTTCAGTGCAGGCTTGGGCCAAGATTTGATTTAGCCAGCGCCAGGAGAGTACCAGAAAACAGTGACCCTACACTCAGTCCTGCCCAACACTGACCCTTAGTGACAGACAGCACCTCCAAAAGAGAGCTCCTCTCCCCATTTTGATAATCCCACCATCCCCTTCCACCTGCAAATCATAAACATACCAGAATACCATCTTTTTCAGTATAGGATTAATAGGAGTTTTCCCCTCTTTTCCACCCAATTTTATCATTCAAGCCTGCTACACATTTGGCTTCTCCAGTCTATCTGGCTCTGCATCTCAGTGGTTACATTAACCTATACCAAAACTCCCAACAACTTACACAAATGGTTGTCAAAGCCTAAATTTGCTGTACAAATGTGAATAAGAAGTCAAGTTCCCACAGTACTTATACTACTAGGAACAAGTGTGGCATTGCCTACCAAAACAACTGAGCTAGAGAAGTTTATCTTTTCATCACTTCCCAGTGTATCTTCCAAAAACACATGCCCATCCAAACCTGTGTGCATAAAATTCAAAATGGACAGAGATCTGATTATGAAAACTAAACTAGCAAGTTAATTTCTATCTCCCTGTTAACATTAATTTCCTTGCCAAAGCAGCAGGCCATGCCCTACATTTTGGATATCCTTTGCAGTCTAAAAGTAGATCAATAAACAGCTTCACTAAATCTGATTAATTTCCTCTGCCATGGGACATGTTCTTCAAGTCTCCCAGAGACCTTCCAGGTTGAATTATTTGTACATCAGCCAAGCAAGACATAAAGCTGGGGGAGCAGTACGAAGGAAAGGGGAGTCAAAGTTGATTCTTACAAAGAAGGGGGCTATTTTTCTGAGTTACAACTGAGAATTTGTTCTTAAAGTGACATATACATTGAACACGGTACAGAAAGACAGACAATAGATATGGTCCAGGTTCTGGGACATAGGCCAGATGTGTATTTTCATAACATGATTACAGATCTACAGTAATTAACATAGGAAGCCATTCAGGTCACTAGAGGTAAGGCTGTGTCAGCATTTGTGCAGTAAAACCCTATTTGTAGGAGCTTATAATTAAGCCATGAAAGTCATGATGAAGCTGGGAAAGAGTGTGTTTACAAGTGATTTTCCTCCTTTAAAAAAAAGACATTTAAAGTGAACACACCACCTGTGAAATAAGGGAAGACCAAAAGCTTTCAGTCTACAGGCAGTTACTTCAATGAATATTAGTATAAGCACCTTGGTCTTCTCTGCCTAAACATCTTGAGTTTGTCCAAGTACCTTTTTTCAGTAGGTACTGCAATTCTTCAAACTCCATGGCATTTATGCATCTTTTACTACCCAAAATATTCCATCAAAACACACTTATCCACATAGACACAGCTAATAAAAGTAAAGCCCAAAACCAACTCAGATACTGCGTACATGACACTGCTCCCCAACACTTCACAGTGAAAAACAGGATCAAGACCACAAGCACCATGCTCAGGAATTACAAGTGAGTTACTGAAGGCACAATCAAAAGAGAGCTAGGATTAGCCATGTAATTGTTTTTGAAAAGGTTTTTTGTCAGAATGCTTTACAGTCAGGAGTTTGCCACTATGGAATAATAGATGAGATATGGAAAAAGTCAGTTAAATAACAAAACTGTCCAAATCATTCTGTATCGTCCTGATCCACACACATAAAGACACCCCAGATTTCTGTAGCTGCAAAGCCACACAAGGATAGCCAGAGTCCAAGTGCAAGTCATTCTTTCGGCAGCTGTGACAAACATGCTTCAGTATGAAGGTCCAAATGTTGAATCCAGAACTCCAAAGCCAATGGCTTTATACATACAAAAGCTGGAGAACATAAAGGACCTCGCTGAAAATTCTACTTTTAATCAAACATAACTGAGCTATTTTTTCTAATATTCTAGCAGTACATCACACCAAAATGAGAATTAAGAAATGGTAATATTTATTCTCTAGTTGATTTATAACTGAATTTGAATTCTGTTTGCCTTTACTTCAAGTTGCCTTCTTTCACTATTGAGTCTGATTGTAAGCCATACTTCCATGTCCAGCAATTTTGTTAGTCTACTATAGTAGTAATTTCATTTCTCATTTAAAAAAAAAAAAAAAAAAAAGCCTTAAGTTTTAAAGACTTTAAACTAGGGCAGGCTTAATTTCTAGTTTCAACTTTTAATACACAACTAGGTGTTATTTTCAAGCTTTTGTACATGAGGGGTAAGTAAAAAAAGAGAGTTCTCAAATCATCAATAACTGGAGAAAGTTCATCACAAAAGCAGGTGCGAAATCACAACATGGAGATATACTTAAGCTGTAATATTAAGAATAATTAGGATGTGCTATAAAAATAAATAATTTTGTGGCATATTTATGTCAGACTAATTTTTTTTCTTCATATATATATTTCTAGTGCATTGGATAAATGAAATAGTGAGTGTTTCTACATTTACTTTTACAGTGATAAAGCTCCTAAAGCAAACGTCAATGGAAAAAAGGGGAAATACTGTTCTTGCTCAATAACATTTTGAATTTATGTCAGAAACTGACCTGATCCCTGCCTGGTGTCATCTTTCATAAGAAATTAAAAACAGTAAAAATTGAATTTTATTCTTCTCCTTTGAGAGAAGAATATTCTTCTCCTTCCTCAAACTGCCTTTTACCCCTTTGGCCTGCACAAGCCAATAACTCAGATGCTCTCTTGAGTTACGGTCAAGGTGTTAAGCCTCACTGAACAGAGACTTTGTTCCTCAGAAGCTGTTCACAAGGGGTATGTTTTATATATAAGCTGAATTATATATGTTTTATATATAAGCTGGGCTGAATTCAAAAGGCTCAGATCATTCTCAAAGTCCTTTGTAGGCATATAGCAAAGATCTTGGAGTCACATACCCATATATCTGGGCTTGACATAAAAATGGTCAGGGGTGTAAATAATTCCCACTGCCTTGAGCATCACTGACATAGCCCTGTTTATGCAAAATTAAATGCGTGATAAGAAGCAGTAGCAATAATGAAGACCTAGAAATCACAGAGTTCTAGTTCATGGGAGGTCTTGCAATAATTCTCTTAGTAAGTCTTTGTAAAACAAGTTCATTTTTCTTACTTAAAGAGCACTTCCTAATTATCAGGAGTGACAGGTACTTCCTCCACCGAAGTTCCAAGAAGGTATTCTGACACAATAAGTGATGTTATATATATGGGTATTTCTGCATGTGCATAAAGGCTGTCACAGAGTCCTAGCATCACTTACTGGCCCAGTACCACTCACATTTTTACTGTCATACCTTTCTGTCAGTTTTCATTTTATGATCAATATATAGCTATAATTTAAAAGAAATGCTTTATTTAAACCATTTCTCTCAATACAATTCCTGTTCTAGGAAGACATCCTGGAGTATTGGCTCATCTCCCAGTTTAGCCATAAAATGTGTCACTCTACAAGGATGGAGGGGGGTGGGAACTGCTACTAAGCAAGAGTGAACTCCACAGAGCTGTTAGTTACAAACCTGAACATGAGAACTATTTACTTTAAAATGTCCCCATGGCAGAAATATGCTTGAAGCCTACATTCATTTGCTTACATCTATGTCCAATAGTCTCAGCATGTTCTTAATTCCAAAAAGAACCTGCACTCTGTCAGACCTAACGTGGTTGCCAGTAGATTTTAGCAACATAGTGAACAATTTCACACAATATTCAAAATCAGAAAGGGCTGGGGTTAGATCGGCTTGCCCTCTCTTGATTCCTGCCTAAGCTCAAGCCTCAAATACACTGGTAAATAAAATGCATGCACAATACACATTAATTTGAATGCTCATACTGTGCATATTTATCATAAACATATTTTTTTAATGAAGGAAAACATTTTTAAAAATTGCAAATTATTTTCAGCTTGCTACCAGTTATTTTTATTTCAAGTAAAACAGTAAAATAATTTCTAAGCTTCTGGGAGAAACAAAATAACTATCAAGCAGTCAAAATCCTTTTCACTCTATTTTTGTCTTATTGATCATAGAAGATGAAATAGTAATGGGTGGATCTCTCAAACTGCATTTCATGCTACTAAAAAAAAGATGTGAACTACCTTTACATATGAAGAGGAATATCCCATTCATACAACCTATTCCTAAGACATTCTTTTCTCTGTAATGAGAGAAACTATTCTGACAAAAAGGTAAAAAAGGGGAGGGGAAAATCTCACATTCTGGCAGCAGTGTTTCCTCTCTCCATTCTTCCTCCCTAAGTGAAGATAAATAACCATCTGGATCACTGTACTGCCTTTGTGACAGGTGGTACTCAGTTATGTTTCTCATTTGATTGGAAAGTGGTAATGGCTCTTTAGCAGCTCTTTCTTTTGCTAATATACTCTGCCTGAAATAATTTACTCTAAGTTAATTCATTTGAAATCTGATCCAAAGATTCAGTACTGGTTGGGATGTATTCTTCAATTGCAACAAAATCTCTTTTTTCCTACTGGCATTCAAATGGGGAAAAAAAGTACTCTAATAATTGTTTCACTAATATAACTTCTCACATTGTTCAGCCAAAAGAAGTAATGCCAATGAAATATGTCTGTGTCCACAGCCCAATCCTACAACTCCTATGACACAGGGAGACAATCTGTGTTGGTAAAGAGCATCAAATAATTATTACTTTCTTAATTTTCCCCAAAATGGATCCTCTACCAAAGATCATTAATTTTATGGTATGCTGACTCTAAGCTAGGCCTTTGATTTTTGCTATAAAGTCAATATTAGAGAATACTATTTTAAAATCTAAACTAAAATTAAGATATATTAGAGACTCTTAAAATAATACATGCAATTAATCATTATATTAGTTTGCTAATGATCAAGATAGCCACTCTTTCTAGGCTCATTTTTCAAGTGAAAGAAATTCCTCAGACATATCATCCATTTAATCCTGCTTTATAAATAAAATATGTTGAATCAGGCCCTGATTAGTCAGTGACCTAAATAATCCTTCAGAAAGATTAAGCAATCTTAAATTAAGACCTGCAGGGGGGGGATAATATATTGTTTCTTGCTCAGTTACTGTAACAGCAAGCTATAACTAAACATGTATCTTACAGAGGTAAGACAGCATTTATCTAGACTGAGCTTCAAGTGGTTGGGTTTTGCTGCATGTCTTACTTCGAGGCCAAGAAGTCCTCTTGTATGAGGAATGATTTCCTTATATAGGTGGGGACTGTGTTAATGCTTCTCTTCCTTTATGGTGCTTCTGATTCTCTGCTTATAACCCTTCTCTGCACCACTGTCACAGCTCCTCTGAAGTTTCCAATTTGCACAGGAACACCACAGTGTTACAAAACTTGGCCTGACAGTGCAGCATTAAGAAGCCAGACTGTCCGCCTTTGACCTCTGCATCATCCTCTGTTTTTCACATCGTGAAACATGACTGCTCCCTTAAGCATTGTGCTGCAAGGAGAGCTCCTAACCGGGGCATCCACAGGGTCAGATGATGGTTATTAGGAGAGATGGATGAGGCTGGCTGCAGTTTTGTTTGTTTGCAGTATTTGAAATTTGCAAGTCCGTACTACAGTAAACATCACAAAGTGAATATATCTACTTTCAGATTTTAAATCCTAGTCATATTCTTTGTCTGGTGCTTGCCTCAGGCTGTAATCACTTCAGCAGCGAGTTTATCAGCCTCCATAACAGACCAGACCGAGCACGTGGCCTTACTGTGAGGGAGACAAAGGCACAAAACTTTGGACAGAAGTTTTTCCATAGGTATTCATGAAACTATAGAAATAATTATGTAAAATTCATATTTTGCACATGAAAGACATGAAAGCTATCTGCGTTGTTCCCAGAAACAGAAGCACTAAGCTGTATCATGCTGTACCCATTTTTCTCATTACATCTTGGGTAAGATGCATTATCCAACTGCTGGGATTTTCAACTTTGTCTTGAATTGCAGGCAACTGAGGAGATTGTTTGCAACACTGCTCCAGCTAAATCAAGTACTCCTGGCAGAAAAAGGACCCACTCCTCCTCCTCAGGTTTTCCGAATACAAAGTTCATTCAAAGCACATTGCCTCTAAATAGAGAAAAAGGAGAGAGAATAAAAACTGTATGGAAAATTATTTTTTAATTACAATTTTGAAAACACAGCTATCGAAATGAAAAATACTTCAATAAAAATCCCAGTCTAGACTGCACATTACCCTGAAGTTTCACAGTAAATCAAAGCAGTGCTACAGGTAATTTATGGAGCTGACAATCTAGCTCCCTCTCTACCTATCACCTTTGATAGGAACCCAAACCTGGTATCATGGAGTTTGCTTAGCAGGTAAGATTATTTTCTCTTCTTTTGGGAACAGCTCTGAGATACCAAATAAAAGTGAATGAATACTAATATTTACTATACTTTCTAATCACACATTCCTTACACCCTAAGCAGCCTTTTTGCCATACACTAGGTTTTTAGAACCAATACTTTAGAAATTACATCACATGACAGCTGTTAATGGTAAGCATGTTTTACTACTTTCATAATTTGCAGTGCTGTACTAGGTTTTCACAAAAAACTGATTCCACATGTAATACCTTACTAGTAAAAATGGGTGTTGGCTTTAAAAATGCTTCTTTTGTTTCAAAATACTACCTTTGTCAGTTTTGCCACTCTAACCACTACATAGAGGGAAGACCTTTACTGTATTTATACTGACCTACAAATTGAACAGAAATACCTGTCCTTCTTATTTTTCCACTTGCTACGTTTCCAGACAAAAAAATTCTTAATCTGAAATCCAGAATCCAGGATCATTTCTCAAGAGCAGCAGCTGGCATAAACTGACAGAGCTCCAATACAGTCAAATGGGGTTTATGACATGAGAGTGCATTCCTTACTGAAGTAGCCAACTCAAATCAAAAGCAGGAATTTAAAAAGGAACTATTTGAAAAGAATAGCTACAAAGAAGTAACTATTCTGTTTAAAGACAAATACTTTAAAGCTGAGCTTTTAAATTGCACAAAGAGAACAAATTCATCCATGTTTCACAATAGGCAAGTAGTTGGGACACAGAAAGTGAAATCTTCATTGAATTGCTAGCCTCATGGAAGCCAATTCCATGGTTTTGTAAGAAGTTTGCCTCATTAGGAAGACACTTTTGGCCTAAAGAGCAGTGATCAGTGATTCAAAACCTAACTGCAGACAGTTCTGCAGAAATAAGAAATACTCATTTCCAGCCAGTCACTTTTGGGATGGATCCTGTCCAATGCTTCAAGTGTTTAACATTGCTGACCCCCATAGTGGGACAGAATGAGCCCTCCTGAGGCCCATGGAGAGCTCATGGCAAACTGGAGGAGTGGGCTGACAGAATCCTCAGGAAGCTTAGCAAGAAGTGCAGAGTCCTGTACCTGGGATGGGTCAGCTCTATGGGGTGAATTAGCAAAATCACAGCCAGCAAGTGCAGGAATGGGATTATTCCCCTTGGCACTCACAAAGCCACACCCAAAATAACAGTGCTCTGGTTTTGGACCCCCAGTACACAGAAGAAGATCAACAAACCGGAGTCTGTTCAAATTATATACTTACAGAATTGTCAGCCTGAATTTCCAAGAGCAATATATATTTTATATATAGAAAAAGGCATTTCTCAGCTATAATAACTCACATCTCCCTGAGGTAAACATTTAAGATTATTCATGACCTAGGAGTACTTGTTCCTCTCCAGAAACTTCAAAAGGATTTCACACAAATTTTTCAGATATCTTTAGCCAAATTTGAGTCATCCAACACTGTCAGAATAACCCCCTCCAAGTTTCTTGTACTACACATGAAAAAAAGAGAGATTATTTACAAAGTAAATAGCAGCATAATGTCTGAAGTCCAATTGTTTTCCAATTTTGACCAAAGGTAAACACACCAATCACAGAACTAAGCTCAAAACTTATGCTACTGATAAGAAGCTTTAAACTCAAATACCCCTGTACTTTCTTTCTTGAGATGAGAAAATACAATATTAAAATTCTAGTTATAAAGGGAAAATTGAGGAGTACTAACATGGCAATATTCAGGAATTCTTTTTGTAAGATTAAACACATAGATAAAATGGTTTACATGAACTCTTATCAAAGCAGTAAAGAACCCTTATCAGAGTTCTGAAAAATCTTATCTACACTCCCATGGAGTTCTAAGACAGTAAGTGTAGGGTTTCTGTATCTCATTTACCTATAGGGTCTTTAAAACCATTTATAGATTTTGTTAAAAAGACACAGAAGCCAATTAGTGCATGCAATCTCTTTACATTTCTGCAAATACCACATTATTCGTAGATTTTTAACTGTCAGGACCCAGCTGCAAATCCACTCTGTAGCCATTGCATTACACCCAGCAATGCTAGTACTAGTGCTCTAATCTAAGAAATCATTGCCTTTGTTCCTAAAAATTGTGGCCAACACATTGACACAGGTGAAACATTTTACCACCTGCCAGCAGCACTAAAAGCCACCAAAGCTTCCAGAATTCCTCTAATACTCCCACTGCACACATGAAAACACATTAAAGTGAAAATATGAGGTTATCAAGACCACCTGAAGCATCAAACATAAATATCACACTGAGACAACTGCACTGTTGCAAACATGCCTTGAGGCACTGCCACATAATTCAGCCTTGGCATCAGGCTGCGTGTTTAGAAAACGAGGATGGACTGATTAAAGCCTTGACCAAAATTATGATATAAACTGTGCTTAACATTTCACACTGTGGGACACTAATATCTGAACTGACTAAAGTTACAAAGATAGCTTCTCATCTCCTGTGGTTCCCACTCTGACACATCCATATCAAAACAAGACCGTGGTACAATTTCCTCCCAGTGTCTTCATTCCCAAAAAGAGGAAAGTGTCATGGGGAAGCTGTAGTGTGTCACAGGTGAGAGAAGAGGGACACCAAGAGCAGCTCCTGATCCCAGTTACCTCAAGAAACATTTATAACAGAGAGACTGGAAAGTGCATAGAAGTCAGAGCCTTCTCAAGAGAACAAATTGTTTTGCCCTACGCTAAGCATCAATGGTCATCAGGATAATCCTGCAGGTCTCAGCTGTAAGATACCCACATCTCTAATGTCTGGCATCACAGCTGGACCACTTTTGTAAAACCTACTTTGCTTGAAGTTGGTTGCTTTTTGCTAGATGTCATGAAAAGAGCACATGTTCAGCAGTGGACATTTTTGCCTACGGCACTGAGAGGTGTTTTCTGTCCATGCAGACTTCTGTTTCTCACACAACTTGAATCATATTCAGGGTTTGCAGAAAGTTAACCTGTTTAGGGGAAGAGCACTTTCTTGCATGCCAGTGCTTCTAGCATTGGATATATTTTATATTTTACTATATTTCTTGGTTTTACTTCAGAAAATATAACTCTATTTCTATCACTGCAGCACACTCAATCATATCTGATCCACACTTAAATTATTAAGATGGCAGTGGAACTGCAGTAGCACCAAGAACATTGTAAACCATCCCCCTCTGGAGGAATTAGTCTTAGCTTCCATTTTCCTGATATCTACCATGATAGCCCAACTGATGAGCAACTCCCTGTAAGATCTTCCATGATGATTTCTGTTTTGAGATCATTCAAAAGGAGCAAATAAAATGAAGATCACACCAATGCATTTCCACATGATTCTGTAGGTCATCTTCAAAAACGTGAAAAATTACTGAAAGGGCTTTTAGCAAATTCAATATGGAAGCTTTGACATTTCCCTATGATGAGAGAAATTATAAGGATGTGAAAATATGTGATTAGTATTTTATTCAATTCTGAATTTTGATAACAAAATTTAAACAGATTTTCTAATAGATAAAAAGAAAAACAAGATACCCTTGTGAGTAGTTGCCACAAGTTCTGCCATTTCTTTTAGTTCTTGCACAAACCCTCGGGTGAGTACATTTTCACCTTAGCCGATTGCTGCTGTTTGTCCAAATGACAAGGCTACCATCAATCAGAAAAGAATATAATTTAATGCCTAGAGGTAGTGAAAAACAATTTAATGGAAGACGTTTTTCTCTCCCTTGCGAAGAGCCTGTAATAAATTGCCCATTTTCCAGGCAGGACAATTCAGGAACATATCACCAGGCTGGCTTAAATATATGAAAACCTTTCACACTGTAATAAACACCTACTTGGGGACATTAAATAGATGGAAGGTAAGGAAGATTTTCCAACTACTAATGAATTTGCTGTCAAAAAAGAAAAGATCCATATCCAAATTTTATCTGTAGAAAAAGCATGAAGAACTCCAAGACAGAGGGATATGGCCACCATCTATGGTCATTTAACACAATCATGATTCTATCACTAGAGCAGCTTGTCTCAATTCACAAAATGTACTCTGCACAGCTTTTCCTAACTATGCAAAGCCTCAAACCTTACAGCAAAGAACTTTAGAGTCATGTCAAAAGACAATTCCACATTTGTCTGCAACTCCATATACTCATGAATTATCTGAAACACAATATTCAGAGCTACAAGAATAAGTTGGTTGTGTAACCACAGATGGAGGGCGGACAACACTTGACAAAAGGGACCTTGCAGTAAATTTCATCTGACATTGCATACCGTCAAGACTATTTTAATAGCTATTTATTTTTATAGATATATGTGTCTATATATGCAGCTTTTTCTTTCACCACTGCAAATTGCAGTAAAAACATGCAATCTTTGCAGTGTATGAATGCAAGACATCAGATTAAGTGTTGTTCTTCCATGGCATTATTAGGGGAGGTTTCCAACAGAAAACATATTGGTTACTTGTTGTGCTTGTGATACTTTCTAGCTACTGGCCAGACACAGCCAAGGAAGTGTCAATGTGGAGCAGGCTCATTCCATAGTGCTGAACAAAGTGCAGGATTCAGAAGCCTCACCTTCCCCTGTCTCTAACACAGAGCCACTGAAAAAGTTAACACCAAACACAGAGTTGAAAGACCCTGCAGTAAACCCTTCCCTGATAAAAATCAACCCAAGATGCAGTAATATTTTTTAATTACAAGTCCACCTCAAACTTAGACATGAAGTTAAGGCTTTTCCTCTCAAAGTGTATGTAGATAATTATTGAAACTGTTAACTTTTCCGGATGATGCCAACCTTGTCCAGCTGACTCAGTTTCACTTATATGGAAGAACTTACCTGCCTCAAAGTGGTGTGAGGAAACAAGGCAGTGCAGGACTGCGCAGATGAAAGGTGACAAAAAGTAATGCATGCCACCAACCATCCCTCCCTGCCTGCTTAAAATCCTTCTGTAGCTAACAACCACCAGCCAGCTGTGAAGAGAAATGAGGTACCACTCCAATTAGTAATACACAGTTTGATTCATAACTAAATAAATAGTGCATGACACTTGAATATACAAATCAATGACTGAATTTGATTAAGTAAGAAAAACAGTACAATATTGATATTACCACATGTCCTCCCAACCTTCAGACAGAATTAAAAGACAAAGACAGTTCTATGTGACACTCAGAAACTGATTTAGTGCACTGAGATTGAATAAATTTGAATGACTGCAGTGTCACAGGGAAAGATGGAAAATGAGGAGGGGGATAGAAGCAATTTCTATAGCTAGCTTCATTTGCCTCATGTATTTCCTGTCTCTAAGTCACACCTTGAAACAAGACCATCTCACTATGCCTAAAACTGATGGTTGCCCCCAGAGTTTCCCTTTTAAGCAGATACTACAATTACACCTCCAGAATTTCAGGTCAGAGCTGGGAATTTAGTCTTGCCCTCAGCACAGTGATTGAGGGCCATGCGCCAAATCCAGCTCTGACTTAAGTGCCAGTAAAAATTGTCAAACACAAAATGCAGCTGTCTAAGGTCAAGTCCCAGATGTTTTGCTCAAGTAAAGCACAGATGATCTTGACCTCTTAAGAAAACTGAATGTAGCATTCATGTCCTGGACTAGTCAAAAAAAACAGAGTTCCTACAATAAAAGCAGGAGCTATTTATTTTTGGAAGAAGATTAAAAGCCTTTGATCAAACTGTACCTTTTAAGCAGATAGGAGCTGGGTCTCAGAAAACCTTAAATCATACAAAATTTCCCCAGAACCATGGTGTATTGAAAAATATGAATTGTTGATCACAAATAATTTTTAAAAACAACATCATGGTTGTTCAACAGTACTTACAGCTTTTCTCCATACTTTCTCTAAGCCAAACAAACTGAGAAATTTTATTTGAATTTCACATTGATGTAGGACTTCCAGAAGAATGGCTTTTTTAAAACATACTGCACCTGCTTGAAGCTAAAAATTAAGGTCAACAATTTTTTTTAAAAAAAAGGTCAGAAGAATTCTTCAGCAGTTCCAGAATGAGCCCTTAGCAAAGCTTAAGATAAATTCCTCCTCAAAAGTAGCTTGAGAGACAACATGTCTAAGATATGTAGGATGTGCCTGTTACAGGTTTGCATCTATAAAGCCTCCCTTCCCAGTCACCAAGATCCGTCTCAGCTGTTACCTAGTCGTTTGCATCCTCCCGAGTTGAAGACCTATTTTGGAATACCTTGTGCTGCCGGTGCCGTGGGCTTTAGTGCCACTCAGTGTTCAAGTGACACAACTGCAGGGAGCTGCTCTACCCAGGCATCCAGCAGCTTGAAACGAAGAGGAATGATACTTTACAGATTTGTAGAGAATAGCGGATTTGAGAAAAGAGGCTGAAGCTGATCCTTCATTTGATCGCATCTTTAACTTCAAGGCTTCTGTTTTTGAAAAGTATAAAACCCGTAGTGGGATTTTCAGAGGAAATGGACATTCAGCCTGAAACGACCCATGAACACGTAAAGTGTCATGGCCATGAAAAGAAATCACCAGCAGAGAGGAGGGGAGAGTGAAAGAAGTTTGCAGGACACAGGAGACAACAAAAAGTCAGAAGAAGCAGGAAGAGACATTCAGCAAACACATGCAAGCTGGAGGACCAAGTGAACACTAAGAATGGGACAATGAAAAAACTGTTAGGAGAAGTCAGGTAAGCTAATACTGCTTTGTGGCTCACCTGGGCAAAACTCATCTTCGCCAAAATACATGTCTTGAATTTAACCTAAGAGATGGAAGCAATCTCATATAGTATATTTCTTTATTCTGCCTCTTTCTCCTTCCTGATGCACATTAATTATTTTTATTTTAGGTTGGGTATTTTTTTAACCCAATAAACCCCTTAGATAATACACTTTTGAAACATCTTGCCAAAATAAGAGCTCTGCTATAAATGTTCTTTCTAAATGAAAGGCAAACCAACTACTAGAAGAGGAAAAAAAACCAAACAAAACATATTACATTATCAGTTCTATCAACAGAATTTCCACAAAAAGAAATGTCTTACAAGAAGTTTCCATAACATAAATAGAAGTTACAATCAGACAAAAACCCCTGTTTTCTCCCAGGCCAATAAATATCCAAAAACAAAAATCATAAACAGAAAGTAAAACTGAGTAGGAGTTCCTGTTTATTGCAAAAGAGAAACATTATTTCTCAGAAAAATAAGATGAGGCTAAGAAATGTCCTGAGAATAAAGCAAGCCAAGGTGACCATAAAATACCAGAAACATTTTGCACAGGGATGCTCAGACTGCCCATAGTGGGACACTGTCACACCCTGCCCTGCCAGCCTCACCTGACCTACACCAACACTAATGCTGGCAAGTGGCAAAAGACCAAAGGGCTGCTTGGTGAAAAATGTTATTTATAATACATGGAGACACCATCATCACACACAACAGCTAGCATGCAGCATCACAATAAAGACAGCTCCTTTAGCAGATTAAGTCCTCAGAAAAATTACCAATCTCAGAAACACAGAAGAGCAGAGTCCCCTTCGGCTGGCCTGAGGACATCACATGTCTGCCAGAGGCGATGGGCTGCTGCAGTTTGGCATCACAAAAGGGTGCTGAAGTAACACGAACTGTTTGAGGCTTGTATTCTCTTTTCTGCTTGAATTTATGTAAAATCTTTAATGAATAGAAGTTAATTAGCTACACTTAAGACTGATATACAACTACAGCCATAGGGAATAAACAGGTTCACCAGCTGCTGTATTACTTCAACTACACTGTAAATTGCTGCATGCTATTAACATGCTCTCCTGGCTTCAATAAAGAAAATCTTATTGAAATCAGTAGCACACATTTCCTATTTCAGTGAGACATTGCAAAATTAAAATGATATGTAGTAAAAACAATATGTGTGAGCCACCTGCTTACTGTATGATAGAATAGATTGGCATAGAATGACAGCTGCTGCACAGCCAACATTTCAGATACTGTACTACCTTGCCAACTGGACTTAAATTCACACACGATTTCCTTGACTAGCACTGAATGAATTTTTGCTGCTATAAATATGCATTGGCAATTGTGATGAATCATCCAGGATACTAAGGGTCATTGTTAATTCAAATACATCAAGAACCATATCCAGTGCAAAAAGCCTCCAGAACAAATATTGATGAGTCTGGACTGTTTAGGTGACCTACACGTAAAGAACATCTTGACCCACAACGAAGGGTAATGAAGCCTTCAAGGCTTGCTGGATGCTCATAGTAAAAAATGCTCAATGTTAAAACTAAAGTACAAATCAATCATCACATGGCTCCTCACACTATCTTGGAGTCCATGAGAATTACCATAATCAAGACCTTACAGCCTTATTTAGGCACCTAGAGATAGATTCAGAGAGCCTGAACTCCCTAATTTCTTACAGTTATCCTAGCCTATTCTACATCTGCATTTTGTTTTTAGCAGACTCAAGGCAGGTCTCAGCTCTGCCCCTGAGCTGGGCTGTCTGAATCCCTTTTCAGGCTCATGTGGTTTTCAGCACCACTCAGTGACAAGAGCTTACTGAAAGGCAGGTTCCTTGGTGTTGCTTCTAATTCCCATTGATTTCAATTAGAGCCATGTGTCTAATTATGTTTGCAGATCTTTTTTTTACTGGTTTTATATTAAGGGGATGCCTAGAAACAATAAATGTTTCTTTTAATCTAACTTTCAATGCTGGCAGCTTATGTCTCAAGTCAGTGCTGACAGGAGTTCTAACAAGGAACCTTGCTTTAGATTCCCCTGATAATAAAATCTTGTTTGCATATATAATAATAAGTATTCTGGGTTGGAACAGGAAATAATTTTATAAGGATGAATCTGATCTACAGTTCTACAACAAGCAACAATACTGTAGTGTTCATAAAAGGGCAGGTTTGGGGTAAAATCAGTAATCTATTTCAACCAATTCAAATGCCAATATCCCATCTGCTAAGTCTCTTTATTTTATATCAGTCTGCCATTTTCTCTTAGTGGTAGCATCAATAAACATTGTTGGTAATCATCTGCTTGTGCTCTAATGTGGCATATTCAGTTTCATTGAACAAAGCCAGGCTGAAGATCCCCGAAGGAAAACAAAAGTGAGTTGTTTAGTTGTGATTCAGACCCATGTCTCTGATTTAAGAATGACTCATGTTGCATAATCACCAAACCTGAACATAAATAGGTTTTATGATATATAAAGCTAAATGCTATTAACAGCTGTTTTATTTATTCCAAAGAATTTTTCAATTACATGAGGTTCTTTTCTTCATTTTGCCAAATGCAGTGGAACATTTCAAAAACAGCCATTAATTTGAGGAGTTCACTAAAAATAGTATCTGTATCTGATGATGTACAACAGGATTCCAGCTGGAGAATACCACTTTGATTTACAAAAGGATTTGTTTCTCTTTCCCTGCTTTCAGATAGATTTGTAATCCACAGAGACAGGATGCTGGATATCTAAGTCTAGATTCCTGTTTCCCTTAGCTGGCATTTGCCATAAAATTCCCAAATACATCTAGCATACTCACAGTCTGCAGCCAGATATAACCTAAAATATGATTACAAAGGTGGGGTTTGCTTCTCTGGGACTGTAAAATAACAGTTAAAATAAGGTAATTAATCACTGTCATTCATAGTTACAATAGGCCTGCTAATCAGTGGTGAAGGGATTTATAATTGGCCACTTACTTTGAGAAACTTGGAGATTATAAACCCTGGCTTGCACAGTAACTTCAAAGCCTCACAGGTTTTGAGTTGCCATCAGGATGTTTGGGTTTCTAACAGGAACAAGACAGCAACAAACTTGTGCCCTTCAGCCTTAAAAGTGTTATCAATAAGACAGAGAGGATCTAAAACAGTCCAGTTATGAGAGCAACCTGATACACATCTTAACCTAAAGCTGGAATATCAGCCTGGAAAGGAACCTTCAGGAATCAGCTAAGTTCCTTGACACTGCTTGCTGCTTCAAACAAACTTCCCCCATTCAAAAAGCCATTGCCAAAAAATCTGCATTCCTGATATGAAAACGTTCCCTTACAGATTATTGTCAGGACAGGCAGCTCTGCTCATGGCCCTCCAGGCCCTCAACAGCCCCATGCCCCTGGAGGTCCACTACAGAGGTGGAGGACACAGAGCTCAGCAACGCTGAAGAGAGGCTGGAGCAGGCTGCAACCTCCCAGTTCTGCCATGAGGACAGGCCCTGTAAAAGATTCTCATGCCTGTCAGCTAATACTGTACCCTGCCCTGGCATTGTAATGGAAACGGCTGTGCTTTCTGAAGACATCATCTTTGACATGAGACATAAAACCACACATGTTTGTCATTTCTATATTTAACACACCGATGTTGAGCTTGGGGAGGAAAGAATAGCTTCTGCTAGCATAGATCAGAAATGCCTTTTGAGAAATCTATGACCTCAGCAGGGAATCAGTGTTAAAATCACCTAAATAATCTATTACATTTATTCTTCAAGTAATATCATTTACTGTAGCATTTATAGTGTGAATGACATACGTTAAACAAGCATCTTGTTGTCTAAGATGCTTAGACTTTTATACACACATAAAAATAAAATAAAAATACCAGCCATTGGAAAAAAGCAAATCTACTAGTAACATTCAAATATTGTTCATATTATGTAATTAATTCTGTAGGTGTGGCTTGATCATATTCAGCATAATAGATTATTTGGAGCACAGGCACTGGCAAGCCTGCTGCAGTCCCAGCTGGCCTGCTGCCTGGGCTATACATTTTTTTGTGCAAGTAAATCCTGCTTTAAAATGTTACTTGGGCCTGAGATTTACTATTTGGCAATGTCACCTACATTGATGTCCACACACAATGGCACAGCTCTAGGAAAGGTGGCAGCAGAGAGAGCCAGCCCTGGCAGCAATCCCCGCCCAAGGGACTACGGCCGCCCAGGGAGACTCCAGGAGCCACAAGAGGGAATGGCAGTTCATGCCAGAAAAACAGCAGTAACACATTCTCCCCATCCCCTCCCTGGTGAAATGAATAGACCATTAGAAGCCAAAAAAGAAATCTATATTGAGATACTGCTAATGTTCTAACAAAGTGACACAAACAAGTTACACCTCGAACAACTCACCTTCTTCCTACTCTAGGTATTTATAGCAATCTCTTGAATTTGACTGATATACCACAGTCTATTAATTGTGCTGATCCCCCCACCCCTTGCCTTCCCCAAAAAAAAGCAGGATAAACAAGGGGCAAAGTGAAAATTTTAATATAGAATTTCCTCGCCTCAGTTTATTTAAGTTAGATATTTAGGACTGAGCTTATCAAGCCAACTGGTGGGCATCCTGCACATGGCATAGCACCTAGCACCAGCTTCCTGCGTGTGCTGAATCATGGCAACTGATTTTACAGGAGCCAGTGGTACATTCACATGCCACAGAGCAGAAACAAGCTTTTTATTATGACAGTCTCTTAATTAGAAAGTTGTTAATAAACCAAGTAAAAAAACCCTAAACAATTGACCGATTATCAAACGACCTTAGAATAAAATGTGCTGTTACTATACTTGAGCTAGAACAGTGAAAGTAAATATCTCCAAAAGAAAAAGCAAAGTCTTCTATAACAGAAACCAATTTGATATGGAAATGGGTCAACAGTTGCTTAAGATGTAGCACAGTTTTGATTTGATCTGCTATATTTGGACTCTGTAAGAGGCGCTTCCAGTAACATCGGTATTGCTTATACATGAGACTTTTGCATAATCACTGTATGAAGCATTAGAATTCTTCAAACCAAGAATGATTTTCAAAACGAATATATATATATATCTATGTTAATAATGTGGATACGACAGTATTTGCTGAAGAAAAAGAACAACAGTTTTCTAAAACAATTAAGATTCATTATACATTTCTTGGCAGACTATTGTTCAAAAACCCACACGGTCCTTATCCAAAAGAAGCCCAGATGCAGCCATGGACACCAAGTTATGCTTAGCACTTAGCTCAGAATACACGCTGGTCAAACAAGTAGAAATATAGAAATAATTGGACATACATTTGTGTCACAAATGAAAGCCTGTAGCTGTAGCAAGCTGTTTTGTAAAATGCTGCTTTTCAGACACGATCACAATTTGATTTGTTCTTATGGAAATTTAATCTTAAAATTTTTCTTTCAAGGATACTGTATAACATTGATTACTTCCACATATCTCAGCTGTTAGCTTTCTAGTCCACCTTGTTATTTTTATGGAGTCCCTGGTAAACTTTGTGTCACCAGAAGAATTAATCTGATTTCACTCCTGAAAACCATGAAAGATCATTTCACCATGCTTACCACAGTATTAGGGAACCTACCCCAGCCAGCAGGCAATTTTTCTTTCTTTTTTTCAAGCTTGGCCTCCACTCACACTTCCTACTGATACAATTGTGTTGGTTCTTTGCCTTTGCATTCTGACCTTGGGAAGAACACACACATCTAATGCCTGCACTTTGCAGGCATTAAAGCTGTAAGTACTGTCGAACAACTATGGTGTTGTTTTTAAAAATTATAATATCTTCCTTTAAGTACACAGTGACAGTGAACAGAAACATGCACTTTTTGAAAGCAAAGTGCAGGCATTAAATCAGGCATTGACTCGTGCAGACTGATTAAAGGAATTTGACATTGGCTGTAGATGAGGTCCTAGCAGCCCTCACAGCACAGAGCCACAATCAGCTGCTGGGCATGGGGAACCTTAAAAACTAAGAATTACAGTGACCATTTTCAATTTATCTGTGTGTGCTGTTTGACACTGAAAAAGAACACATTCAGAGAATATTATCATATGTCATAACATTAGCATATTATCTCTGCAGAGACATAAATGAGTTATTGTAGCCATGGTAAGCCAGAGGTTTGCTGAAATCAAGAGGAATTGAGACGGTTAGATCTTCACACAGACAACAAAATGAAACAAAAAATGCACCAGGCTATTTGTGATTAAGAACATTGCCTCTAAAATCAACATGAATTATAATTACATGGGTCACTAACCTTTACAGAGTCCACATGAATATCCTTTGGATTCCCCTGTCTGTTCTGCACCTTATATGCCAATAAAGATGATATTCTGAGAACAAAAGTCTCTACAATACATGTCTCCACCAGGGTACAGCCCACTCTGTTGAAGCATATTTTAACCTAATAATTCCTATAGCATATTGCATTTTTTAGACTAACTGCTATTAGTGAAAACCCAACTATTCAATCCTGTGTCTGGCTCTGTAACAGATGTCATACATATTGTTTAACAAGTAGTTCATGTCTCTTGACACCATTTTACCACTTGTAAAATAAGAATGCTATGAGATCATTGAATGGTAGACATTATAGAAGTAGAAAGCATTGACTATTATTTGTTGTTTTATTATTATTTAATGTAACATATGGATGAAAATTTCTGGCTTGTTTGACCAGGAAGACAGCCCTATATGTTTAAAATTAAATTAGCATAGAAAAAAATTAAGCAAACAGACTATCTCAAACAGGAAATGAAATAAACAGTATGGAGCTCTTTAAATACATAACAAGTAATCAGCAAAAGGGCTGTGAACGGAACCTGAGTGGGAAGCTTGTGACCAGTGAGGCTGATACTGCTGGAAGCCTGAATGAAAGTTAAAAGGCTCCATGACTAGGCCAGACTATACAGGCAATTAGAAGTGCTGAATGTTGCCAAGGCATCAGGCCAACAAGAATTACAACTCAACAAACTGAATGAAGGAGAGTGGGGGGAGGAAAAAAAAGAAAAAGGAAAAAAAAGGAAAGGCTTTAATTAAATATTTGAGATCTCACAAGGGATGGGGAAAGTGCCAGGTAACTGGAAGATGGTTAACTAAACAGAGGGGGTCTGTTCACTCATTAATGCGTGGGGGAATTTACAAGTGTAACTTCTACTACCATTAATTGGAGCTACAGTAAATGAGTGATGCCAGTGTATACTGGTGGGGAAAAGCTCTTGTTACCTAGTCTGGTCTTACCTGGTAAAGGTTCATTGAAGAGTTATGGGATGATTTATGGACTTGAATGAAAAAAGTCACCAAGATGAAACTTCTAGAAATAAAAATTCCTACTACTTTGAGTGCAGGGTGATCCCAGAATAATGAGATATTTTCTTAAGAACTTTTCCTAGCAGTATTTTTTCAGAACTGTGCAAACATTTACTCTGCCCTGCACCCCAGAAAACTCAAAATAACCATGTGGGACATGTGTCAGGTTTAGAGAGGATTAAAAGTCTTCATTTCTGCAGTTGTTTGTCAGAAGGGTCACCAGTTGGGATGATTTGATTGTGCCTGTGCTGAAACGAAATAGGGAAATGAAGCCAGCAGGCAACTTACCTGCAGAGAAAGAGCAAGAAAGAGAACAGAGGTACTTGTGAAGGGACTCAACAGTGGTGAGGGTGGGGTAGGAACTCCAAGTGTACTCTGTCACCAATGGACCCATTTTAGAAACTCTGTTGATGCAATTACTTCAGGTAAGCTTATACATATTTTCATG
This sequence comes from Pycnonotus jocosus, assembly GCA_013400435.1. NCBI lineage: Eukaryota > Metazoa > Chordata > Aves > Passeriformes > Pycnonotidae > Pycnonotus > Pycnonotus jocosus. Next base: position 37,614 of record VWYP01002960.1, on the reverse strand, counting down.
CAGCTCCAAATTCCATGGCTTTGACAAGGCCTATCACATGTCAAATCTTAAATGTATGTTAGTTATAAAACATCATTTTGCTGTCCACTGTTCCTCCATTAAATCTGAAGTTTTCTCAAAACAGAATGTTAAGCTTTGTTGCTCCTATAGCACTACGATAAAGGCAGAAATTAACTACCAGCTAAGTAGAGATTTGCATTTTTTCAGCCACAATCAAAGAAACTTTGGAATATGTAAATTATGCTGTATTTTTCAGAGCCCTTGAATGAAAACCAGAAATAAAATTTTAGTAATTCTTTCAGGTACATAAAACAGAGAAATATGGGCCAGGAAGTTCATGTCATGGTACTGTTGGTTGTTTTGTCACTATTTCTAAGTAAAAAGGAGCAACGATCAGAGTTTCAGAGCGTGGCATTTAAGAAAGGACAGAATTCAGTATCTGTTCTTCACATTACTGTATATCATGGGATGGTTTAGAGTAAGAAATCTATTAAAAAAAGCACACGTAAGAAAAGGCTGTAAGTCTTCACCATCTTGAGGCCATAGAAAATCTTGTTAAAACTCAGACCACCCTGAGACGTTCAAGAACTTGATGTCTCAGGTGAAATGTGTCCTTACAAGCACGTTTTAAAAGATTTAGTATTCTCAACATTTACTAATGCTTTGCTAGAAAAGCAGTCAGGTAGCCACCTTGATAAGCCCAGTGTTACTTAAACTTGGACTCCTATTTCATTATAAGAATAACAGAGTACAGAAGTGCATTAGAACAATAAATTAAAATTATTACTACAACCAACAAGAAATGAGAAAGCCACTGAAGTGTTTACAGTGCTTGAAGACAAATTTCCAGTCACCTCCACAGGATTTACCTTACAAAGAGTAGCTGCCAAGAACTATTCACTCTTTTTTTCTTGCCTACCCTCATGGAAATTTAGGCATCTGTAAAGGACAAAACAGATCCACATATACAATTATTATGAAAGAGAGTTTATTTCAGGAGTACATCCTTTATGACCATAACAGAATTAAATACTAGGCAAGAATCAATTCAACTATTATTTTCATATAAAACTTAAATGCTGACACAGGAGCCAGTCAATGTTACCAGCCAAATCTGCTAAATTTCTTAAGATTAAGATGGGAAAAAATGGAAAATTTTCACATTAAGGTGGTGGGCTATATTGTAGCTTAATTTATAATTTCCAGGCATATAAGGCAAGCATAGACAGACCATATGTCTTTTCTTGGCCTTTAAATGCTCCTATTTTCCACTAGACTTGCCTTTTTCTCCATCTATTGGCAACCATACCATTTGCTATTCAGGTGATTGGCTGTAATGAGCCAACTCCTGTTTCCATATGAATAACCACTTTTTTCCCCAATTACTTAAGCTGCCAGCAAGTCACTGGTGTCATGTTCTTTGATGCAAATCTGACTGTCAGTGGAGAACAGGACCACATAAAGGGAGAATTTACGATGATACCCCTAGCTTAATATTTTTTGTAAATGCTATGCAGTTCAGCTTCCAAGGAACATAGGGAAGGCAGCAATGGTCCACAGTAAGAAGTAAGAATATCTTTAATTGGCTTTGTGCTCCACATGCCCTTGTAATCAGCCTTCCCATATGGTAGTCTGAAATAAATTTATCAATCTCAATTTATGTATTTATGTCACTTTAAAAGGTCCATTTTAGTCAATATCAAAATTCATAAAATGTCACATTTAATTTTAAAATTGTAATTAAAAGAGTTAGAATATCAAATATATAGTTTGATATTTGCAATTTTTTGAAATAAGCAGACACACAGAAAAGCATGGGAGAGGGGATTTTCTGAGGCAAACGAACACCAGTTATTAACAATACAAGAACTAAATATTAATTTTAACTTACTTTTTTAAAAGGTCATTTTTTATTAAATCATTCTTAAGTGGGCTTGGATATTTTTTCACTTAAAGGGAAATAGCTTACATTTTGCAAGCCAGGAGACCTTATTCTTGAAATGCACCATGATAAGTGTGATCACGGGGTAAGGGGCAGATTCCTTGCTAGTGTTGGGACTCCTGACTGCAAGCACCACGTTTGACAGTAAATAGTTACACACTAAACTATTTTCCATTTTACAAATTGTAGTATTAAAATTCTAATACAGAACAATAAAAGCAATGTTACCCACTATTCAAAGCTTTGTTCATTTACTGCCTACCTTCAAACCCGTATCATTTCAGGATGCCTCTCCAGATCTCCATCAAGTAGAATTTCCAAGTGTTGTTCATTTTTTCCAGGTGATTCCAGTTATTCACCGTTTTAAGCATGTGAGTCATTTCAAGAACACCTGCTTCTGCAATATAGACACCAGCAGCCAATCTAAAGAGAAAGACAAATTCAGTATGTATTTAAAACTTCTCTTGATTCTACAAACCTCAGATGCAGTTCTGCATGTTTCCAGGTGCTTTCAGCTCAGGCTTCACCTATCGAATAATTAGCTCCTGTAGGAAGTTCTTTTTTAACAGCAGGTGTCCTTAACAACCACTGCTCTTTTGTTGAAAGGGTTTCTGGATCCATTTTTTTGTCACTGGAAACACAATAATAAATTATTGTTTACATAAGGTTGACAGCACTTTTTACAGAGCTGAGACAAAACAAGAAGCCAGCAAAGGGAAGAGAAGTAAAAAAGTAAAAATATTTCTTTAACAGTCTGCTAAAAAGTAGATTATATTTGATTGTGCTCATTTACAAACAGGATAGGTCCTGTCTAATATCTGTAAGCAAAAAGAGAAAATACATGCTAAACCTGAAATTCATTAGTGAAATATATTTAATACCAAATGAAACAAAACAGTAATGTTAAATTCAGTGGGCTTAATTAACCTCAAAGATAGAAATATCTTTTTAAGTTTAAAGTTGTTGTTTAATGACAACCTGGTTTTATTATTGTTATTGGCCTAAAACCTGATTTTAAGAGCACACATAAAATCAGAGCAGCTCACAGGTTTCTCTGATTACTCAAGATCAGGACTGGATTAAACTGCACTAATCAGGGTTTTGGATAACACATAAATAAAAAGATATGACAGTCATTAACTTTGGTTACAGAAGTTAATTAGAATTTGTACTAATCATTTTTATGGGGTTTTTCAGCGGTGCTTTTTCAAAGATTTTTTAAGACTATTGCCCCTTACAAGGTGTATTTACTCGAGCAGAGCTGTCTGCCACAGACTCTAAAGGAGCATTGCTGATCAGGTACCAGAACAAGAGCATGTAGGCCCTGGAAGGAACAAAGAGATGCCTGATTGGATTTTCCAAACTTAGGGTACCTGCCTGCTCTCTAGCTGCCTAAATGCTTTCAAATCTTTTAAATTCTAATGGACTAATGCAAGGCACAGACTAGCTGGTGCCTACATTTGAAATCTGCTCTCAAACCTCATTTGCAGATTGGCCAGATGGTCATTAGTGTGGAGGTGTTCTCCAGGCAGACTTGCTTTCAGGGCAGGATTTTTTAAATTTTGGAGGGGGTTGGGGAAGCAAAAAAGGAAATCTTTTTTGGGGTTTTGATTTTTTTTTTTTTTTTTAATTTGGGAGGGAGGGTTGTTGGGTTTTTGTTTTCCAGTTAAGATTAGTAACAGCTAGGAAAGGGTGAATAAAAACTGAGCTACAACAGAATATTCTCTAGTTTGGTGTATTTAAGAAAGTGCTTGCAATTTAATCCAGAGAGACCAACAAACAGAAGACTAAAATAAAAAGGCAGAAGGCTGCAGTGTCAAAGTGCTGTTAAAGTACATGAGAAAAGCAATTCACTTGGGGTTCAATGTAACACTTCTAATAATGAGCTTCCCATATTTAGACACAAGAGATAGCAAATTCAAACCCCCTGGAAAGGATACAATACAGTTATACAACAACATAGCAAACTGTATTTGCTTTGTTATTACTACCTATGCACCCTATGGTTTCTGTAGGGAAGATGATATGATATCTTCATACCGCAGTGTGTAAAACAGTCTGAAATCTCTCTTTGACACCAGTAATGCACCAAAATCCTTCCTAAATATTGAAAGACCTCCAACTTGATGCTAAGCTTGATCTTACTCATCACTAAAAAAAATAAATGTTTTGTTACTGCATTTCTCTCTGAGAGGTTTTCAAAATCCTTCCAGTCAGTACATGAGATAGGATACATATTGTCGGGGATAAGTTGTTAAAGTGAATTTGAAATGTGCTTCTCAAAATATCGTTTACACATTTACCAGATGGTAAAATAAACATGTAAATTGTTATCGAGTATACACCAACTTTATACTACAATTTTACCCACTGTAGAAATGGTGTAAAAATGTTGAATATAGTGTTACTTGTTCATTTAATAGTTTATTAACATTTTAAATACATTTAGAGAATAGGTTTATTTTCAAAGAAAAAAAATACTTACAAAAGCAGAATTTTAAGCCATTAATCAGGCCAAATTAATGGACTGACTTCTGCACTTATCACTTGCCTTATCAATAATATCATTAACATAATTATAGTTGGTTTATAAGTATTTTCATTTGCATAGATGTTGCACATGTTTAATCGTGTGGGTTTTAAAAGATAAATTTAAGTTGAAAACGAGCTACAAAAGGGATTTTAGGAAGTATAGTTACCAGCATCTTAGTTAAATGATGTGTGTTTTGGGGTTGCCCTGTGGAGACTCAGGATTTGGGCTCAATGGTAATTGTTGTTCCCTTCCACCTGAGGATAGTCTATGATTCTGTGCTTCATGAGTAGCTGCTATTAGACCAACAGGTCACTCTGTCACTGGAATTTCCTCTTTCAAGACCCACCATAGCATTCAGACCATTCAGAAGTAGGAAGATGTGAATACTTCATGTATGACAAAGTTGAAGGCATGTGCTAACAAATCCTCTCAAAGAAGAGAGAAATGCAACTGTTTAGCAGTATGCTGGAATTAAAATCTTCAGCTCAAGGAGTAACCCTTGTCTTTCTCTAATATACAAGGTCTCATGCATGTAATCACTAGCTAATGACTAGGTAGAAGACAACAGACAAAGGATTTTGATGGAAGACTGTGGCTTGTACTAGTTATGATTGGTCTCTCCTTCTGTAATTCTATTTCTACCAACACAGCTCATCAATTACACTGTGTTATAGCATTTTCTTTCTCACATTTCAGACTATGCCAGCTCCTTTTTTTAGAAAAATAATTTTATTATTTTGGTGTGTTAGATTTAGGATCTTTCCTCACTTATGATGACACATGTTGACTCAGCATATTTTCAGTCTTATGCCCCCAGCAGACTCTGAATTATTTACTCCTTGGATATGAGCATATCAATCAGTCTTCAAAATATCTAATGACTTCTTTGGTCAATCCACAATAGGGGCTTGGCTTCTCACACATCTTGTTGGAATTATATTTTTCAGAGGCTTTTCACAGCATCTAAATTCAGTCTAACACCAGCCATGAAGCTCCTGTTTACAACTACATTGTGGCTTTTCTATCATATACCCTCAGCAGTAAGGTGTTACCACATAAATACAAAAGATACATGATTTTCAAAAGTACTAGCAGAAAGCTAACTTAAGAGATAAGTTGACCTTATTAATGAATTCTAGAGGAATGTGCATATCTAATGAATAGCCTCTATTAGTAGGTGCCACAATATAAACTCTTAACCAAAATTATCTTTAAATAATATCACTGTTATAGAAGGAGCTAGCAGAAAAGTGACAGACAATGGACTTTAACAAACCTGTCTGATTTTCTGACTCATACTAGGAAAGTCTGTAATTTAAGATTCAGAGGTCAAAACCTGCTCCACACTGGGTGCTTTATCAGTGCTCCAGAAGAATCTTCCAGAGAAAGCCAATTACATGTAAGCACGTTTAAAACACTACTTGTAATGTCCTTCTTCACAGCATCACAGAATCATCAAGGCTGTAAGAAACATTCAAGATGACTTGCTGCAACCACCAACCCAGCACCACCATAATCACCCCTAAACCATATCCCCAAGTGCCACATACAGACTCCCCTTGAACATTTCCAAAAAGCACTGCACCTGCTCCCTGGGAAAGTTATTCCAATGCCTAACCACTTTCAGTTAATTTTTCTTTTCCAGTATCTAATCTGAACTTTCCCAGGTGCAAAGTAAGGCCATTTCCACTCATCCTTTTGCTTGGGACATAGTGAAAGAGATCAATCCCACCTCACTACCACCTTCTTTCAGGCAGTTGTAGAGAGCAACCTACCTTTTGGATTATTCTCTGCAGCTTAAGTATTTTGCAAAAAATAAAAATATTTGATGATATCAAAAAGACAACAATAATAAGGGTTTCATATGGGAATAAATGATGATTTAACTTTATTAAATACCCCAGAATCTCTGGAAAGGTCTGGTTTAGAAATCATTAAGCAGAAACATAAGTTCAAACCTGAAGAAATAGTCTAAGTGGGATAGGGAGAAGATAGATATACACAGACAGGTGTTCAATAGCACACAATTCCCAGCATAGCTCTATTATGAATCAAGAAAAACATGGGGAAGCTTAAAAGTCTGACTACCAAAATCCCTCGTGCATTCAAGGCATGCACTGGCTTTAGTGTACACACAGGTACTATAGACTGAAACACTAAACATGAGAGGGAGCTGCCGAAGGAAGCAGAGTCTTCAAAGCCTGAGCCATGGAGAACCAAACACCTCTGCCAACTAACTTCGAAGCAGAGCCTGAGCCAACACTTCTGTAAAGACAGGGTGAGCACTGAAAACTTGTAGCATATGCTGCTATTTACATAACTAATTGTAGCATGCACAGTCAAAAAACAGCCTCTAGCTTTAGCATATACATGCAAAATAATTGATTTTATTATGTACAGAAAATTAGAAGCTGTCAGAAACAAAGCCACCAGTAACAGCCGCGAGGAAGAATTTCAAAGTTTCATCGCCTAGATTGCAGAGGCTAGTCTTCACACAGTTGTGAGGTTTACAGCTAGAATATAAATCTAGACAAGATTCAGTGACAGCTGATACCCTATCCAAGCTTTCGGTAAAACTGACATACACACACACCATAGACTGATGGTGGAGGCACTCAGGAAAAATATTCCCAGTCTCAGACTAGCTGTGGTTTGTCATTGCAGGCATTGTAATACAAGATTGAACTTCGCAAAGGATATTGCAGATATAATAATAACAACCTAATCTTTCACAAAATGAAAAGAAAGAAAAATATGATGGCATGGAATAAAAGCACTAGCTGAGTTGCTTCTAAATCTCTGATGAATAATAAGAGGACACCAAGATGGGGAAAAATACAGACAAAAAAGCTGCATTACACTGACTATTTTAATACGAAAAAAAAACCCCAAACACACAAAAAAAACCCAAAAACAAAAACAAAAAACAGTATTTATCAGGCAAAACAGCGCATAATTATAATCAAAAAAAATATGCATAATAGTTATAGAATGTTCTTCTATAATTCAGAAATAATATTTTTGAGACAATATTTAATCCTATAGATTAGTTCTGTATTGGTTTAACATGACACGCTTTTCTTGCAATTACAGAGTGGACAACAATTTTTTACAAGTTTAAACATTTTTATAAAATAATAAATTTTAAGTAGGTATTTTAAGATATCCTCTTGCCAGTAACCTTTTTGAAAATGGTGTTAAAATTCTAATTTTTTTTCTGTTAAAAATCTATTACAAATCAAAGATCAGCAGAGGCCCCATAAATTATAAAGCAACACCCATAAAAATAGGACTTCACCTGTTACATGCCGCTGAAGAAAAAACTCAGAAATGGACACTGATTATACAACTACAAATACTAAAAATGTTTTACATTGTAGATTCTTATAAAACATGTCATGTTAAATGTTTTATAGGAGGTAAACCCTTTACAATCACAAGAAAATGTACGTAAATATAAATTTAGAAGTTTGGGTACAAAAGAAAGCAGCTTTGCATGGATCTCCTCCTCTTCCTTAATCCTGAGCAAGGCTTTCCTGGTTTAAGCATCCTCCACAGAAGGAGTTGCAGGAGAAAGCACTCGTCTGCATGCTCTGGTTCTAAACACAAGAAGCCATGGAAGAGCCAGTTAAGTGCTCCCCATTAAGGAAAGAGATGGTGCAGAGACAGGCAGGGTCTGGACCTCCTGGGAAGCTTTGGAGATCTAGCAGGGGAAGAGACCAGAAGCTACCTGGGTGTAGCTGGTGTATGTGCACCAGCTCAGAGCTCTGCTGCTTCACCACCCAGGGATTCAGCGATCGCATGCATTATCCTAAACAGCTCAGGGAGAGCAGCTTTTGGGTTAGAGATAAGCCCATCTCCTACCTGCCTGTGAAAGGGATCACCAGCTTCCTCCTGTCCTGCCCTTGCACCCACCAGCCTGGCAGCCTTTCCCATGCAATAGCACCATCACCATCCAAGTGACTTCAGAGAGCTGAGCTGACAGCAAAACAACCCTCGTGAAAAGGGTTGAGTACACAGAACTACACTTGAAATCTCCTAGATCTTTTTCCTGAGGCAACTGTAGATATTAAAGCAAAGTCAAAATTAAATATAGCTACAGTTTAGCACATTGTGTATTTAGCGCAGGCATTGCCCTTGTCCCTCTATAACTGGGAAATGTGACCGCAGTGACAGAACTGCATTTTAATTACCAGGAGGAAAAAAAATGCCCCAAAACCCACAACAGAGAGTAGTGCCAAAGCAGAAGAGACTTGGACCCTGATCTTACAAAGAGTTACGTGCACATATATACTAAACTTTACACTGTTACAGGACAAGTATTTGTGCTGTTTCTCCAGTTACAGTGTATTTGGAAAATAAACATATACCAGTAATGGACTACTTTGAGGTTTGGCCTTTTAGGTTACATCTGACTAAATGGCCTACAGGGCAATATAGTCCTGGAGAAATCATACCTTCACATGCCACTAAAATAAATTAAGTTAATTTTTATAGGCACAAATTTCATTTCTGCCATTACATTTCACATTACTTTAGTTTACATCTGCTTATACAAATGAATCTATTTGTTATTTTTTTAAAAAAAACATGATTCAAAAATAATTTTTATTTATAGTGATGAGAAAGAAGTTATAAGTGACTAGTATACAAAAATACAGCAACTGAAACACTGAAATATTTTAAAATATGGTGCTAAATGTTAGCATCAGAGGGGTTTTTAGTATTTAAAGGAAAAATGAGCTACACTAGATAACACTTCAAAGAAGGTGAAAAGGATTTGGGCATTACCAAATCCTAAACACTTACAAGAAGAATTGAAATACCTGGTTAACGCCTTTCCATTCAATTTCTGAACAATACTTTCATATTAAAAGAGCATAGCTGGCCTAAATATTGCCCCCAAAAGGGGGCAAGTTCTTGTATTATGCATACCAAATTGCTTTTGATTCCATCATTAAGACAATTAAATCATCAGAATCAACATTGACAATAAGCAGAAATGAAGCTTCAATTATTCTTACAATCTAAACAGTGAAAAACAAAAATGTAAGTAGAGTAAGATACCCATTGATGTTTTCATTATTGTTTTACCATGGAAGAAACAAATTTGTGTATCAGTTTGTATATCAATTACTACTTGGTCCTATTCTTTCCATAAAGCAGCATCTGCTTTTGATAGTATCTAAACCACAAGAGGAGACAATCATATTGTTTCAAAGCAGTATTGAACCACTGAAGCCCACAAAATGACATAACTATACATCAGCTGAGGATTTAATCCATGCTATTCTGACCCTAACTCTTCAACAAATGCCATCCTCAATGTATAAATGAAATAACTGCTCAATGATGTGCCCAAGAATTAAACTGTAAAAAGTGTAAAAGTCATTTAGAATCATAAGCAGTGGAGATTTTTCAGTGATATTCTCATAATTTCTAAACACAGGTGACTAAACCACTTGGAGATTTTTGAAAAATGTCCCTACTCTCATCACTTGTGCACGACAGGTTCCATAGGAAAGTCAGGAACTGACAATAGGAAGCAAAGTCCTTTTACCTCTCCCTCGATACCCTGCATCTGATTCAAGGGAAGGGCTCCTTCTCCTAAATATAAGAGTAAACGGAGCTTCCAGGAGAGAGCTTACACAAAGCTGAAAGGAGCGCCTATGCACAAACCTCTCCCGCTTTAGAAGCATAGTGGGGAAGCAGTGGGAATGTGGGGAGAGGGGAGATGCCTCGAGGGTTTGCCGAGGGGGGACGCAGCGTGAGGAGCGGCTCTTGCTGTGTCACTGCACCTCAGATCTCAGTCAGTGACGTGCAGGCACCGATCGCAGAGCAGAGGCGAGGCAGGAGGTGCTCCTGCCAGGCCCTCGAGTGGACTTCCCAGACAATGCAGGAGGAGCCACGGCTCTCCCCAGGGCCATAGAGCAGCCACCATATTCCTGCAGTGTCTCCAGCAGGAGGTCTGGGACTGAAGGGTGAGAGAACACCGATATTTTGAGTTGGAAGTCAAAACTGTGACAGCAAACATTTCCATGAAGGGAAATAAGCTTTAATCAGGGTGATGATCAATTATAAAATACATTTTTTAGCTTACATTTATGATTTCAGTTTAATTCTTAGTGGGTAGGTGGGTGTCTTCATCTAAACTAGGACACCTTTCAGCAGCGTAGAATTTCTCTCAAATCAAAATATCCATATTGCTCTTTCACCCTTCAGTCCCAGACCATTATCTGCTTTCTGGATAAACAAAAGTAGCCAACGTATAACTAAATATGGTTAAAGAAAAAAGCTTACTTACAAAACTGAATTCCATAACATGGCCCATGGAAATTGACATGAGTTTTAGAAAGTTTAATTTATGTGCCAGTACCGTCAGTCCAAAAAAATTACCCAAACAAGCCAAAAAATTATATTTCAAATGACTGAAGTGGGAGCTTGGATGATGTGCTTTGGTAACTCATCAATGTTTCTCTTATATTAAAAAAAAAAAAAAAAATCAAATTATTAAGTGTATCCTAAATCAGTCAGTCACTTCAAGGTACACGACTATCACAATTATTGAAAAAGGCCTTGATCCTGAAAACATTTATGTCTGTGAATTTTTAGACAAGTGAATAGTCTTTGTAGGACTGACCTCTTACTTTACGTTGTTCACACATATGAACTCGTATGCACGATCAGAGACTAAGGCAGAAATACACATTTACAAGCTATCAACATTTTACCTAAAATGTCTCATAAAACGGATTCAAAGTCATTACCAGCTGTTTCTTATTTAAAGCTTAATATCCGTGTAATAGTATAGACAGTTTTAAACACAAGTATCAGAAGTTTCTCATCCTTTTTGCCTTCAGTTTTAAAAAAAAAAAATTGGCCTAAAAAGTCATCTTAAGACCAAGAAGATAATTCATACTCATGTCAGCCCCTTAGAATTAGAAACACTCCAAATATGACAAATCACAGTGATAGCATGAATAAAACATCACAGGTTTTATTGGATAATATATTTTGTAAAGTCAAAAGTTACATCTAATCAACAATGGCAGCCTTGGATTCTAATGGATTCACAATTATTCTACATCCCAGAAGTAAAATATTACACATGCTCAAAAATTTAAGAGTTAAATATATATATATTTCAAATGATATCTGCTTTTTTCAGACACACATATTTGAACAAATGGGCAGCGTTCACGGGACCATGCTCTGAAACAAGCGATGCTTTTGTTTGCATTTCCAGATTAATACGCATCCTGATAAAAGCATGAAGCGTTACCAGTAAGCTGTGCGGCTCTCTAGACCTACCACAAATATATTATCTGGAAAGAGCTGGGTTCTGAATGCAAACAGTCTGCTGCCTTCCCTCTGCTTATCACTCTGCTGTTTCAATATTTTTTTCTTTGACTTTGCCCCCGTATCTTAGCAAGTGACACATTCCCTACTGAAAACCACATTTATGACAAGTTTTAATACTTGGAATGAAAACTTGTGTCCATTCTGCACAGAACGTACCTGGAAAGTGTACTTTCATGCAAAATCCTTTCTTTCTGCTTTTCCCAATACACACACGTTCTTTTTTTGTATCACAGCAATTTTAAAATTGTCCTATGCAATTTAAATAAGATTTCCAAAAACAGTAACCTTTTTGCAGAGAAAAATCAGAGCACTTCCAGTTGACAAAGTAATTTGCGAGGGACATGCAAAGCACCTGAAGAAACAGACTGCAATGAAAACCATTTTAACTATAGCAACAGCACTCACTGCATAATGTTAAAAGGAAAATTATGCAATTAGGTCTCTTATCAGACTTATGAAAATTCAGATTATGCCATTTGGGGAAGTAAAAAAAGAAAAATCATTGTTCACCACATCTCCCTTGAGCACTACCTAGGGGAGGGGAGTGATGACCAGACAGTGAAAATTAAGAAGAACGTGTCCCACCTTACACCTATTCTGCCAATCTGTCGCAGTTGTTCTTCTAGCTCCATAGGTTTACATGATTCTTTTTTCCCTAATTTTTTTCTTTTTTTTTTTTTATGCTGACAAGTAATACAAGACAGATTCTTGCCTTCTTAGGATCTTGCAATCTAGTTTAGACATAGCACGTCAAGTGGTGATGAAAGAAGGTTAGGGTGGGTTTGAAGAGATGAGGATTCCAACAGTAAACGATGCAGAGACATCAGTTTGGTAATGTACACATGTTTTGCATGATTCATTGGACCAAAATGGCCAAAGGAACTTAAAAAGCTGTCAAAGGCATCTTTACCTCTGACCTACCTAGTCATCCATCTGCTTCCTCATACTGTCAATCAAAACCCTCCCATCCTTATCACTATTCTATTACACACATTTTCCACAACCATTTCTCCTCCAGCTCTTAAAAAATATCTTAGCAAACATTTCAATCAGTCATTAAAAACCTTGTTAAAATATGCAATGTGTCATCAAATATGCATAGCATACTCGTGCAAAATCTGTAGAGCGTAAATCACTGTATTACATTTGATATAGTATTAATGTGAAACATCATAGAAAGTATTACCAATAGGAGCTGCGAATTACTTTCTACAGATTGAAGCTTGATTTTGTGCTATATTAAATAAAAGAAGGGCAATTGAATAGATGATTTTACACAATAATTAAATTAAAACCCATTCACCATGCCTAGAATAATACAAACTACACCAAAAATTCATGCAATTAATCGCTGTTCTAACAAATTCATACAAGGAGGTTTACTTCAACAAAACTGCACATACTTCAATTTAAACATACCGGGTCAAAACCCGCACATTCGCTCCTCAGAGAATGCAAACACTTTAATGGGCTGGTAAACATATGTTTAGTAGATATAGAGGTGCACCTCTAAAAATAATATTCTAAAAAATTATAATAGTAATAAAGTGACCTACCGACAGGAAATAGCCTGTTTAACTTCTGCAGCCCTTATCTCCTCCAGTCTCTTGCACAAATAGTTATGGAGTTATCCTGTCGAAATAGTTACGGAATAACATCAACCACTCATGCACGGGAGAGAATTTTGTTCAGACCTGTCACACGTTACATATTTATTCCAGACCCGCTGGATAATCCCCGCTAAATAAAACCTGGCGGAACGTCCCTGAGGAGCGGTGTGCCCGGGGTGACTGCCCGGTGGGCAGCGGCCCCGGCAGCGCGGCGGCACAGGGGATGCGGATGGGGCGCGCCGCGGTGCCTCGGGCCGCTGCCTTTGCCCTCTCGGGGGGCAAGGCAGCGGGACTGGCAGGGGACGGGGCAGAAGGGGGCGGCTTTTGCCGGCCGAGAGCGGGGAAGGAGGGCCAGGAACATGCCAAGGGTTATTTAGGGTGCGGGAAGCCCCGGGGAGGGCGCCGGGAGAGCCCTCACGGCGCGGCTGAGGGGGCAGCCGGGCCCGCCGGAGGCGGAGAGGTGCGGGCGCTGCGCGGGGGAAACGCGTGCGGCACCCCGGCCCCCGCCGCTTGGGAAGAGGCGGCCCGGGAAAGGCGCTCACCGCCCGCGCTTCCCCGAGGGGCGGTGGCAGGGGGGCACTGCCCCACGGCCCCTCTCCGGGTCGGGTCCCGGGGCAGGGCCTTGAGCCCGACGGCAGAGCGGGGCGGGCACCGCTCCCCACAGCCCCACGAGGGCGGCGGAGGCTCTGGGTGCGCAGGGCCCCGCTCCTTGGCGGGGGTGGAGGGCACGGAACGCAGTTGGGGTGCTCGGGTGCTCCCAGTCAATACAGCGGCAGGACAGAATACCTTTGACGGCTCCACACCGCGCTTACCCCACCGCGGAATCAAGAGTAAACCCGGCCTGTTACCTCCCGGCCCCTGCGGACGCGGTCCACGAAGGTGCCGGGCCGGCGCCTGTCCTAAAGCCCACAGGTGGTTGTCTCTCAAGGGGACAGAGTCCCGGGAAGGTCGCAGAGGGAGAGGCAGCGCTGCAGGAGTGGGGGCTCGCCTCCCGCGCATGGGGCAAGCTGCTCCCCGGAAAGGGCGCCCGCCTTGGGGGCACTGTGGGGCTCCGCCAGGGCAGCCCCCGCCCTGGGCAGGTGAGGGGAGGCTGCGGGCGGAGCGCGTTGTGTCCCTCGCCTCTGCTCCGCCAGCGATGGCACCCCCCGCCCCGCGCCAGGCACCTCTCCCGCCTGCGAAGTGCTGTCAGGGTTTTTAAGCGTCAAACACAGGGATAATTATAAACCTCTCAAAACCGACGGGGTTTCATCTCCATCTTTCACCGACTGCAAGCCTCCACGCTTGGCCACGCAGTGTAGGCACTGTCCCCTACGCTCTTTCACCCGCTCCCCCCCACCCCAACAAAAGAAGGGAAAACGCGGGGCAAGCGGACCAGCTCCAGGGAGAGCAGCGGGGGGACCCCCGCTGCAGAGCGCGAGGCGGGCCGAGAAGCGGGCGAGCCCGTCAGCCGCTTCCCCTCGCTCCCACCCGATCCCTTACTTGCAAACCGGCGAAGTGTTTTTTCCAACACGAAAGTAATGTTTTGCCAGGTTTATTTTACTTGTTATACACAGACGATACAAACGGGCAAAAACCGAAACATTTCTCAATGGAGCATGTACTGGTATAAATTATTCAGTTCCACAGACGCAACAGAACAAATATAAAAATCACAACATTCGATTTACAGAAGAGTCAAAAATATACACACGTTTATGACCCTGAATTTCTATTAGGAAATTTCCCCATCCAGTGTAATCTAGACTGAATATTTAGCCTGATGCATATTTCAGTTCGTAATTTTTTTCTTCCATATAAAAATGCGTTAATTTTATAGATTTGCTACTCAAAATTCGAAGACTTATTATTCTGCTTCGCCCGGGGGGTAGTCCTGGAGGGATATTACTTCTCCTTCAATAGTATACTAAGAGATTTACAAGAATGATCACTCTTACTTTCGATGTGCATTTGATTTCCCAGGAAGTCAGATCTCGGTTAGCTACTTTATGAAAAAGTCAGTTCCAAAACTAAATGCAGTAAAATATACAACTCACAACTCATCTTCACTGGACTACACTATGGTTACCAACAATTCAGTCGTCTATATCTTTTTTTTTCTTTTTTTTTTCTTTTTTTTTTTTTTTTTTAGATTATCCATTACAAAGATTTACAGCAATATAAAGAAGGAGGGGGGCGTGGGGAACTGCAAAGGAATTTGAAAATAGTTTGTTAGCATATTTGGCACCTGCGAGGACCAGTAATGGATTTGGCACTTGGGGGTAGGAGAGGGGAGATTCCACAAAAATAATAATATTGCTGATCTCGTGTTACTCCTTTCAAAGAAAAATAAGAGGCAGTTAATTTTGGTTCCAGAAGCCATTATGCTCCTTTAATCGACTTTCCTATGAGACGTATTTCTGTTCTCTTGAAGGGAAAGCTGAGCTATTCCTTAGCTATGTTAGCCCAGGGCACCACGTAATTATTTCATGCGAGGAATTGGAGAGAAAGTGAGAAACCCATTACCCGCTGCTACAGCTATGGACCACTGACATTTCCAGAGGCATTTAGGAAGAGCGTTTACCTGGGGAGGGACACGAGGAAGAGGGAGCAAAGAGCGGGGAATGGGGTAAAGAAATTTAAACAGGATCTAAGTTTTGTGACTTAACAATGAAAACAAAACAAAAAAAATTCCAAACAAATAATAAATAAACTGAACCAAAGAAAAGTAATCTGTTACAATAAAATAAATACTATGTACAGGCATTTCACAGGCTGTTTTCCCCACTATTACTGTTTCCCCTAGAATCCATCCGTGGTAAAAGGAAGGAAGCGCTGTACGGTTTGAGAGTCTAAGCATCCTACTGATCAGTGGGTTTCGGTGCGGCAGTAACCCCCGCGCCCCCGGGGCGCCGCCGGACCGGGCCGGGCGGGGAGCGGGGCGGGGAGGCGGCGGCGGCCTCGGCTCAGCCTGCCTGTCTGCCTCCCTGCCGGGCCGAGCGGGGCGGGCCGGGGCACGGATGGGGCACCTAGGGGCGGGGGTCAGTGCGCTAACGCGGAGGAGTTATTGTGCAAAAGGACGGCGGGCCGGCGGCCGCGCCTAGCTGTGCGAGTAGAAGCCGTAATAGCCGATGTCCTTGGCGCAGGTCTTTTCGCAGTCCCGCTGGGTAAGCACCTCGCTCTTGAGGGGCGAGGAGCTCTCGGACACTGGGGTGTCCGAGGGGGAGATCCGCCTCCTTTTGGCCTGCTCGTAAATCCCAGAATCGGAGGAGTCGATGGACTTAATGGACGACGGCGTCTCGATCCAGCTGGAGTCGGACAAATCTTTGGGCTTGGAGTCCTCGGCGCCCGGCAAGGGGGACCGCTCGGGGGCCAGGCTCTCCGCCTCCTCCCCCAGGTAGGGGTTGCCGGCTGCCATGCGCGCCGCCGCCGCGCTGTTGGGCCAGCAGGAGAGCACGGAGCCCGACTTGCTGCAGTACTGCGGGGGGCTGCGGGCCCCCCAGCCCGAGGGGTCGGCGTAGTAGCCCAGCGGCCGCCCGGCGCAGCCAGCCGCCTGCAGCGGCAGCGCCTTGACGCCCGCGGCCGCGTAGGACAGCAGCGTGGCGGCGTTGCCGGCGAAGTCGGTGGCCGTGTCGTAGGCGGAGGCGGCGAAGTCGAGGCGGTTGTTGGCGGGGGCGACGAACCAGCGCTGCGGCGAGGGGGCCCCCGGGTCCTCGGCTTGCTGTGGGGAGAGCAGCCCGTTGGTGTGGGGCACGCTGCGGTCGGCGCCGGGCCCCGGGCCGGCTCCTGCCCCGGGGTGGAAGCGGGACTTGGCGTAGTTACTCACGAACTGGTCCTGGAGGAAGGAGCCGGCCATGGCGTAGCGGGCCCCGGGCACGATCTGCGAGCGGGGCGAGTCGTTGGGAGAAGGCGTCAGCCGGTCCATGTCGCAGCCCGTGTAGATCCTGCCCAAGAGAAGGGGAGAGAGCTGGGTGTCCGCCGCAGCCCGGCGCCCTCCTCGGCGCGGCACCCGCCGGACGCGGCCCTCGGGGGACGTACGGGACGGCGCCGTCCCAGCGCGTTCCGGCCCGGCCCGGGAGCCTGCGCTGCCCTCCTGGCTTGGCCTTCGGCATCAGCAGAGCCGAGGCCCTTTCTCGGGGAAGAGGAAAGACAGGGGCAAGCATGGAGAACAAATCTTTCAGAACCGGTTGGCCATTCCTTGACGGGGCTGAGATCCCTCTCTCCGGTCCGAACCCACAGCCCAAAGGCGTGGAATCCCGAGCGGTGACACGTTGACCGGTCCCACCACATGCGCAACAGGCAGCCCGGTCATTTGCCGCGAACAGCGTGAGTGGCAGACTACGGAATTCTATCGGCTGTTTAACACTTATTATTGGGAGTCACAGACGAACCATCAACATTTTACTGAGTTTAAATTAAGCTAATCTTTAAACACCTACTGTAGGAAATGTAAAGCCAGACAGACACTTCTAGTGTTCTCTGCTTGGCCTATATATAATTCTCCCATGCTGGGCTGCAATTTGCGATTATAAAAACTTTAATGGATGAATAACTACTATCTGTATTTAATTCAGGCTAAAACTGTGCTTTAATTAACCCTCCACGCCTCCTGGAATTTCTTATCCAAAATAAACTTGGCCCTTAAACAAATTCAACGTGCTAGACAACATTGAAGCTTCCCCCTCCCCCCCGTCTCCTTTCAAGTGACGCCCTATAAAGTTTTTTTCCTATCAAAAAGAGAAAAGCACTTTCGGCTGGGGCCGAAGGCCACGCAGCCTTTCCCAAGGCCGCACATACTCCCGCAGAGCTCCTGGAGAGCGGGCAGGCTCGGCTGCCGCCCTCCGTGGCACCAGGGACCGCCGCTGCCCTCCCAGAGGCAGACCTGCTCCCCGCCACAGCCTCGGCGACCCCTGCCCCTGAGGGAGGGCAACCGCACCACAAGGTGTTCCCTGGGGAGAGCTGGAGCTCGGCCCCGGGCCCCTCTCACACTAGGTCAGCTCTCCGTGTCGTTTCTACCCCTGCCCTGAAAGCCTGCTGCTGCTGGTGGTGGCTGCTGGACCGCGGGCCGGCGGGGAGGCTGAAGCAGGCGCATGGGATGAGGTGCTCGAGGCCAAGTGAGGCCTCTCCTTGCCACAATTTAGAGGAAAAAGATTTTCCTCCTCAAAGCCGGGGGTCTGTCCCACAGACCAGAGCTTGCAGCGGGACAGGCGACATCCCTGCCGTCTGCACCTCCGGGTGTATGGGCAGCTCTGAGGCCGCCACCTCCCTCTGTCCCAAGCTGGGCAGAGGGATGCCGGCCGGGTCGTAGCCTGGGCCAGGGGAATCCTGCCCGCAGGGCCCGCAGGCCGGGATAGCCCCATTTGTGTGCCGAGGGCCGCGAAAGGCGGCGGCGGGGCCGAGCGTTGGTGCAGCCCCGGAGCCGCAGTCGGAGGGGCTCCAGCCGCCTGTGGCAAGGGCGTCCAGGCCGGGGGGTCAGACCGCTGGGAGCGCCTCGGAGGCGGACGGGTAAAGGCAGAACAGGGGCAAACCGCGAGTAAAACTTCAGGGGCTTTAGCTCCACCCAGAAGGGAGAAAGGGGAAAAACAAATCAACCCCGGTGAAGCATAAAACGAGACGAAGACATTTCCCTCCAGACCTCGGCTCTGCGGACCTCGGAATGATGCAGACCCGGCGGGTTGGCGAGGACTGAGCCCCTGCTGCTCGGGTGCTTCTTTCGGAGCCCTTACGCGCAAGTGAAACGGAAGCTTGGAAAGAGGCGCCAAGATACGTGCCAGGAAAAACCAACAACAAAACCGCCGCAAGTGCCAAAGCGAGATGCGGACTCAGGTGCGGGCAGCGCGGCCTCAGGCGCGGAAGCGGCCGCAGGACTGCGCAGGGCCTCGCCGCAGGGACAGCCCCTGTGCGGGAGCGGGCGTGTGCTTCCCTCCCGGAGGGCTCTGGAAAAGCCTGACATTACACATCTCGGTGTGAAATGAGCCAGCCCTCATCCTAAATCTCCCCCCTTTGACATGTGTGTGCAGCCGGCAGAAGGGTAGTAAAAATCTGGTTTACTTACGTATCATAATTGTCTCGGAATCCTTTTGCGAAAGGGTTGTGATCTATTTTCAGCTGTGTGATCTAGGGAAAGAGAGGAGCAGAGCACACGTTGTGAAAGCCTGAAAAATATACCCCACTGCAGCCAACACGTTTTTAAAGGACCAAGCCTTACTCTAGTCAATCATAGTGCCTTTAAATCGTGAAAATATGCTCTGGTACGCTTATAGAAATCACAGTCTAATTTTAAGATTTACGTTGTTGTAAAAAGTACGAAAAAAATCAATATTTAACCCCATATTTTTTGAGACGTGTTCAGCATTCCTAGTGCATGGGTATGAATATACTGATATCCAGAAATTAGGCAAAACGTACCGCAGAACGGTAACTAGGATTTTGCATTTGCATCGAGCAAAATAATTAAAGCGAGAATGTGGACTGAACATATGTCATTTGAAAAGGGGGCACCAGCCTGTAGCAAAGCCAGACCACTCCGAAACGCATCCAGGCATTAACGAGCTTTTAATTTGAGGAAGTTGCTCCGTCACCCCCAGCGCAATCAATGAGGATGTTAATTGATCTTTGCAGACTTAAAGCTCAAGCTAACAGCTTAACAGCTAACTAAGCTGTTTCCGACTGGGAGGTAAACGCCGCGGGCCAGCGCCCAGCCTCGGCCAGAGGGGCAGGATCGCGCCCGTCCTGGCGGGGAGGGCGATGCCGCTGCGAGTGTTCGGAGGGGGCTGCTGAGGCGAAGGCGGCCCAAGCGCCTGCAGTGCCCTCGGGATGGCCAGGGAGGGATGGCATGAAGTGGGGAACAGGGAGCCCCATCTTCCGGCACCGGAGACCCGGGGGAGGATGGGCAGCGGCCGGGCCGTCCCTGGTGGGCTGCCTTGCGGGGAGCGGGGGATCGCGAGGGGAATAAACCAGGGAGCTCTTTACATCGGTGTTTTGGTAGGCGGTGACGGCAATGAACTGCGTCTCGGGAAACGTGAATGTCTGAACTCTGCCCGGCTGGTTGGTATCCTCCGTCCCGTCTTCGTTCACCTCCACCACATGCAAGCGAGGTTGGTACTTGTGAAGGGACTGCAAAACCACCATCTGTCAGGCATGGCAAAAGGAGGGAGGGGGACGCGGGGAGAAAAGAAGAAATTAGAGTGAGAAGGACGAGGAGAGCGATGCCCGCTGGCCGCCGCCTCCCCGGGACGGTTGCGGACTTGCCCGGCCGCACAGGAGAGCGGTGTCAGCTTGGGCAACGGGCTCAGGGCCGACGAGGCCCGTGCCAAAATAAAATGTGAGGACTTTTTCACTACCACCCCCCTCCCCTTTTTATTTTCACCTAACGACACGATCTAGTTAAAAAAAAAAAAAAAAAAAAAAGGCACATTCTTTTGGAAACGGTAGGATTTTAACTAAAAAAATAAAAATAATTCTGGCAGCGTCTGCGTTCCCCCACTGACCTGCCCGTTGTTGTTTGATGCTCCTTTATTGTTTGTAAGTTTTAGTTTCCCAAAGGAGATTTCCTGACGCATCCAGTGGGCTCCCGTGTTGGGGGAGTCGGGATGCATATACACCCGGTTTCCTAAGCAAAACGACAAAAAACACAACCACATCACAGTTCTCGCCTGTACCCCGGTTCTGCCGCTGCATCCGCACACGAGGGTGAAGGACCAGGTTAAGTGGCCAATATTTTACTGCCAAAACTCCCTTCGTTTTAAACGAAAAGGATTAAAACAGCTTTTTTTACGAACACCTTTTACTTTCTCCTCCACCTTCCTTTTTTTTTTTCCTTTTTTCTTAAAAAATCATCTTTGGTCCATTTGCGTTTAAAAAGTCGCCAGAGCCAGTCCGCAAAGGCATTAATTAATCATTCTCACCTACATATGTGTCTGGAAAAGTGTTAATTGGAGGAACTTGCCTTGTACATTGGTGTCCGCCTTGCCGCAAGGAACCCATTTGCCTCCCTGAAATCTCCAGTGATTGGGATCCGCCAAAATTACATCCACAAAAATATTGTAGTGAGCCGTAGGGTCGAGACCAGAAATATTAAAGCTTAGGAAAGGGAACATGCGCCTATAAAAAAATTAGAAAAAAAAATTAAAATAAAAGAAAAAAAAAAAAGGGAAGAAGGAAAACAAGCCACCGGCAGCGACGGGCACACGCGGAGCAACCAGCCGTTGTGCTTTATCCTCACGGCTCCCGGTAGCGACCGGGAAATAAAAATCAAAAGAAACCCCCTTCCCGGAGCTCCGAGCTTTCCACGGGGAAGGGATGAGGGCAGCGGGCGCGGGAACTTGTGGGAAGGCAGAGAGGGATGCCCCGGCGGGGATGGGCTCCGGCGGGGACCCTCACCGGAGCTCCCGGCGACCAGGGCAGGGGCCCCGGTGACGGGGGGACGGCTCCGCCGGGGCGACGGAGGCTCCGGGCGGCTCCCCCGGCGAAGTCCGCGGCTCAGCCCCGACACCCAGAAAGGTCCGCGCGGTGGCTTACCTTCCCTGCTTCGTGATGATCATCTCCGTCTGGTGCCGGTGAAATTTCAGCCAGAGTGGCCTGTTGCACAGGTAGACCTGAGCCTTGCCGGGAACCAGCCCCGGCTGGGTGGAGGAGAACTGGTAGAAAGGTGCGCCTTGGTATGAATGGCCATACTGCTGGGGGTACGGGTAGCCCGCCGTGGGGTAGCCTTGCGGAGAAGAGTTGGACAGGAGGCTGTTATAAGCTCCGTTGGTGATCACAGGATGATGAGCCATGTAGCGGCTGGGACTGGCGATGGAGAAGGCTGGGTGTGCAGGTCCATGCTGGCTGGGATAAGGGAACATGGTACTAGGAGCAGAGGCAGCAGACTGGGGCTGGCTGGACTGAGAGAGCAGATAGCGATCTGCAGCAGATCCATCGAAACTGTGACGAAGCTCAGAGACCCCGTCCAAGACGGGAGAGAGTTTATTTCTCTGGACGTCCCCTGGTGTGTCCTTGGAGTCAGGAAAATTGTCTGTATCTGACTGATTCGTCATCCCCCTGGTAATTTTTTTCAAAGGTGAACTTCTCTCCAGGTTGTCAGTGGTCGAGATAATGGGATGATCATGCAAGGCAAGCTCAGATCCGCCTGCATGTGGGTAACTGCTGCTCACATTGAGAAATTTCTTGGAGAGCATGATAGAGGGAGAAAGACAATGCTCCAGCTGCATAGCTCTAGCACCACAGTAATAACCCTTCAGTCCCTGGATCTGAAAGGGCTTCTTAGTATCAGAAGCTAGACATCCTGGGACCCACACTAGGCAGAAAGCACTTCATCTACCAAATGCATCCCAAACGTTTGATTTACTTTTTTTTTTCCTCCCTTCCCAGGGAGAAGAGATTGGCCAATTGACACTATGCAGCAATCAGGAAAGACTCACTTTT
Source organism: Pycnonotus jocosus (assembly GCA_013400435.1). NCBI lineage: Eukaryota > Metazoa > Chordata > Aves > Passeriformes > Pycnonotidae > Pycnonotus > Pycnonotus jocosus. The sequence goes on along the minus strand of VWYP01002960.1, from coordinate 14,765 downwards.
GATCTTGCTGCTTGTGGAGAGGATGAAACGGCTTCTGCCATTGGTTAACAGCTGACAGTAATTTAATTAGATAGACATTAATTAGGATAATCACCTGGCTCCTGGTCGCGACGATCATGGCAAATTGAAGGAGATGATTTTATTGTGAGATAGAAGGAAGGGAAAGGGGGAAGGGAAGAGCATGTTTTCTATGAGAGCTCATTATTATGTGACCTTTCTAGCTTTTAAAAAAATTTTTTTGACTACGCCTGAAAGATAAATCCGAACCCTGCGATTCCCCAAATATTGCGCGCGTGTACCCCACCTTTGTGCGTCAGGGAGGAGAGCGGGTTCTGCGCGCTTTGGGGAGCGATTGCGAGGGGAGCGCGGGGCTGGGCGGCCGCTGCCCTCAGCTCACCCCCGCGGTTTGTCCCCAGCGGGGCGCAGTCCCTCTCCCCCAGCTCTCCTGAGCCATCCCCGGCGCATCGCCCCCACCCTTCCCACCCGTGCCTGTTTCGCGGGGGAAAATACACCCTCCGTCCCTGCTGACAGCGGCCGCGTATCATCTCTTTTAACTTCTGAAATAATCATAAGCCCCGCAGCCGAAGTGCCCTAATGTATTTGCCGCGATGTTTACGGGTTCTTTAGTAAATAAATATTTTATCTGGGAGCCGTAATTCCGGAGATAATCAGCAAAACAGCGTGGAAGGCGTCCACCTCCCCATCCGTCTCCGGATTCCTTTCCTCTCGGTGCCCGCTTTCCCTCAGTGACTCAGTCCCGCGGGCAGCTCTCGGGAGGGCCAGATTTTTGGTAGCACCCTTGCCAGGGGCAGCGGCCCGCCACGCCTGCGGGGTCGATCGGAGCTGAGAAACCCAAACCACGATGGTGCTGCGGCAGGAGCCGCCGGCACCCTCTGCCCGGGGGGGTCGCGGCGGGAGCCCCGGCCCGAGCTGCGCTCCCAGGCGAGCGGGGGCTGCGGGGTCTCCCGGTGATCGGGGGGAGCGGCCGGCGGGTCCCGTGCTGTGCCCGGCCGAGCCTCGGGCTGTTGAAAGCGGGACCCCCGAGGCGCGAAGATGCGCCTGAAGAGTTTAGGGGGCACACTCGCCACCCCGCCTTTGCCAAGCACTAAGCATTCGTCTCAATTTCTCTTCCTAGGGAAGTCTGCCTGAGAGTTTATAAGCACGGGGTTTGTTTTTTGCTTTTTTGTGGGTTTGGGGTTTAGCGCATTTGGGGTTTTTTGACCTGGCAGGAGCTCTCCTGTTCCATTTTTCTTAGTGTTGTCCCCTCAGTGATTTGGACTTCAGGTATTTTACAGACCACATCTCTTCCCAGGTGACATCAGCAGCCGGCTTCAAATTTCACTGACAGATAATGCAGTCTGAACCACCAGATAATAAAATTAAACCACCACATAACTGCCTGAAGCCAGACTGAAACTTTGTCAACTCAGATCCAAAGAAGACTAGAACCAGGATGACTTGTCAGAATGTGTATTTCAATGCTCTCAAATCCCGTGGCCATTTATTTTTCTGTTGCTCAACTGTGAGCTACTTCGGTTATTTGGTATTTCATAGATGCTGACATACACACACTCTCTGCAAGGAAATTATTCTAATAAGATAAGTTATGAAGCAAAGAGCAAGCAGTTCACTGTTCTACTCGAGTGGTTCAGCGCATGCAACTTTCCATACACCACCTTCTTTCAGTGTTAAGAAAACAGCTTCATTATTATCAGTTCTAACTAATGTTTCTGACACTTGTTTCACCAGTGCCCACCCTTCCCTTTCCCTGTTTGCAACAACAGAACGGTAATGGACTTATATAGGCAGGAGATGGACCAAAATGCAGATAAACCATCGGAAACGCTGCCCTGAATTACAGAGCTACAGCCATATAGATACGGAGCTGCAATGAATTCAGTGGTATACTGCCAATCACATGGAAGTGCTAATATATGCCAAAAATCTTCAGTGCACAACTCCTAAACTGGTATAATAGGGGGGCTATGCAATGGCAGGTGGTGTTACAGAATCGTCATAGAATGGAGTGAGGTTTGCTAATACAATATGCCCGTCCTTCGCGCTGACAGGTGACAAGGGGTCATGCTGCTAATGAAGGTCTGCTCCGTTGCGGCTGGAGGCTCAGAAGGTGGCTGCTTGAAAATCTCTTTCTTCCTCCAACATCGTATATGGGCTGCTGCTTTTCAGGTTACGGCATACACACAATTCTTCCAAATCCTCTGTGTAGCTCCTAAAGCACTGGACAAAAATAAGGAAGGATGCCCCAAAAACCTGCCTTTTTATTATTCATGTAACATCTTGGTAAATGGAAAATTGTGCCTCCAAGTTAAACTGAGGAGCGAATAGAAAGCAGGATACCACAGCACAAGCTTATACTACGGGAGATCTGCATCGCCAACAGACTCCCTTCAGCTACCCTCTGCAAGATGTACATTTGTCAAAATTAATTTAGAATATGTAAGACTCACTGGTTTGTCTCCCTGCTTACACCAGCCTCTCACGCATGTATACACTGCAGCACTGCGCTAGCTCCTCTCCTGTTCTGCAGTGCCATGTTACCCACGACCTGCCAAACTCTGTCTCCCTCGTGGTGTTACACGTGCGTGTGGGAGTAGAGAGCGGCAGGGATGCAGAGCCCCCCCTGGCAGACGAGCCCCAGGGCAGGTCCCTCAATCAGCTCCTGCCCCATCTCACCCTGGGCTCTCGCCCCAGGCGTGCGCATCTGGCAACGGCAAGGCCCGAACGCAGCCCTCCTCAACCACCCGTGGGTTTGCAGTGGGAATCTCCAGAAAGAACTTCCATTTAACTACATGCAGGCAAATGTGGTTTGGTATGTCTCCATTTTCCCAGTCTGATATTCCACTGCCTACTGTGGGGGCAGAGGGAAGGCCATAAGGAGGGCAGCTGCAAAAATCTGCATGTTTCCCTCTGAAGTAAGTGCACGCTAAATATACTTTGAGAGAGAGTTAGTCTAAAATAGTGAATTAAAAGGCCTCAATAAGAAATTTCAAACAAAAGAAAAATATTTGAATGGTAAAGTGTAAGTAAATATAGGCATAAACCAGAAAATAAGACAATTTTATGGATATTTCCTTAGGATGCAAATAAGTCAATTTAAAAAAAATTATCTTCACCAAGAGATGCAGATAGTTTTGAAACATTTGCCCACCACTACTGTTGCTGTTTATCAAAAAACCCCCCCAAACCAACAGTAAAGAGAAAAAGAAAACTTCTGCCCAGACAAAAGAATGAAATCAACCTAAGCAACATCCAACATTTGAAAAAAAGAACCCTAATGAAAAATTCCCATTAGTTCCCTGCTCAAAACCCAGAGTCACTCCCCAAACCGAAATATTTGGCTTTGCCTGCTTCAAATCAAGCAGTCAAAGCACCTGCCTTCCTGCAAGTTTTTCCCTCTCCAGGCAGTGGAAATGGTTTTAAATGTCATATTCTAGTTGGGACTCTTTCCATATATTTATATTAATGGACATCTCATGTACATTCTCTCACAGGAGGGTGGGTTCACCAAACCTAGAACAGCCTCTGTCACTTTAATGTTTATTCTCAGAATAGTGCTATTTATGACACCACTTGTGAGAGTTCTGTGATTCAGTTATCAGTAACTGAATTAATTTCCTTAAGGTCAGTTGTCTTCTGTAGATATTAGGGTTTGAATAATATTCAAAGGGAACTAAGAGAGGAATTTTCAGCATTTTTGGGTTTGTACATCCTCAGTATTCAGCACGGTGATTTTTTTTGTTTTAATCTCCATGAGAATAACTGGTAATCTATGGGAGCCAAATTCCAGAGAAGAATTTTTGCTTTCCTAGCAATTAGTATCTCAGTAGTTTTACAGCGGAGAGGAACAAAGGTTTACTAACACTTTTTCTAGTTTGTCAATTCCCGCTGTCCCTTCTCAAAAAACATTGTCCAGAACTTAAGAAAGATTTGTAAATGTATTTTTATTATGTTGCAACAATCAAAATATATATGTACTACTGATTTCTGCCCCCCTCCCCCCAATATTAAATGAAAACGTACTACATTTTTTCCCACATTGTGTTCTTGAATGCTTTGGAATCTGTGAGGGACCTGACATAAAGAAACTGAAGCAAATGCACAATTAGAGACTGAGAGGTGTTATAGTGCTGCACTTACATTGCAAATGAAGTCAGATGTCTCCGTTTAATCAAATAGAGCCTCAACAGTCTCTGTTTTGTGAGTATTAGAAACAATAAACAAATATACACAGAAAATATCACAAATGGTAAATCAGTTATTTAAATACAACTGTATCCAACATAGCAGCTAAACACTGGACAATGTTTGAGGTCATCAGCACATCCACATGCTCTTCTAAATGACGTTTAGGGTCCTGAAATACAAAGGATGCCATGAGAGGAATGACTGAAACACATCTCTGAAAGATTTCATTTACTTCAAGACTATTTAAGATGGCTGTGAGTTGATGAACACAGGCCAGTAATGCTCCTATATTTTCCATTCTAGGAAGAGCTAGCAAATGACTGCATTTCCATGAACAAAATTCTATTAATTCATACTAACAGTTAAGCTGAGGATAGGTTTAGAAAGTAAGTTTCTATCCAGCATATCAAGAGTAACTGTGGCAGCTGTGAGTTAGTTTTAAGGACAACACACAACATGTGAATTTTACTATACATGTCATTAAGGCCAATATTTTAATCTTAGTCCTGATACATTGCAATTTCTTTTCATATCTTTGCACAAATGTGTATTCTAATCCTGCAAAGATACAAGCATCATCTAACACAGTCTTTGAATAGCTGTGTTGACTGCAAGAAAATTGGTGTATCTATACCGATAAAAACATGAAACATGAACAATGCCCTGTTCAAATGCTCTTGGGAATTGAATGTTAAGCCTGAGCAGTTTTCTGAAAATACATATCCCCACACACTATTACTCAATTGATGTAGGCATTTGTGGGCATCTGCATGCAACAATAAGATTATTTCTGGTTGAAAATCATACCCATGCACTTCTTCAGTTTCACCACTGATACGAAATAATTAATCTCCAAATACCGCAAAAATATCAGGCATACCTCAAAAAGATATCTAAACTTTATGATAGTATTACTGTAGTAATTCTTGTGTGTAGAGAAATTAAAATATGGAAGCCGATCATGCATGGGAATTTTAACTTCTTTAAAAGATGGAATTATTGTCAAAATGTAATTAACCCATCTATATTTGGATGGCTTTATATAGAAGAGTGCTACTGAATCCATGTATGCTGCCCTTCTTAAAAAACTCCTTTTCAAAGATCAGACAGTTCCCCAATATTCTGTTTCTAGCAAATTATACACCTAATAACATAATATCCCTATTGTGAATGGCTGCTTGTTTACAAAGCTTTTTATCTAAGCTGCATTAAAAAAAAACCACTTGAAAATTACTTCACTGAACTATTTCTTTTTAATTTAAAGAAAACCTAAAAATTTTATCAGGAAAAAAATTCTTTTTGAAGAACCATATCAAAATAGAGTTTTTTTCACATATGCGTAACAACTAGTGAAGTGCAAGTTCTGTTTGAGATGACATCATAACCCTTAAAATACAACCCTTCTTACATATTTTATATGTATATATTTATGTATGTGTAGGTGTGCATAAACTCCATTGTTCTGAATGCTACAGAAATACATGAGTGACTGAACAATAGTGCAGATGTGTTATGACATTGCTGCTAGAAGCTGACACATAAGAGCAATCCAGAATCTTTTAAATTCTACTGCTACTAGCAATACAATAAGTACTGGTTCTTTAAGGACACACTAGATATTTTAAAAGCTATTTCTTGTTTTCATTGCCTTTCTTGAACATGAGCTCTTACAAATTTGCTTTGCTCTCCTTTTGCTCACAAGAACACATTTCCTCAACCTTTATGTTGAAATCAAATGTAGAAATAGTTTTTTGCTGAGTCTTTAAAAAGACATTATATCCTAACACTGCAAAAGGATGGAATGAATTGAGTGGGTATTTCCTGTTTCAGCTGTGGTCCTAAGCTGTCTTCCTCAAACACCAATACAAAGGAACTCAGCCCACCTGCCAAGTGTGTCTGAGAGCCAAGCACTGCCACTGTGTTCATGAACTGAAGACAGGGCTGAGCTGGCTCTTCAGCCATGATAATGTACAAACACACCCCCCTCACCTCTGTTTGCATGATCACCATTTGTTAAGTGTCTCCAACAGTTTGGGTCTCTCTGACACAGATTTGGATATCTTTATGTCTCTTAGAAGAAGTTAAAACAAATGAAGAAGGAAAAGGGGAACTACTGAATTTCAACACTGCTCCTCAGCATATAATGAAAATACATGTAGAATACAGCTTGCAGATATTCTGCCAATTACCTACAAAGGCCCCATTCCTTGCACAACCTCCAACAAAAATAACTTTATTATTTGAAGCATTGAGATTATCATGCACATAGAACTAAAATCACCTATGCACATGTAAAAAATTAGTATTTAGAATGAACGAAGCATATCATTCCACCTCACTCTAATTCATCACACCTCACCTGCTTGCCAACATTTTTTATTGCCAGCTGTTCAGGTGTCATCTTATCTTCTTCTTCAACAGCCTGTGAAAGAAACACAGAAAAGGTCAGTGTTTCAGATTTCGTTTACTTTTTCCCCAAGCCACAGATTCTCAAAATACAATTCTGTTCTTTAAAAAAAAAAAAAAAAGAAAAAAAAATCGAACAGCAACACATTTCAGAAAGTCAAAAGGAAAGATACTTCAGCTTTTCAGCAGACGTGGTTTTAATTACTGAGTGTTAGTGCAAAAGATCAAGGCAAATACTTATGAATGGTTTTATTGTCAGATAGTCACCAAAATGTTATTAAGCAAAAATCTTAAATGAGCGGTATCAATACTTAAAGATAGTTGAAAATGATTAAAATAGCAAAACAGAACCAAACCCAACATTATCTACACTGTTTCAATTACTGGAGATTTGATCTCAAAAGATTTTTGTACAATTTAAAGTAATTTATTTTAATATATTTTGATGCTTTTATGTTGCCTTCAAATACAGTGTCTTCATAAAGTTCATCCACTAACTTAACTAGTGAATGTAATACTGAATTTGGTTTAAAAGATTTCTAAGGTGTTGAGGAAATAACACTTGTTAGGAAATACTGACATGATTACTATTCATAGAATGCTTGTTGAGATCTAGTATTTTTAAGAAATATTTCTAAGTGTGTAAGTATTAAAACAGTACAACACCAGTTGTCTTATTTACAACACCAGTAACAAATTTCTTATCTAAACAGAACATTGAATTGGGTTCTGGAATGTGTTCTAAATACTTATAGCCTATTACTAGACTGATACAGATAGATAACCTTTTTTACTCTGCTACAGTCATCAAATAGTCCTTGACTAAAGAACTGAAAAATATGACTTACTGCTCATTTTGATCTACAGAAATCTTATATTCTCATCACCAAGTAAAAAATACAAAATCGATATGATTACTCACATTTCAAAGCAAATCCCATAACTAAACACTCTGACAAAAGTTTAGGGCAGAAAGTCTGGTGGCCATGCCTGAGGAGCTAATCTGGCAACTTCATCCAGAAACCACACATAACTGATTAGTATGAACTACAGTCATTCTGAACAAAGCTTGTGATAATCAATTCCTTCTGAAATTAAGCAACTAATTTCTTCACTTCATAACCATAGCTACAGTTATACTATCATTATGGGATATGAATACCTTGTTATAATTCTTAGCTAATTCTAACATCTCCTTCACTACTGTTTCATTGAGTTTGCAGTGTTCACTGTAGTCCTGAAGTGTCAAACCTTCCATCCAACTCTTCTTATGCAAATTTAGCAGCATCTGCAAGACAAAACCTCTTTAAAGTATTCACCATAAAATACTTTCAGAATACTATGAAGATGTCTTTGACAGATAACTGATTTATAGTAAGAAGAATATTAAAAAAAAAAATTAATCCTACAATGTCAGTGTTTAAATAGAGGAAATAAAATGATCAACTATTCTGGCTAGAGTAGAAGATAGATTTGCATACTTTTTAAAGATTGAACTTCTTGAATCCTAAATACGAAAATGAGGCATGAAAACATGGGTCACGTTTACTTTGATAGGAATATGTGGATTTGTTTTCTGTGATTTGTTACTTTTGCTGCAGGTTGAGAATGCACAATTGCCTTGTAGCAGGGCTAAGAGAAAATTCAATACTTTAGCCACCAGATGAGGAATGGTTGAAACTTTTGGCCTCTGACAAAGTCGAAAAATATTTTAATGCTTGGATTAAATTAATAAAGTAGTCACACAGGCTTCACTGATTATCTGATCTGTATGCAAGCAACTAACAGTTACAATAAAATAAACTTCAAAAGTGACCAAAGCATGACTTGTGTCTTTGCCTCATACGGAATAAACAAGCATAAAAACATAAGATAAAATGTGCAGAGATTTGATGGTGATAAATGCAGGCACTATTAAAAATATTTGAAAGGTTTTACTTGACACTTTCATGTAATCTTGAAAGAGCAGAAGAATAGCTACAACAGCAATTTCTTTATTTTCATGCAGGAAGGAAGTGTATTTCGTGGATCTCCTGCACACTTGATGACTGTAGGGTGGACCCTTTCAGCAAACACTTTCAGCTTGCCTTCAATTTGTGAATATTTACTAGACATTTTTGAGAACTGGTAATCCCTGTAATTGCTATCACATGAATAAAAGTACCTGTTTCATCCTATGTAGAGCTTCCAAAGAAACCTGGCTTTGGAACATGTGAACTGAGTTGAAAGTTTGTGTCATAATTTGTGTTAGCAAGATCTTAGCTACTGACAGAAGGAGTCGTAGGCAAACTGCATATGGACAGTTTAGCTAGGCTATCTTGATTTTAAAATTAAGGTTTGGTGTGATGAGCTCCTAATCTAATACATGAAGCATGTACTCTTCTTACCACAGATGGAGATAACAGATCACCACCACCACCACGAGGGGTGTTTGAGATATGTATGAAGCTGCCTCATGAAAGATGTGAGAGAGAGTTGTTACCTCACAGATTAAAGTCTTCCTAACTTGGTCAAGATTATTCTCCTGCTTGCAAAGGTAGCAACTCACTTATGTAAAGCCATTAATGAAAGCACACATTTGGAACTTCAGACAACACTGGATTTTCCATATTGTTGCATTTGACTGGAAACAATAACTCCCTGGAAGCCTCAGGGACATTTCCTGAGAGAGCTGATTTTGTTCAATCAGTTATTCTTTTCAGCAACAATGAGGTCTTGGAAGTCTGATACTGCACTAAAAATGGTTGTGCATTTCACACACCCTTTCCAACTCCTTAATTTGCACATATATTCCTCCACTATTGGAAACTGTTAGGGGTTTTTTGTTTGGTTGGTTTTTTTTCTTATTACTTGTAACTCAAAAAGCCTGAATTCTGTGAAAAAACTATTCTGGCCATTTTATCCTAAGCTTTGAGATCAATTTATAACCCTAACAAGGCCATGAAAATGCACAGACATATCAGAGAATGTACACAGAGGATAGTGTCTGGCTTTTCAAGAATTAATTTCTGTAGATTGTAAGTAAGCTTTTTTCCTTCCTTTTTGTTTTCCTGATTGAGACTCTCAAGCCGGATTTTGCATGTAACCTGAAAAAGTTTGATGCAAAAATAACAAAAAAACATTTGTTGTCAGTAACTTCATAATATTTCTTCTGTAAATGCAGGACATCACTACTTCCTGATATTCAGTGATGTCTTGGGGAATTTCAATCATACCAACTGGAAGTACCTTCTGTCAAAGTGATTAAAGCAAATAATAACCCAACATCCCTTGATTATACATTCCATTTTGGAAAACCCAGTTAAAATTTCTCCTAGCTTCAGGAATACCAGCCTATGAAAACTGAAGGCAGCTATATGTCTTTCAGCTTCATCATTGAAAATTTGAAACTTTGGACAAACTTAGGTGCAGAGAACAGCAGGACAACTTTCTATAAGGTGGACAAAATGTTGTCAAACTATTCATATTGTCATTAGAACATGGTTTTGGAAAGTTTCGTCACCATGACTGTACATTCAAGTGCTTTCTGGAAGAGAACCCACCTATTCCAAGAGAGTTAAAACAATTACTGAAAGTAACAGCCACTGAAATCAGAATATTGCCACAGATTTAAATAGTTTGTATAATGTTCCTGGTACCCTGAATTAGAGCTGAAATAATTACCTTCTGTTCTAGTTCATTCTTCCTGTAGTTGATGGTGATGGAATAGTAATGTCTGTTTAGTCCATGAATTAGTGCCTGCAAAATTCAGGGCAGAAACCGAGTTAAATCACCCATTGCTGGAACGAAGAAATATCAGAAGGAGAAAGCTAATTTCAATATAAACATCTTTAAAGATCACTCAAATAAAAGAAAAAACACGAAGAAAAAAATACAGAGACTATAAGGAGATATGAAGTAAATATACCTGGTTCTATTTCTCTTTTTGTGTTCATTAACTGACAGTTATGCTTTCTATTTCCAAACCAGACTTTTTTTCACACAGTAGCAACTATAATAAGAAAAAATGGTAACTGCCTTCAAACATTTGACCGATACATATGCACAAACATATTTCTCTCAAATCCTTCCTCTCTCAATAAATTTGGTTATCACTCCTATTAAAATATTCTATTAAAATATTCTGTTACACACAAAAGACTATTTGGTATCTATTTATTTATAACCACTGTCAACATTCCCAAGTTTATTCTCCAGGGTACAACATGAAGCGGGATTAACTGAAGCAAGCAAAAACCTCAGTTAGACAATGTGCATCAAATTAACCTTGGATATTAAAACTAATTTTATTTTTAAACTGTAAATAAAGAAAAAAACAAACCACCTTTTTCATGATAATTATGCCCTCTGCAAATACAATCTGATCAACTGCGATTAGTTTTAGTGACAGCTGTATGCATGTATTTTCTATTTTGCTCACGTGCATTAGATAGTTCCTTTTACATTTATGACTTAAGCATGAGTTGTATTAATATTTGGGCAGATAAAATTCTATGATCAATCCTCATCACAACTAATAGAGTCTATTTTCAAATAAAATTTCACATATGAAGTGTACATTTACAAACAAGATACAATAAATCATATGTAAAGTATGCTGAATTAGTGATAAATACTTCTTCTGTTTCAAGCATTCCACATATTTATGTTTAAATATATATTTAGAGCTATACAAAATGAATGTGTATTTGTATCTTATGCAACTTAATATTTCAGCACTACAAAATCATCTGTATGAAAGCCGAAAACATTTTCATACATAGATTTTAAACAGATTTCTATTGCAAACACATATACAAAGATAAAAAACTACTTGAAAAGTTATGAGAATTAGCACTTACATAAAACCATTGTGCAACTCATTTTAATTAAACTTGTATAATACAGGTTTTATCATCAACAAAGGAAATTATAGTTGAAACTATTGGCAAGTAATTTCCACTGCCATTTTCCTATCTCACTCAAAATGAATGTATATGAGGTTTTGGTGTTTGTGTATAAACTCAGGTATAGAAATTTAGGAAGTTTTCTCAAGTTCTTAAAATTTGACAAACAGGTTTGCCTTCTCCTGCTATCCTCTCCCTTTCCTCCCCCCTTCCAAAAACTACCCTTTAAAATAGTGGGCAAACGTAAAAGGTAAATAACTACAAAAAAACTGTTGGTAAGGGAATACAAGAAAAAAACAGACACACAAAAAGGGAATGAAGCCAAGGCATGTACTATTCTATTATTCTTCTTCCTGAGATCTTAAGTAATGTCTTATAATTCCTGCTCCCAGCCCAGCTGAAATCAGTATTTAGTTTGCTTCTGTCCTCAACTGGGTCAGAATTTTATTCATGGCCTAAAATAAAAGCAAAACAACATTGCAAGAGCTCTTGCAGCTTTAGGAACAGAGCATCATTTAAAATTATGATTTTTATCTTAACAGTGACATTTGCAACAGCTCACTGCCAGCTTGCAAAAAATCAACACAAACAAAAACTACCCATTTTAATAACAGAAACCCAAAATCCCATGGCCAAAATATGCCACACTGTAGTGACAGTGATCTTAAAATAATGAAGCTGAACAATACTGCAGGGGTTTCCAAGGGAAAGCATTACACATGGTCTAGAAAAGCCCTAAAACATGCAAGCATGGGCTTGCCTACATCCAATCAAGAGTATTAGCTGCTTATTTCTTATTCATTACTGTTTGCAGTTTTGACCAATTAAAAAATCAAAAGTGCCTCCTGAAGCAGACACTGTTCAATTTTAAGATGCTTTTTTGCTGGCATTTTTATCAACAGCAAAGGGTTTCAATTTATTAGTAACAAACCAACTTATCTTTTTCAAGCTAGGGGCATGGTGGTCTAGGACCTCCCAAAGGATGGCTCTCTTAGAGCACGAGTTCAGGCATTAGTTAAGTTCTGCTCTGACCAGTGTATGGTCTTTTTCTTGGATGTTTACCTAGCAAAATATTACTTCCATTGGTCAAGTAATGGAACAAAAAGCAGGAACTGGGCTTCAAGGCTTCAAGGCTATGTGCCTTTAGAATACATAGTAAGGGGGAAAAGTTTTTTAAAGGGAAAAACATGGAGGCAGAAGAAAGACAGGAATAAAAGCATTAATCACTCCAGAGGATACTTGTTTCGGGATAGAAGCTATTTCTCAAAATAAAGGCTTGCTTCAGTGAAGACCAAAATTTCTGTCTTTTTAGTGAAAGTCAACTTCAGAAATCAAACTGATTTAAGTTTCACAAATGTGTATTCAAAAGACACATTACAGCAGAAGCCAATCAGGCATCCATTTTATACACTGAATATCCTTCTGCACCATTTTTTCAGCAAATTACTGCATTACATAAAAATCAGAGATTAATTATTTAAGACAATACAAGGTTTAATCTAGATTACATAATAAGCAAGAACCTCTATAAATTTAGAGTAAAAAGAAAAGAGAATTTTTTCCATAATTTACTTGTAAGCAACTTATCTTGAAGAAAGCTGAGATGCTGATAAGCAGCGGGACTGAAGACAGCACCTATCTTGCATCACGTTACGTCATCAATTGTCACTTTTAAAAGTCTGCATTTCCATAAATTTATACTTGAATCTTTGCTGTACACATTAAACACATGCATTCACACTTAGGTCACTAATTTAGGGCTCAATTTTAAACCCCTCACTTATACATGTCCATTAATGAATCATATCAATTATAAATGCATGTGGGAAAATGCAAGAGAGAACAATAAATAATTTGTAACCTACTGTTTTAAGTAATTTCCCCAAAAATTGATTAATTAATCTTGCAATTTATAAGACTATCAGCACTAGGTTTACCTGGATAGATGGCTTGTTTAAGTGACCCAGATTTGAAGTTGTTTGTCTTGGTTCATGTCCTAAGACCATCATATTAGCATTGATCAATCTGAAGGCATCAATAACAACCTGTAAAAACAAGATGTCAAGTCAATTCTTTTTAGAAAATGCAACTAATAGAGCCAAGCAACAGTGGACAAGGCACAATCAACTCTCATCTGTTTTTGGCCTTTATCCAGAAAATCATTTAATTATAATATTAATAAAAAAGAACCTCCTGCTGGCTATGTGATCAGCACACTACACTACCTTGTATTGTAAGGTGACACCAATTATTACCTTTTCCACAGAGCTGTAAGTTTTATATATGTTATATCACCATATAATATTGAATTTTATGTACACTTACTCTAAGCCTCAAAACTATGCATATGTTTGTCACCTAAATCTTATCCAATCAAAATGAATGACAGAGAGAGACTAAAACTGAAAGTGAGCACAAGCTAAGGGACCAAGTCTAAAGCCCAGTCCTGTCACATCAATTATACTACCACAATACTTGAAATGACAACAAAATTATAGCCAGCAAGGAACTTGCCCCATGTATTCCCTTCTAGTCAGATGCTTTTTGCTTCTTGTGACTATGAAAGGGTCTATAAACTGTCTGATGGATTAAAAAGTCCTTGTCAGTGTCATGCTCAGGAGTAAAAAATAGAGAAAAAGAAAACCAAGGTCATTTATGATTTAAAGGTACATGGTAGGCAGTATTCCGTGCTATTTTATGGCAAATAATGTAAACCCATCACTGATTCTTACTTTGTCCTGTGCTAAATTTGTCTATGAAAATTTTGGAAAGAGAAATTCATGGTCCCATGCAATAAAACCCCCACCCTTATCCAAAACCTATAGGAGCTGAAATAGACCCAAGAACGTAGCAACAATACACTCAAACCCACTCTTATTGTGTCCTAACCAGCACAGGTTCATAACTGCAAGAAGAATTCTTGTCTAGGTTCCAGTCTTTTAACTGAACCAGTGCAGCCTTGCACATCCACCAGAAGAGTACCAGGCAGACTTTGCAGGCATCTTGTCTGCATATGTATAAAGAGTTATTAACTGAAATCTCCTTTTAACAGATGTTCTATAATAATTTTTATTCTTTTCTTCTCTGTACTATGAGTTGGACAACAACAGATGCATTTACATGGCTGGTTTGATATTTTGAGGAATTAGACTTGAACCTTGTTTATGATGAACAAACAAGAAATCAACCACTGTCACTGAAAGTCTGTAAAGGAAGTGACACTGAGTCTCCCATCTTGTTCCAGCACCTTCCTCTCCATTTACATAA
>VWYP01002955.1:272383-284614 GCA_013400435.1 Pycnonotus jocosus | reverse complement strand
CTCCCTTTTTATGTGTTTTGTTGGTGGTGGTCATTTTTGTTTAGTGTCTGCCCCTCACTAAAAAACAACCCTTAAATGCTATAAACCTCTTCTGTACTGGAAGGAATCATAGAAGTTAAAGGTAGTAACAAGAAACAAATTTCCCCACAAATTAATACAGTTGTCCCATGTAAATTGGTATATCAATTCCCCTAGCTTAACCTGAGATAAAAACTGTCCTCATCACAATAATTTGGGAAGTCCTCTCTAATTTGTCTGGTTGTATGGAATTCCTTATTCATGTTTACAAATGTTACCTTAGAAATGCAACAACAGTGTGAAGGGCTGGATACACAGACAGTTGTTACACACTGCATTCACTAGTGACTGTGAAAGTCTATACATCTGAGAGATTATAATTTTTATATATTGCAGAGACTCTTCAAATGAAAGAAAGGCAAGGACTGACACAAAACCCTGATTTAACCAGCAGCTTAAATTCAAGGACATGTACCCAGCTTCAAGGGAAGATCATAAAGTATTTCACCTTGTAAAAGTACTGGAAAATTCTCTTTGTAGTTGGTGAGGGTGGTTGTTGTTTGACAACTTAGTCTAAAAAAAGTAGGAAGAGAACCCAAACACAGGAAATTAAGTCTGATGCTTCAGCAGAGCTGCAGCTGACCCCCTCCTAAAGGCCTCAATAGCCAGAGAGATCTGACAATAGATTCAATGTTCTTCATTTTTATATTATTTTATGTCTTCTATTTGGGAACTAACAGATCCTTCATTTTATGGAAGAAATTCTCCCTTTATTCTTGCAATAAAAAGTATCGGATATTACAGAAGCTACTGAAGAGGTTTCTAAAAAGCCCCAAGATGCTCTTATTTATTAATAATTGGTGATATGGAAAGTCCTTGAATGCCAGCTATCTTTTCTAAATAATCTCATTAGTAACAGAATTTGCCCAGTACTACCTGATACCTCTCAGATAGACACATGTAAGGAAAACTTGTTTCTCATAAACATATATCAACTTAACTTGTTCTATTTAAAGCACTTTTGTACAACTTCTACCACAGCAGTTTGAAGACATATATGTATGGAATATGAATTAAAAAATCCAACACAAACCTATCTTGTGGACAGACTTTTGTGCTAAGCACATTGAGAAGCTGATTACAGTATCAATTGTAATCTTGGCTGCTTGAGCCAGTTTCTCTAAAAGAGGAAATGGGACAGTACATACTAAATATATGAAAATGCAAAACAGGTAGAAAGTGTCAATCGTATGTACAAGCAGAATTCCAGTCTATTTGAAGTACTTAAAGAAGCAATGTCTATAGATGGCATGGAGAGTACTATTACCTCATTAGTTTCCAAAAATGTCAAAAAATTTTGAGAAACAGCCATAAAGGCATATCACCAAAGACAGTTTCCCATCTTCAGAAAATATGTTGAGATTCCAGCCCCTCTCCCTGCCTCTCTCCCCAACATTATTCAAGCTATCACAGACAATGTGTGGTGTAAATACAAATAGAAAATCTTTGGGACAGAATGTTGAACCTTTCCTTCAGTCTATGATGGACAAGGTACTGGTCATGGTGGATCCTTTGAAGACTTACCGTCCTAAAGAAAATCCATTTTGAGATTCATTTTACCAAATACAGGAAGGCTTATATTCAAGGTAGCTGTTTGTTTGGCAAAGAGTTTACTTTTATGGACAAAGAACCTTATTAGATCAAGTATCCAACCTCTGCTCTAAACTAAATGTGACCAAAGGTTTGTGTGCAGAATTGCTCCCTGTCCTCTCATGGGGAACTAGGTAGGGGATGAGGGTATTTTGCATTGCTTCTCTTGTTCTTCTGTTCTCTGGCAAAGCACTAGAAACAGGAGAAGCAAGGAGTCACCCAACAGCTCCTCATCTAGCATTGTCACATGTTAACAGTTTCTCTTGGCTTTTTTTCTTCAGGTTCTTAAGTTTCTTGCTTAATAACAAAGAGGTGATGTAATAAGCATATCTCTTTGATTGAATCAAAACACATAAACAACATCCCCTGAGATCAGCAAGCTTCAGGTAGGATGAAAGGTCGTGAGAACTAAAATCCAAAAGCCAAGACCAAAAACTGACTGCAGAGAGTTATGATCCAGAAACCAACGCTTCAAACTCCCTGGGGCATGATGCATCATGGTGGTGGATAGGAAAGAAAGCAATTTCTCAAAGATTACCTCACATACAACACATTATATAATATTCCATTCATCCTGAGGAAATGGATAGGGAGTTACTGCTACAGTTTGCATTGCAGTAGTAACACAACCTTTTCTTTTCTAGTAAGTAGATTTACATAAATGGACAGGTTTGCAATAAAACAGGTTATCTTACCAAGCATTTCTTTCTTCCCCAGCTGCTCTGACCAGTAGCTGCTTAAAACAGCATGAGCAGATCCTTGAAAGGAATTGGAAAACAAAGCACAGAATTAAATTATAATCACTACTTTACAGAGTAAGCATAGTCAAAATGTAAATATCATAAATCAAGTGCCACGTGTGTTTATGGTAAAAAAACCTACGAGTCTGCACAGCAGACAGAACTTAAGGCTTTATAATTTCAATTTATGATAAAGCAGTATTACTTCCACATCCTCCAGCTTCAGTGGGAATCTTGCTAGGTGAGGGCATCATCATTAGCCACAACTCTCAGCTAATAACTAAATGGTACCTAAGCAAAGGAGACCATCCTGCAGCAATCACCATCACACTGAGTGCAACATCAGAAGAACACACAGGAGCATGTCCTGCTGCCCTAAGCACGCAGCTGGCTGAGCTCTCATAGGCCTGAGAATAGCAGCAATAAGTGTCATGAAACTACGGAAGATCTCAGGTGAAATGCACTGGAAAAAATCACAGAATCTCAGAATTTCTAGGTTGGAAGAGACCTTCAAGATCATTGAGTCCAACCCATGCTTTAACACCTCAACTAGACCACGGCACCAAGTGCTATATCCAGTCTTTTTTTGAAACAGATCCAGGGATGGTGACTCCACCACCTCCCCGGGCAGGCCATTCCAGTACTTTATCACTCTTTCCATGAAAAACTTTTTCCTCATATCCAACCTGTATTTCCCTTGGTGCAGCTTGAGACTCTGTCCTCTCGTTCTGTCAGTGCTGCCTGGAGAAAGAGACCAACCCCACCTGGCTACAGCCATCTTTAAGGGATTTGTAGAGAGTGATAAGGGTCACCCCTGAGTCTCCTTTTCTCCAGGCTGAACAACCCCAGCTCCCTCAGCTGTTCCTCACAGGGTTTGTGTTCCAAGCCCCTCACCAGCCTCGCTGCCTCCTCTGGACGTACTCAAGCATCTCAGGGTCCATCCTAAACTGAGGGGACAGAGCTGGACACAGCACTCAATGTCCATCCTAAACTGAGGGGACAGAACTGGACACAGCACTCAAGGTGTTTCCTCACCAGTGCCCAGTCCAGGGGCAGAATGACCTCCCTGCTCCTGCTGGCCACACCATTCCTGATCCAGGCCAGGAGCCATTGGCCTTCTTGGCCACCAGGGCACTCTGCTGGCTCATGGTCATGGCTGTCACCAGTGTCCCCAGGTCCCTTTCTGCCTGGCCACTGTCCAGCCACACCGGCCCCAGCCTGGAGCATTGCAGGGGGTTCTTGTGGCCAAAGTGCAGCACTCGGCACTTGGACTGATTAAACTCCATCCCATTGGACTCTGCCCATCCATCCAACCATTCCAGGTCTCTCTGCAGAGCCCCCCTCCCTTCCAACAGATGGACACACGCTCCCAGCTCAGTGTCATCTGCAAATTTACTGATGAAAGACTCAATCCCCTCATCCATGCCCTCAATGAAAATATTGAACAGAGCTGGCCCCAGCACAGATCCCTGAGGAACACCACTGGTGCCTGTCCCCAGCTGGATGCAGCACCGTTCCCCAGCACTCTCTGGGCCCGGCCATGCAGCCAGTTCTGATCCCAGCACAGAGAGCTCCTGTCCAAGCCGTGGGCTGCCAGCTTTGCCAGGACTGTGCTGGGGGAGACACTGTCAAAGGCCTTGCTGCAGCCCAAATAGACAACACCCACAGCCTGTGCTGCATCCACCAGGCAGCTCAGCTGGTCACAAAAGGAGACCAGGTTGGTCAAACACGACCTACCCCTCCTAAAGCCAGGCTGGCTGGGTCTGATACCCTGGCCATGCTGTAAATTTTGTGTGATGGCACCCAATATAAACTGTTCCATTATCCTGCCAGGTACTGAGGTCAGGCTGACTCGTCTGTAATTACCAGGATCCTCCTTCCCACCCTCGTTGTGAATGGGTGTCACCTTGGCCAGCTTCCAGTCATCTGGAACCTCACCAGTGAGCCAGGACTGCTGGTAAATGATGGAGAGAGGCTTTGCAAGCTCCTCTGCCAGCTTCTTCATCACCCTGGGATGGATCCCATCTGATCCCAGCCCAAACAAAAATCCAAAGCACCACAAAAAAAGAACACTAACAGAAGTGGATATAAATTTCCACTGCAATACTCACTGAACTAGTACTGAACGAATCTCTCACTTTTCTCTAATTGTAATACTTGAAAGAAAAGATCTAAAAAAGGCACAAGAATATCTGGCCTAAGGACAGCAAGAAGCTGATTTGATTGTTTTCTGAATGAGTTGGACTCAGTCATAAAAGTTTTTAGTTTAATGAGCACTACTGCTATCCAAATAAACCAGTAATTTATAAGATACTCCAAAGTACAAAAACAGATTATTGAATTTTAGTAAGAACCTTTTAATTGAACTGAAACAAAAGTATGAGTTGCTTATCATAAAAACACATACCTGTAACAGGGTCTTCCAGAACTCCATACCAAGGTGCAAAATATCTGGAGTAAAAATCATGGCCTTTCCCACTGGAATTTCCCTTAACAGTGAGTATGAGTCCTTTCACTTTTCCTGTCTTTTCAGCTGACAAAAAGCGTTGTGCACTCACTTTCAAGTCTTCCAACACAGACCTTGAATATAATTATTAAAATTTTAATAGCCCATATTCTTTATTTTACATGAATAGTAAGTATTGAAAAGAAAAATAAAGCTATAGAATCATCTTATCTACAATTCAAAACCAGCCCTAAAATATTAGAGGAGACAAGATTCCTAGCATTGTCCTCCCAATGGCATTTGACAGAAAATCACCTTGAACCCAATACACTCTGAATGAGTAGAGAAAGGAAACTCAAGCCACAAGGTTCCTATTTATTTCTGTAAATAGAGAATCCTGAAATATTAGCCACAAAAAAAAACCAAAAAACAAAAAACAACAACAACCAAAAAAATCCTCACACTTTGTTTCAACATTTTAACCACTGAAAGAATTATTGCCTCACTACAGAATGTACCAAGTGCTCCACCTCCTTTCAGAGCAGGCAAATAACTAACATCATTCAGCTCTTCGTGGCATCCTAAAGCCACCTACAGCTGGCTGATACCTCCCTACCAAACAGTCTGAAAGAGTG
Source organism: Pycnonotus jocosus (assembly GCA_013400435.1). Taxonomy (NCBI): domain Eukaryota; kingdom Metazoa; phylum Chordata; class Aves; order Passeriformes; family Pycnonotidae; genus Pycnonotus; species Pycnonotus jocosus. Next base: position 279,125 of record VWYP01002955.1, on the reverse strand, counting down.
AAATAATAATACTCAGCTGAGAGTATTTCTTTTTCCTCATTACCACAGGCTTTAACCATTAGTTAGACCAAACTTCAAGTTTGTAATAATAGTAATTTGGCCTGATTAAAGAAGTTATGTTTTGGCAGTATATGCTTAAATCATACCTGAATTAACAATGAAATTCAGATGAGCTTTGGAATAATTTGGATTGGAATTTCCTCTCTAAAGCTACTTACAGTGCTGTTAAGCATGTGTAAGCAGATTACAGTCCAATGGAAGTAAGAATCCCTGGCATTCTGTCAATGTGCCCTGAACTGAAGCAGGACTCTCAACTTCCTGCCAAGTTACTGGATCATCTTTAGACACAGATGGATGGGAAAAATATACCATCATTAAAACTGTTTCCTACACCTCCTTCTCTTGAAGACAGATTTCAGAATGATCTTATTCAGCTTTGCAGCTTCAACAAGCTCATATTAAAAGATAAAATAATTAAGAATTATTATTATATTAATTATATTATTTAATTATTATAATTAGAAATTATTAAAGATAAATTTAAAACAGAGGATTTTAATCTCCACCTGATTTAAAACTAGATAAAACACCCTAGTTTGTAAGGAATAGAGAATAAGTAGGCCAACTCAGTTTCTGCATTCTTGCTTTAAAAAATTAAAAGAGTGTAAGACACCTTCCATAAGTATCGCTGAGGCGGACTAAGAGTTTCTTTGTGTCGGGAGAATAACGAACATCTTGAACAATCATGTCACCAACAGCTGCCTGGTGGAAAATGTAAAGGAGACAGAAAAACACTTGTCATCACTTGGACATAAAATATTATCTCCTTAGCATTTCTGTAGAAATTCACATTCCCTGCTAGAAGAGGACTTATGCAACATCTTCCATGCCACCCTCAAGTGCATGCAAGCAAGAAAAGCAAATGCACCAAGTGCACGAATGGACACGGGTGAGTTACAAGCCCCACGTACGCCAATGTGGGAAGAAATCCGGGGCCCAGAGGAGGGTGAGGACAGAGACTGCCCCCTCATGCACACAAAAGGCTGAAAATGCCATTGAAATAAATATTGACACTTCAGTCAATGGTAATGAGAGACACAGGTTCAGCTGCAGCATTTTGGACAATTCCATTCCCTGACCTACTGACTCACTACTGAGAGCTTTGAAGTTTGGTGTTTCAAATTCAGGAGTACAACGAGCAGTGCCTTGTCACCATTTTTTAGCCATTTTAATACACCAAATAAGCAAAGCTATTATAAATTTTTTTTGTAAGACAACTGATGGATTCTTTTACCTTTATTAATTCTTCTACTTCCTTAAGTTCCTGAAAAAAAAAACCACACACTGTAAAAAATGCAATATGTAAATATGTATCTATGCAACTAGACAGACACATATACTGACATACACAATCAGACACATACTTTCCTTGAAAGCCTATCATGAATAAAATTTTGACTAACCTGGGGGTAGGCTGTGTACAGTGGCAAGTCCAGGACAATATGATCTTTCACTTGTCTGGCCTTTAGCTCCCCACTCAGTGTCACAAACGTGAGAACTGAATTTGTGTTTTCTAGAGAGAGAACATTGCAACATTATCAAACATAAGAATTTTAATCTAAATTACTGTATAATGGGAGTAGTTCAGTATATTCAGAGGAAGTTAGTTATGCAGCTCAAATATATCTAGAGTAACTCTGTACTCTGGGCAAAATTCCCAACTAACTCAATAAATCTGCTGAGGCTAACAAACACAGCAATTGTCAGGGAATCCCTCCTGCACATGCCTGGATTGAATGGGAATGTCCTTTTAACAGAAAGAGCAATATTCCCTATTCATCAAATTCTACTGTACCCCTCCCAGATAACATTTGCATATTTAGCACTTTTCTCAATCAAGAGCAACAGCAGGGCATTGGACTCAGAGGGCAGGGATCAGACTACAGCCCTGTAACTGAGAGCAGGAGTAAAAGGCAGCGCCCAGGGTATCTCCAGCTGTGCTCTACAGATGTTCTGAATGTTTAACTGCCTTCGTCTTAAAAAACGGAGGTGTTAATTAGAAGTAAACATCCTAAAAAGTCATAGTAATACATAGGTTGTAAACCTACTTTGTACATGAAATAACACAGCAGCTGATGCGAGAGTAGCATGACCACAGAGAGGAACTTCATTGGCTGGGGTGAACCATCTGAGGCCAAAGCAGGAACCTTGAACAAATAAAGGTTATTTAATGCCATTAAGTGGAAAAAGTCTATTTCTTCATTTTATCTCTACACATATATGCTCAGTGATGATGTTTCAGTTAATGAAAATGCATGTTACAATCAGTTTTGCTCCTAAACACACTATTAAGTACCCATTTTGCACGGATTTTTCAGAATAGCTCTAAGTTTTCAATCAGGTCAACAACATTTGCATGCTGCAGAGATTCTTCTTTTTCCTAAAAAGGGCTTATTTAGAAGAGAAAGCCTCCATGCCCCTGTGTATTATGAAATCCTGCAAAGGCACAGTCATGATCAGTACACACCTGCAGGCCAGGTTACCATTTAGAGCTCACAGATGGCTTTGTTGGTATAATGGAACCTGTACTGGAGTTAGTTCAGTTATGAATTATTTTGCTTAAACCACCAGTCAAGTCTGGTAAAAGCCTTTAATGTCTACTAAACCTGAATTTCACTAGAAATCCTACTTCCATTTGCTGTTTAAACAATTTGGAACACACATGTATGATACTTGCTTTCCTGTAACTTTTGCATACACATTTCAAGTGGATAATTACCATACAAACACAACTAAAAGTGGAAAAGAAATGTTTGGGGTTTTTTTAATCCAAACAAGTCTTGTCATTGCTCCTATGGTCTTTCCTTTGAAAGACCTGTGCGCCTCTTGGGCAGCTGTGTGGGTGTGAGGCCACAAAGTAGCCCGTTAGTATCAAAAGCACCATAATAATAAAGAAGCTGGCATTTTGTATGCTGTCAGAGATGGATGGCTTGAAAATAAATGTGTTGAACATATTGGCAAAGTGCTAACATGAAAACTGAAAAGCAGTATCACTTCTTGCTCCAAGCAATTCATCTAACCCTAAAATAAATTTCAATTTATTAACAATAGGAGCAACTAATTATAGTTACTACCACCCTTAATATTTTTAATTACAAAGACTGCACAAAATCCAACTCCCTGTACAATCCATCAAGCAACCAAGACAATGAACATGATTCCTTAACCTGGAATCTAATTCTGGACTCGTGGAGTCCCAGCTCCTTGGCTCATGCCACCACACAGCTGTGGAGTGAGCAGATTCAGCAACCTGATTCAGCTGAAAATTAATCCCCAGAGTGAGTCTGAATGAATTCTGCATTTATCTGATGTTTTCTATCTTGCCCAGTCTCCCTCCAGTTCTTCACACATGCACTACCAACAACCACCAGTCAACTCTCTCCATTTAAACCAATCAAAGGAGCAGCCCTAAGTGTTAGGTTTGAACCACTGCAGAATTCCTGGCTTTGCTGGAAATCTGCATTTTCCACTATTGGATCCACAGACATCTTAGGAGACTTTGTGACAAACTCAAATAACATTAGAGTTACATTATAGTGATGATTCCCTAAACAGCCAAGACAGATTCTACTCACTTTGCAGTCCTGTGCACAAGGAATGAGCATGTTCCATCCCTATTCTTCTGCTTGCATAAGGAATTATCTCAGGATATTGTTAGTAATAAGGGAAATATTAATTGGAAGATGTCTGCTTAGCATTTCCTTGCTTATCCAGTAAAAGGCAGTAAAGTGAATGGTCTGAATTCTGAATAAATATGTTTATCTTGTAAAATAAAACTGAGCACAAAACAAATATTTTCAAGAATCCACATGCAATAGTCTTATGATCTTAAGATACATCACAACTTCAAAATGTTGATTTGCTGTCTTACAAATTAGCACCATTCCTTATAAATGTACCCACAATATCTTCCTATTCCTTTGTCAGATATTTTGGAGGGTAAATAGAACCACTAACTTTTGGTAAAGTCATCTCCAGGTTTCAGTTTTCTGATGAAAGCTGTTTCTGAAAGGTTCATTTCTGTTGCAATTTTTTGGTGCATTTCTTCATCCAAGTCCTAGGGATGAAATAACAAATCCAATCAAGAGCAGGGCAAAAAATCCAGAATCAAACTTTCTGTCAAATACAACCATTTAATGTTCTATTATGATGAAACATAGATTCAGTTTTAATTCAAAATGCTCTCTGAGAGTAAAATAAACTTGAAGTGGGACAATACACTCCCTCTGTAGGAGATGAGATGAGACAAACTGGAAAAAAATAGAACTGCTGGAGGTCACTAAGTGCCTGTGATAGAAGCCAGTGAACATTGATCCCAAGACACCCAAGCCCCAGGGATTGTGTAACATTCTCCCTGGCCCAGGTTCCACTGCTCTTTCCCCAGTTATGCTGACGGGCCAGGCTGGAGAATCTGATCTTTAAAGTATTGAAACTCAAGTGAGACAAAGTACTAAAGGGACCTGGTCAGGTTCAGCTTCAGAGATAAAAATGTGCCCTTTTAACTTGAATTACTTCCTTTAATAACTAATTTTTTTCAGCCAATAATCCCATACTGCAGCTACAAACCAACAACTGGTTAGCACACTAGAGTTGTACTTGCAGACTGAATGCTGTACAGTTAAACAAGATTCCAACATTTTACAGGACAGTTGCATTCCCTTTATCCCAGGAAGAGTTCTGTCAATTACTGTAAAGATCCTAGACCAGAACAAAGACCAGTAAAAATGTTATGAAAAAGACTTTTAAAAAAAGTAATATGGAACTTTTATATGAAATATGAAACACTGCCATCCTGTGGCACCTCTGAAACACAGAAAGGACTGGTTTTGCCACTCTTGCATTTCTCCTGATTTTCCCCATAAAGCATCTGCTGAGACTCTGGAGGGAGCAGAGAACAGTTGTTTTGCATGGCTGTATTGCACTTTCTTCAATCTTAGAATAAAATGCTGAATTAGGATCTCAGCGTTAGCTGTCACACTAAACCCTTTACTTCCAGGAACTGTAGAAAAAACTTTTTAAACATCTGCATTCCAAAGTCATCAGGCAAGTGATGGGGCTGCACGATATCTTAATGTAATGAAGTAAAATTAATATTAAAAATGCAATTAGAAGCTCATCATTTTAAAACAGAGATAATTTTGAGAGCATTTAGATTTTATGGGGCCAAAAGTACCTCTGAAGAGAAATGTTCCCCATCACCTTTAGCTGACCTGGTAAATAGGCAACCTTATATGAGATTGAGACAGAACATCTAGGAACATCTAGAAAGGATCCATACTGTCATTACAGGCTGTTGCCATTGGCTACTCTACATATATTTTCATATTTACAATTTTTATCAGGAGTTACTATACAAACAATACAAGGCCTGTAAATTTCTAATCCATCTTAATAATTGTTTTTGTAAGAAATCAGTACCAATTAATACCCTGATGAGGAGTACCCTGATGAGGATACTGTCAACTGCACCAAAACTACCATGCAACAAGGAAGCAATAAAAACTAGTTGGTCAAACTTGGCTAAAATTGAACTCAACACACTAATGGTAAAAGACTCATATGCATGAAAGAAAAAAAGGAAGAAAACCACACACACACAAAAATCCCGTTTAATCCTACTGAGTACTGATTCTGTTTTACAGCATTACTTTTCAGATTTCACTCTGAATCCTTCTTAACCCTTGAATCTTTATTTTGAATCATTCTTGAAGAAATTAAGCCATTTTTCTTGACTAAACTCAAAATAAATCCAGTCTATTCCTTAATAAAGTATTGTTAACAGCCCATAAAAAATTCAAAGGTTGTATTGTATGACATCATTTTGATTAAAAAAAGAGCACCCCTGTACGAATTTCTCTGTATTCTGCAAATTTATCTGTATTCTGGCGCCACAGCAAACAATTCCGGAAAACAGAAGTCTCGAGTAAAGAAAGCAAAGTCTGATGCAGTGCTGAGTCCTCAGGCCAAGCACAAAATGGCAAATGTCATTACAGTACCTCAAAAAACTTCTGGGGTTTTTTAAACTTACATTTTCAAGCAGACAAACTGCCGCAGGATTTCCAGAAAATGCCCGGTTTGTAAATGCATCAACCGTGAAAATTGGAATCTGCATTGTCGTGTGCACCTGTTTGACCGCAGGCAAGCGACTCTGTAACCTGTTTAACCCTAACAGACAGCAGAACTCAAGTTAATGTTTTACTGACGGCAGGCGGGGCCAGCAGCCTCATCCCGTCACTTCCTAGAGCCGGCGCGGATTGAGACTCCTTCCTACGCCCCCTGCCGCTCCGCACTGATTTTTTATTATTATTATTATTAAATTAAAACACACATTTTAGCCTTCCTCGCCACCAGTCCCTGATAACCTGAACGCGCCCTTTCGCCACAGCGCCCGGCATGGTCTGCTCCGCTCTGAGGGAGGCGGGATGCTGCCCGGCTCGGCAGGTTTGCTGGGGAGACGCGGGCAGCCATGGCGTGCGCCCACACCGGGCAATCTTCCTCATCCTCACTCCCTCCTAAAGCTGCGCCGAGGGAGAGGGACGCGCTGAGCGGGACACAAGCTGCAGAGCACGACCGGAGACCGCCGCCACCGCGGGCGCGAGGCGATGGCGGCGTGAGGGGATGCCCGGGCACGCGCCCACCGCGTCCCCTTCCGCGGGCCGCGCGCGCTCCCGCTTGGCGCCAA
>VWYP01002955.1:238390-271941 GCA_013400435.1 Pycnonotus jocosus | reverse complement strand
GAGCGGCTGGCGCCCCGAGGAGGCGCGGTAAATGGCGGCGAGGAGCAGGCGGGGGGTCAGGGCCGCGGTGTCGGGAGGATGGCGGGAGGCGGGAGCGCCGTGGCTCCGCGCCTGAGGAGGCGGCGATGGCGGCTCCCTTTGTGAGATGGTGGCAATGCCCCCCTTCACACGCCCCCGTCACACGCACGCACACCCGCCCGCCGCCCCCGGCTGAGGGCAGACAAAGGAAAGGCCTTGTGGTTCCAGCCCCTTCCTCAACTGTCACGCTTCAAGGAAAAAAAAACAACCAAAAAAACCCACGAAAACACACCAAGCTTTAGGGAGCGGATGTGAAATGCGCTCCGAGTAAACGGGAGCTTTCCGTGCCCACGTGCTGCCCGCCCTCCACGCGGTGCCCGCCCGCAGCAGCCCCGGTGCCGGGGCCACATTCCCGCCGCGGGGATTGGGATCCCCATGGGCTGTGCTTAGAGGCGCAGTTTCAGATCCGGAACAGAAATAAAGCACACATCGTGAGAAATAAGCTTCATCATGATAGTTACCTAAATAAAATGCAACAGATTTCTTTTTGAGGGAGGGACTTAGGCATGGTCGGAAACTGAGTTTTTAAAATTTCTGTTTTGTTGGGTATTTTTAGGATTTAAATTAAATAAAAGATGGACTGGACTGGAAAACACAATGGGCCCAATGACACAACCAATGACGGAACAGTGGTACGACTCCGAGGCCTGCCATTTGGGTGCAGCAAAGAAGAGATTGTTCAGTTTTTCCAAGGTACTTCCAGTATAGTCGGAGTGTAGTGGGTTTCTTTAGAGTTTTTTTGTGTCTTTTACACTGTGTTTTGTACACGTTTAATGGCTGTTAATGGGGTGGATGGGGAGGGATTGTGTTATATTAGTTTGTCTTTAGTAAAATTTATGCCCTGTAAATGAAGCACGGGTAACCATAGATGTAGTAGAACACAAAACTTATCTGATTTTGTTGAGGTGGGAAAGATACCGTGCATATTGGGGTAACCTGAATGCTAGCATTTGGATCAGTTAAATTGCTTGATTGGTAGCTATGTTTTTTTTCATGTAACTGAGGCGGTTGCATTTTTGCATAGTCTAAAGAGAAAAGAAGTACGGCTAAATCCATAATGTTTAATGAAAGATCACGGGCTTGTATTGTTGGGTGATGGGGGAAAGAAGGTGGTTTTCTTTTTCGTTGTTGTTGTTTAGATATGCTTTAAGTATTTGCTACAGATGGGAATGTTTCAGCCTTTAACACTGTTCCCCTTGACGGGGTTATTTGTCCTTGGGTTAAAGGGTTGGAAATCGTGCCAAATGGGATAACATTGACGCTGGACTACCAGGGGAGAAGCACAGGGGAGGCCTTCGTGCAGTTTGCTTCAAAGGAGATAGCAGAAAATGCTCTGGGGAAACACAAGGAAAGAATAGGGCACAGGTGGGGATGGAGAGTTTGGGATGGTGTTAAATCTTTATTTTTTGGGGGTTGTGGGTCAGTAATGCTTTTGGGGGGTTGGGGACCATTGGGGAATTGGCTGTTTTTAAGAATTTTTGTAACTGATCCTAAGTTAACTTGGGAAATACGGTAGATTTGGGGGGTGGGGGAGACAGTATTGCACTGGGTAGTTTGCTAAACTGAGAAAATTGTTTCAATCATGCTCATGTCGGGTAATTTGTGATAAATGCCGCTATAGTCAGACATTGTTTTTCACCAGTATGTTTCTCATACTGGAAAGACATGTTTTAAGCTTAATTTGTACAGCTAGAATTTTCACATAGTAATTTTTGCCACTGTAAAGTGGAGCTTTTTTAATACACTTAAGATTCTTACAGTTTTGAGGAGAAACTTAAGCTGTATGGCATTTCTAGTCACTGCTATTGCTTGTACGTTTAGCTCTAGAAAACGTAGTGTGGCCTTTTGTAAAATTCAGACTGCTCCTGCCTGTGTTCTTACTGGTGCCTTGAAAATCCTCTTTTATTAGATACATTGAAATCTTCAAAAGTAGTAAGAGCGAAATCAGAGGATTCTCTGACATGCCAAGAAGAATGATGGGACAACAGCGACCTGGACCCTATGATAGACCATTGGGAGGAAGAGGGGGTTATTATGGAGCTGGGCGTGGAAGTATGTATGACAGAATGCGTCGAGGAGGTGGTGGATATGACGGTGGTATGTTCATCTAATGAACACAGGTTCTCTTGGCAGTTTCATGTTTCTGACATACTTGTCAAGAAATAAGAAATGGCAGTAGCTGTAATGCCCATTCGGTTGGATGTATTTATCTGAAAAAAATGTGTCAGATATCAAAACATGTGGTTTATTATTTAAGATGAACATTAATAATAAGGGAGCTATTTTCATTAGAATCAGATCTTCCCATTTGCATGTTTCAGTCTGTGGTCTATAAAAAGAAATGTACTTTTGCACTGTGTTCAGAAATGCAGGTTTGACAGTCTGCAGAGGCTGTTTGCAAAGTGCTGCGTGCCCAAAGACTGCAAAACTGAGTGTTGTGTGTGCATTGCTGTGTGAATTGTGAGCAGTGATGTGATGGCTCCTTTCCTTCTCTCCCTTGCACAGGATATGGTGGCTTTGATGATTATGGTGGCTACAATAACTATGGCTACGGAAACGACGCCTATGACGACAGAATGAGGGATGGGAGAGGTAAAAGAAATTATTAGTTTGTCTGGAAAGGTTTTCCTGTTACTTGAGTTGCAAGACACAGCATTTGCAAGGCAGAGATCACAGTTTCATTGTGCTGTTTAAAAAGGGGAGGGGATTGGGGAATCACAAGAAAAGGTAAAACAGATGGCGTAGGAGGGCTTCTGGTTAAGGCTTGGGTTGATACACGGGGAGCATAAACACCGTGCATTCACTGGTATAACTTAGTGCTTTCAGAAAAAGAGTAGTGATGACTTTTGGCTTTTCATGATCTTAGAGGTGTGTGGGTTTTTTTGGTTTGGGTTTTCCAATAGGCATGGGAGGCCATGGCTATGGAGCTGGAGATGCAGGGTCGGGGTTCCATGGTGGCGGTCATTTTGTTCACATGAGAGGGCTGCCTTTCCGAGCCACGGAAAACGATATTGCTAACGTAAGTACCACGGGGGAAAGGGCTTCCTCAAGCCAGCAGTGTGCATGTCCCTGTCTGTCCCATCCAAACAGGGGGAGCCTTCTCAAACCAATCACTGCTACACCTGCACAAAGTTAACGAGCTTTATAAAGTACTGTCTGAGGTGGGATTACCAGCAAAGTCAGCAAAGCTATATTTAACATTAATCCTTGCACTCTCTGCTGTTTTGTTTCCATAAAAGGTGTATTGCAGAGACAACAGTTGCTGCAATCAGTATCCTCATTTTAAGGCCTTTAGGATTTGTTTAGGCTTCTCGGATTTTGTGAAAATGACAGGTGTGAAACTTGAATTGCTTAGTTTGCATATTTGTTGACCTGAGACTTATTTCAGGAAGGGGCAGGGTGGGCAGGCTGTAGAGAGCTGTGTTGGCTTGGAGAGGACTGTGTCCCTCTCATAAGAGATCAGGGTGGCAGATAAAAGCAGATCTGCAGGATTTTGGGAGTGCATTCTTGTGTTAGTGCAGATGTGGTGTTGGGGAAAAAGCTTTCTTGGGATATGAGGCCTGATTTAAACATAGCACATCCTTGGAGAGAGGCTGTCTTGCCTGTTGCACCTATATATTATATATGCAGAGCTCCATTCTTAGGCTTGTTTGCTTTTGTGGCTGGGTTGGTTAATTCAGTGGAAGTGTATTTTCTTGTGCCAGTTTGATTGTTTCATTTAGGGTAAAGATGCTGTGACAACAAGGGCCAGAAGTCAGGCTTTGATCTGGAGCAGGGAGGAAGAACAGTGTGATTGACAGGCAGCTTTTCTTGAATTCCATGGATGTGTCCTTGCTTTGAGAAAGCTGAAGAAGCAGAGCCCAGTGAAAACCAGCTGATGATTTTGTTGTCCAGGATGCCATCACAGTGGGCTGTGTTGCTCAGAGCAGTGTGTGTGTGTGGGCAGGAGTTGTTTGTGTCTTTGCTTTCAAAGAAAGCTCCTCAGGCTCTGTAGCTGCAGCTCTCCAAGCTTTGTAGTAACAATGGGTTGTAAACATGGGTTGACCTGATGTTGAGTGTCCCACAGCCACCCAGTAGTACTTGAGAAATGAGTAGGTAAATTCATGTGGCAGAGTGACATGGAATAAAGCAGTGCAGCACTAACCATGGGAATGGGGAAAAAGCACCTGGCTTGAATTCTGCATTAACGTGATTTGTTTTTTAATTTGTTTTTTCCCTAGTTTTTCTCACCATTGAACCCCATAAGAGTTCACATTGATATTGGAGCAGATGGCAGAGCTACAGGAGAGGCAGATGTGGAGTTTGTAACACACGAGGATGCAGTAGCTGCCATGTCCAAGGATAAGAATCACATGCGTGAGTGTCGTGTTCCCTGGCGCTGCCGCTTGGCCAGGCTGGAGCAGGGCTGTGGGCAGCAGATCCATCCTCAGGTTTTCCCCATTCACCACAATTCACTGCAGACTCGCTTGTTTGTGGCCTTCTGACTGCTCCCTGTAAGGGGGGGGTTGCTTTGTGTGAGTGCTTCTGGTCTGGGAAACAAGATACAAACTGAGGCTTCTTTTGCTTCTTACAGAGCATCGATATATTGAACTATTCCTGAATTCCACTGCTGGAGGTGGCTCTGGAATGGGAGGCTATGGCAGAGATGGAATGGGTATGCATCAATTGCACATTTAGCTGATGCTTTGCCAAGTCTAATGCGTTCCAAGCTTGTAATGTTGGGCTTTTGGCTTTGCAGATCAAGGTTATGGCTCTGTTGGTAGAATGGGAATGGGTAGCAATTACAGCGGCGGATACGGAACTCCTGATGGCCTGGGCGGATATAGTAAGTGCAAATTCTCTTTGAAACGTTTGGGGGAAAGTGTGAATGTCTGTCTTCTCACAGAGAGGAGGCAAGGGTGGTGGGCTTTGGGCTGGGACAAGGGAAAGAGGGGCAGTGGTTTTTTGAAACTACATCTCCGGGGGCTTTACACATTGTGCTACTGCAGCAAATGCTGGTTAAGAGCAGTAGTGCTGGAGCATTGTTAGTGTAAGCTGTCATCTTCGGCCAGTTGTTCTGTATTACCCATCCCATTTTTTCTTTTTTTAAGGTATGTATGCGTGACCTTGTGTCAATTGTTTGCAGGTCGTGGCAGTGGAAATAGTGGAGGATACTATGGGCAAGGCAGTATGGGTGGAGGAGGATGGCGTGGGATGTATTGAAGGATAGCCTTGTTTCTGCAGAACACCTTGGAAGAAACAGTCTCTGGTCTACTAGACTTTCTTACAAAATTTAATTTCTTTTGTATTTTAAGAACTTTATAATGACTGAAGGAATGTGTTTTCACAATATTATTTGGTAAGCAACAGATTGTGATGGGAAAATCTGTTTTCTGTAGGTTTTATTTGTTGCATACTCTGACTTTAAATAAATTTTTATATTCAAACCACTGATGTTGATACTTTTTATACTAGTTACTCCTAAGGATGTATTACATATTCAAGACTACAGTCGGTTTAAAATGTTGTACTATGGTTCCATAAAGGTGGTTGTACTGTAACTCCTATGAACACTGATTCAGTTCTATGTAATCTTGGTCTAGTGAACAAATTTAAACATTCACTTGTTTAAGGGGAGAGGGGTAGATGGGTAGGTTAGTTTATTTGGTCATGACTTTCCTTAATTCTTTTTGATATGTTGTATGTGACGACTGCACCACAGCAGAAAGCTGTGGAGGCTCAGTCATTGTTCTGGCTTCTTCCTGCTGCTGCCAGCACCCGCAGCAAATGCACACCTGTGCAAAGGAGCTGCACCTCCCATTGCTGCCTCCACCATCCCAAGCAGCCACGTTGATTTCCACGCTTCGTGCTGCTGCTCTAGAGCCTGCATTTCACACGTGTCACCTGCAAATCTAACAAACACTAGCACAGCTTTTAGCTAACACAACATAGGTCAAATACTAGTTCATTTGATGCTTTTTACTTGGTATTTTTTTCACAAACATGCTTTTAGGAAGAGTGGGAGATTTGGAAGCAAGTTACTTCTTTTCTTGATTGAATTTATTGTGTTTAAACATGGTTCAGCATTTTTTTCACTGCACAGAGCTGATCTGTCTGTATTCAAAGCTCACCAAGCCATTCTACATAGGAGCTCATTAGAAGCCAGGATCTCTAAAATATCTGTAGGCCCAGTACTTTTTTTTTTTTTCAGTAACACACAACCCAAACACATTGATAAAACTTTTTGTGCATTTGTGACATGTAAGATATGTAAGAAACTTATTGTTTGAAGACACTTAACATACCTGGTGTGTAATGGAAAAAGGTATTTATTCTTCTGAGCCAGTGTGATCTCCCAAATTAACTGCTTTGTCCTCAATGCCTCCCTTAAAATGTCAAATGTGATCTTGGGTATTGCAAGTCTGTCACCTGTTTTGCTAGTACTGTGTTATATCTGTAATAAATGTCTTCTTGTGGGAGAGAGGAGAATGGAGTTTATTTCACCAGGGAGTGTGTTTGGGTGTCAAAGGGACTGGAAGAGCTGAAAAGGGAACTGGCACAGGAAGCTTTCCAAGCCCTGGAGCAGCGTTGGCCAGGAATGGGAGGGAAGATGAGTTCTTGACCATTTGAACCATGGTTGCTCTGCAGAAATAGGGGGTTCTTGGTCTGTTGCCAGAAACGCTGAGGCATTTCCCAAGTGGCAGTGGTAGCACCAGAGTTAATTCAATTGCAGGAAAAGTACCTTGAAGTCAGGTGGAGGAAAGGTGCGCTTGCAGGAAGCCTGCAGGCACAGCAGAGAGTTAAATCCTGCAGCTCTGCAGCGCTTCCTCACTGGGGAACACCTGCGGCTCCATCTTGGGAGAAGGAGCCCTGACACCTGCCTGGGATCGCCTCTGGAGAGCGGACTGGGGTTGTGCTTGGAGCTCTTGAGCACAACCAGACGAGCTGCAGAGTCTGCTGCACTTCAGCCCCAGCCAGCGCAGTTGCACTGAGCAGGGCAGTGAGTCCCTGGTGCCTGCTCTGTACCTTCGCTCCGCACCGAGAGCAGCGTTCAGGCTGAAGCAGCATTGACAGGGCAGAGGACTCGTTCCTGCGAGCCGTGAGCAGAGCTGTGCCCGCTCCGTGAGACCGGGGTGGTTCCACGGCCGGGTACCGCAGCCTCTGCTCCGGCGAGCCTGGGGAGCTGCGGCCCCGGCTCCTCCCGGGCAGCGCCGGTGCAGCGGCCCCGCCAGCGCCGGCAGAAAGGGCCGGGCGGTGCCTTCGCTCCCGGCCAGAGGAGCAAACGGGCACGGAGCCCCTGTTGGACGGGGTGGGAGCAGCAGGAACAGCGCATTGCCGCTGGGGACTTGCTAACACCCCCAGAGCAGGAAGGCAGAAATCGCCTCATTTCACAAGAGGAATAAAAGGCTGCTCTGATCCCGTCTGAACAGTTCCAGGTTCTCCTGGAAACCCCACAGCTCTTCCCGTGCTCTGTGAAAAGGATTTAGACTCGAGCAGGATTTTACAGAAAGACAAAGATACAGCATTAGTCACAGCAGTGTCCAAAAACCTTAAAAGCAGGCCAGGTATGTAGTTTGATGCCAAGGGAAATGAAACAATATGGAACATCCAGCATTCATTTTGTTCAAGGCAGAAGTCTTAGCCGCAGTCAGTAACAGCAATCTGAATAATTATACACTTTTCCTATGCAAATAGGACACCACAGAGGGGAGGAAAAGATGGCAGTTAAGTAACAATTTATTGCACCTTATGGAAATGCACTATATTCTTATTTTAAAAGATTGCCTATTTTAAATTATATCTGTTTAGTTGCACCTCTTTTGACAAGTTACTTATTAAAGCAGTACAGATGAGCCTTATCCTACCATGTCTATCCTACATCAAACCCTGCTCCCTCCATGCCTGCCCCACACAAAACCCATCTGGAAACACTCTCAGGAAGCACCTGAGCAGCACTTGATTGTGCCTTTAGCAGGGTACCCCACTCCCCAGCACAGGCAAAGGCTTGCTAAGCAACTTGAACAAGTCATAACAAAATAAAATACTCTGAACTACAAACTAAAATTAAGTGACATTATTCTCTTAGTTAAGTTGCATATAACTTAAATTTATTTTTTTCCAAAAGTTATTTACAGATTTACAAGTATTTGTGTGGTATTTTACAAAAAACATTACATCGTGTCATTTTAAAAACATTTTGCTTTACAAAAGCTACATAAGCAACTACATTGAGGTGTTAAAAAGAATAACTATGTTAACTTTTAGGATATTCACTAAATCCCTATCCTCAGAGACAAAGCCAAGCTAAACAAAGTGCAAGGACAACTAAAAGATCTGTTTGCAGCCTCCCTCTCACTGTCAGCAATGCTCCTCCAAGCCCATGGCTGAAGGAACTCCAGGGCTGGGAATTCTGGAGCATGGAGGCTCCAGGGCTGGAGCCCATGGCAGGAGTGGCTGAAGGGAGGAGCGTGCAGTGCAGTGAGGAAAATTTCTCAAAGGATATTGTTTCTATTTGCCTACGGAAAGAACAACGATTTTATGTTCCAGCAAAAGTTACCATCAGTTACAAGACTGGTTAGACTCAGATGGGCTCAAAAGTGCTCTGGAAAGAAATGAAGTTTAGGAACCAACTCTGAAAGTTGGAGAAAGAGGATGACAAAATAAGGAAGAACCTCTCTGTCCAACACAGAAGAGATGTGATTTAGTGTTATTTACTGTGTTATTTAGTCCCAATCTTTCTAGGTGGTTTCTAGAGCTATGCAGTGACTACACGTACAAGCTTGAGAGCATGACTTGCATGAAAATAATGCAGAGCCTTGTTCAAGGTTACAGACAATGTCAGACAAGAGCTCTGTGCTGAACAGCTCTCTCTCAATGGAAACACAGATATATCAAACTAATAGTTCATGTGAAAAAATCCTTCAGTAAAACTTCCTTCAGCAAGTGCCCCGAGGCACTGTTTGTTCCCTGGCTGACCAAAGCTCCCCTTACACCTGGGACTGCACAGAACAGCTGCCAGGACAAAATTCTTGGATGTACCAAACCCTGCTAACGAAGAGCAAGTAAACAAATACACGGGATTTGGCAATAACTTCTCAGACCACTGCATTAATGGCCATACTTTTTTCCAGTACAATTTAAAACCAGCTACTGCTTGGTTTTGCTTCACAACAGCCTATCAGAGGCACACTCGGTAGCAGAATTAGGTTGGGCTTGTGGCACATCAGCCTGTAAGAGTATCACCTTTCTCCAGATCATCTTAACAACTGAAATACTCATCCAGTACACATTAACACTGGGTCTCCTATATAAACTGCTCTGCTTCCTACCAAAAAAGCTGCTGAACCATTTGGTAAACCAACACACCCATCTGGGTTGGTTTTTGTTTTCTTTTTAGATGTGTATTTTCTACATGTGGGTCCCATTGTCTCCATTTGTTTAAATAGGAAGCAGAGGAGTGACTCGTCCACAGTACCCTGGAATTGCAACTCTACACTGCTTACCTGAAAGCCTGGAAATACTGCTGTACATTCTTTAGTGGGTGCTGTGGCTTTTACAGGATGAGCTCGACACCAGAATTAATATCTTATGGCACAGTGGAAGAGCACCTCTGTATAAGTATTGCATGGCAGGAATCACAGACCCGGACAGGCTTTGGGGACGAGGGCAGAGGCAGCTCATTGTCAGAACAGGCATTGCAGAAGATCTCCCCACAGTTCCTACAGTGATGCTAAATCATGGACAGAAGATTAAAAATTTAAATTTACAGTGGAAATGTCCTTGGTCATTGGGTACCAACAAACAATACACACAGAGCAATCCAAAACGAAATTCCTTTCACTTCCTGGAGTCAGGAGTCAGTTTGCAAAAGATAATTCATCAGCATCCCAAACTATGATGCAACCCTACACAAATGATGTTTGTCTAGGATTGCACCACAGACAGACACATGGTCTTTCTAGACATTTAAATGTATATATATATATATGTGCTTTGAAGATTTCATTCAAACCCTGGATTAAGAATGTATTCTGCTATAGAAAAATACAACATGAGCAATGATATCTGTAACAGTGGACACTTCTGTCAGGTAGCTAATTGAGATTTAGCATAAAAAGGTAAAGAGAACCTCCTGCACACATTAATAAAGCATGGAAATTAATGTCACTTTTTACTTTTAAATGACAATAAACTCATATTTTCTTACTCTAGTATATAAAAAATGCCATAAAAATACTTCCACACACGTCAAATTCTATCAGTGCCAGAGCTGATAAGAGTTTGAGATAACAATTCCACGAAGTAGTTAGGTAATTTTTAACTAAGTTGCTTTCTGGAACTTCACCATGGCACTGTTTCTTTTGAAATTAGGGCCCAGCTGCATTGTATGTATGAAAAAACTAGAAAAATACCTCAAAAATAATTCTGCATTCACCTAATCATTGACATTTCATGCCACACCTCAAAGATTATTAATTATTACATCATACTTGTAATAACAATTACATAATACTTGTAAACAAGTTGGGAGAAATCTTGTTAAAGTTTTACCTTCCTTTTGGAAAGTGAAAATTCCTTTTCACACAACTTGCAATGAGTGGCCTCTTTGTCCTTCAGCCAAACCTGGCCCTGGAGAAAAAATTATCATAATTATACATGTCTGATGAAGTTAAACTTTGGGCTCCAGGAGACAAGACAAATCAAGAGCAGAACATTCACTGCCTGAATGCTCAGTGCCCTGCGAGCAGTGTAATGTCACACAGACACTCCAAAGCAGCACAGGACTGCTCCAAAACACTGCAAAACCTTAGGGGACAAGGCAGAGCATAGGTGCAGGGAGAACATGCTCCAGGTGGTGAAGATGGGCAATGGAGGAGCAGAAAGGTATCAAGCCTCAGAGTGAAGCCCATGTCCCTGCTCACCACGTGGGAACAGTCCTCAAGATGCAGGGAAGCAAAACAAAACAAAAACAAAACCAAACAAACAAAAAAACAAACAAAAAAACCCCCAGGACAACATAAAGAATTGTCCATTTCCTTCTGTTTAAACCATTTCATAGACCCAGAAGTCTGCTCAACCATTTCAGACACTTTTACCTGGACTGCAGCAATATGCCAGGTGACACCAGATGATCAAACATGTGCAGACAAAATCTCTGCTCTCAAGTGCTCCCTGCTGACATTACACATCATGTTTTATCACCTTTGGTGATACAAGCTCACTTTTTTCCTTGACTGATCAAATATCTATTGATCATTGGGAAGTACTCTGCAGTTTAAGCTTAGCTGGCTACACATTCTGTCCCAGATACATTCTGTAATTTACAGAAGGGCCAGAAATGCAAGAAAAGGGCTAAAATGCACAGCTGTGCATCAATCAAAGAAAATCAAAAGCAAATGAATTTTTCCAGGAGGTTACAAGGAGTCTGTGGTTCTCTCCCACTGGAGGAGATCATACAATGAATGAGTCCCTCTGGAGTAGTTGCTGTTAGAGAGAAGTCTTCTCATGCTTATGAAAGATTTTAAAAAGAACAGTTAAAAAAATAAGTTTCTTTTCTCAAAATGCTACTGACCTGCAATGCCTTGTTTGCTTCTTTTATATCTTCTATTTTCAGCTTTGATCTAAAGAATAAGATAATGCTACTTCAAACTTCTACATGGTTAGTTATGTTCTAATAACTTAAAAATCTGGTTTAGGTACTTAACAAATTTTAAGTCCTCCAAACAAAAGTACAAGGCCACATTATGTCATTTTGGAGGAAGCAGCCTCCCCTCAGCCAACCCACTGAGAACTGAGTCACAGGAGACACAAAGTTATTCCACGGGGCATCAAAGGCCACATAAATCACAGCAGAACTACTGAGAAGACAGAGAGCATTAAATGAAGCTCCAAGAGCACATAACATCCTCATTGCAGGGTGCTGCTGGCCGGGTGCCCCTTCCAGCCTCTGCAGCCTGGGCAGCTGTGCTGCTCCTGCCTGGGCTGGGCTTCCTCTCCCTGCCAGGGCTGTGTTTGTGTTTGTGCTGAGCACAGGCTGATAACACAGAGATGTTGCTGTCATTGCTGAGCAGCTCACACAGAGCCAAGGCCTTTCCTGCTCCCTGTGGGGCCACGCTGGGGAGGAGCCTGGGGGTGATGGGAGCTGAGGGGACACAGCCAGGACAGAGGAGCCCAGTGCCCAAAGGGGTATTGCAGACCATGGGGCTGATCATCATACTCAGGATCTAAGGGGGGGGCAAAGAAGGAGAAAGGGTGGGGGGGCACTCCAAGGTTTAGAGTGATGGAGTTTTGCCTTCCCAAGGCACCATTCCACGGGATGGGGCCCTGCTCTCCTGGGACTGGTTGAACACCTGCCTGGCCATGGGCAGAAATAATTCCTTCTTTTGCTTTGCTTGCACGTGTGGCTTTTCTTTTCCCTCTTAATCCATCTTTATCTTAAGCCTTAATGAGTTTTCCAGTTTTCACCTCTCCAATTCTCTCCCTGATCCCAGTGGTGGGGCAGTGAGTGAGCAGCTGTTGGGGCTCAGGGAGAGCAGCCCTGCCCTGCTGCAGCCAGAGCTGCTCCCTTCTCCTCTGGGAATGCCACAACTGGCAAACCAGGCACGTGTTCTCACTGCAGAACAAAGCCCAACGCCCTTCAAACCAGGATTTGCTGTTCACAGCACTGTCATCACTCAGGAGCTCACAGCCACCCCACCAGCCAAAAATAAAAATTAACAGGCCTGAACTAATTAGATACATTGATTTAGCACTGTCCCACTATTTTTCTTAATTCAAGTGTATATGTCAAAAATAATATGTCTAAGTCATCATGAATAATGAAATTACTCGCTCAGCTTGGATGCCAGTTCTTGGAGAGCAGCTTCTTGGTCCTCACATATGCTTTTCAGCTGCTTGTTCTTCTCCTGAAGTTTAAGGAACTCCTGAAGACAAAACAAACAAAATAAAATGAAACCAGATGATCCTCAGATTGTGTTTTCTCTACTGCCTACTAGCTGCTCCTACTGAAGCTGAAAGCCAAGTGAATGAGTGACCCCTCACACTGTGAAGGTTCCAAACACAACCTGAACAGCAACAAGATTAAAGATTAAACTCAAGATTAAACTCTCTTAGATGCCAAGAGATAAAGAAACATTTCTGCTTCTTTGGCCCACTCCAGGGAGGAAATAAATCTGATTGACTGGGGAGCCCAGGAGCACAGGGGAGCCCGGGGTCCAGCCCACAGTGAGAAGACAGAGCCTTCAACACAACTGAGAAGGGAAAACAAGGATTTCATCTTTCCTTATCCAAAGTACTGAGTTCTGATCTGAGGACTAAATGGGGAGTGAAAAGCCCATTTTTTCCACATTCTATTTGTGAGAATACATTAATTACATTAATTAATGTAATCTTTCTTATTTATTTGCAGAAATTCTTAGAAATTCCATGTCTAAGTCCATAACTAACTTTGCAGTCAATTTCTAAATGACTATTCAAAATCTGCAGCAGAATTTACTTTCTTAAGGTTAACTATTTCTTGTGTCTCTGTTCTCAGATGAGATACAGTTTCCTTTTCCTTTTGAAGATCATCCTCTAGGGTTTGCCGCCATTCTTTTTCTATCTTCAAATCTGTTTCCAGCTGAAGCCTAGAACAGGGAAAACAAAACAAAACAAAAATCACTGTGCAGAAGAGTATCACTTTTAAAAACAAAATTGAATTTATTTCTGGGTGCAATAGACTATTATCATAATAAGCTATTAACTTACATGTTTTCTAAAACAGAAATAATGTGTCAATATAATGATATTTTAGGTATCAGTGTAATAAGCAAAGCATTGTCACTTAGAAAATGCTTTTCAAAGTAAGTTTATTTAAAGGACCAGGAATATGACAATTTTGAAGAGCTGACCTTTGGAATAAATGAGTAAGAGAAGACTAACCACAAAACTCTGAAGTATTTCTAAAACATACATAAGGCAAAGCCCCTTAACTTTATACAGCTTGTTTCTAAAATAAACCAAACCACCCAGCCCCAGTGTCATTGGTGTTGCAGACAATCATTGCAGGAATCTCTGTTACCATAAAAGTTCTTTAATTCTACACCCTTAGATGTGACTCTTCTATTTTAGACTAAGGTTTATGGCATTTTGAACAGAACTGAAGATAAAGGAGGAAGCACTTTAAATTACTATTTTTATTGAGCTTTCTACACAGCTGAGGTTCAGCAGAAAGAGGGATACAGATTCTATTGGCTTATCTGAAATTCACTTAAAGGAGTTAGGGCTACTCTGATAGAAGACTCCATCCTAGCTGGAATTTTACTCTTGGTTTCATGGAAGAGTTGGTGTTTAGAATGTTAGGGAGAAACCAAAGAGTGAAAGCATTCTGTTCAACCTTCTATATCTAAACTGAGCCAACACAGGAAAAGAGGGGGGAAAAAAAATCTGAGAGTACTCATGCAAGGTTTTTTGATGGGGCACCTACATCCACATTAATTTTCCTGTTTTCAAACCAAAGCCACTTTTAAAGGACATTTTGGGACACTACCTCAGCATCTGGCTGGAAAAGAAGTGAACATGACCTGGAGGTTTCAGAACTGCAGAATTCTAAGGCTGGGGTCTGCACTGCTCTTTTGCCCAAATCTGCAGAGGTGACTGTGGTAGTAAATTGAACATTTGTCATGACAGCTGAACAAATGGATTGACATTCAGAGTTTTGAGAGAAGCAGGGGAGGGCTAATGACTGGATTGGAAATCACTAATTTTTAAGCCTCAATCCTTTTGCCAAAGATTTATTTAAATAACTGAAGTTTTATCTTCCCAAAGAGGGAAAATACCTGTCCTTACAGGGAGTTTCTAACACTACATACCGATTTAAATTAGTACTGAAGGATGTAACAGGACAAAGAATAGAGGATTGGCTTTTACATTAGCTTTTAACTTTTATGACTCCACTGGATTCTCACTTTTTATTTCCTGTGCAGTGGTAGTTAAACCACTTCTACCTCATCCTTAAACTGGACCAATCAAACCATTGTTGTGCCATTTCTGTCAAAGTCTACACTACTCCATACCTGTGGGCTTTGTTAAAAGTGTGTTTTATGACTACTCCACTGTGTATTTTCCCCCACTTAGGATAATTTCCTCCTGAATTAAGCTAGCACTTTTAGCCAAGAAATAATGCTGTTTTCCCCTTCCTTTCAAGCTGTGTGTCATTTTAGAGGTCAGCCTGGCTTTCTTGGAATGATATATTTTCTTCTGCCTTGCCAGTACCTGACACAAAGCTCTTTAGTGTTTACATTCTGTTCAAAACCATTTGAAAACAAGTGGCCTGTGTTAGGACAGAGAACATACTGCAATGTAGAATGTTTACTGCCATGCATTTTTGCAAACAGGAAAGCAATACTCACAGCTGTTTCTCCTTCTGGGAGAATTCGTTCTGCAGGCTTTCAGATTTATTCACATATTCCTGTTTAAGTTTCTCATCCTCAGCCTCAGCATCCATTTGAGCCTTCTCTGCTTGCTGCAATCTGGTGTAATTCAAATCAACTTTGGGTAAAACTGAAGCTAGAACTAGGGTGTAGAGGGTGAAGAAGACAAATAAAAGAAAAATGGGGAAATAGAAACATTTCTAAATAAAAACAAAGTTTGGGGGAAACTCACAAACTCAAATGAGAAATCCACACAATGCCTAGAGAACTTAGCTCCTGGGTTTGCATACAGTAAGAGAGTAATCACTGTAAGTAATAATTGGTTTATTTTATGCTCATGAATAACAGGTGCCAAAGCATGATACATATTTTAGAATCAAAGCATTTAACTTGATGCTTTTCTTTTTTCCTTTAGCATACGTCCATGTGTTATTTCTGAAGCGTTTTTTACCCCCAAGTAAATTCTGTAGAAGTACTTGGCTTGTACTAATCACCCACTGAGACAGGGCAGAGCACGTGTTGTGCAAAAGCAGCTCAAAACAATTGAGGCAGAAGGTTGCATACAGAGCACTGCAATCAGACAGCAAAAAACTTGACTAGCCTAACACAACAAAATACACCCTGACAGGTCCCACGACACTTATAGAACTACCTCAACTACACCATAATTCATTTAAATAGTCTGTATTAAAAATAATGCATTCTTACACTGGTTAAAATAGCTCCATACTATAGATAAATCAAAATGATGAATCAAGAAATGAGGGACTGTTATTTGATTAAATCTTTTCTTTCTGGATTCCAGGTTTGTTCAGCTGACACTCCCCTTGGAATGCATTAGTTCACTGTGGTTCCTCTCTGGTGGATGTATTGTAACAAAAGTAAATGTCCTAAAAGGGGACTTGTGCTATATCATGGTTACACCTGTCTGGAGAATACAAGAGCCTGAAAAATCCCAGGGAATGGCTCCACCTGATGCCAAAGTGTCTCAAGGGCCTCTCAGGTAAGTGCTGGGAGAAATCAGTGAGATGGTTGATTTCTCACTGCACACAGAGCCACTCCCAGCTCCCAGTGTCAGCTAAAAAGAAGATGTGTCAGCAATACATGCTTGCATTTGTGCTTCTGTTGCTGAAGTTGCACCAGAGGGAGTTTCCAAAAGCTGCTGGTAAACAAGTGAACAAGGCTGGAATTAAACCATCTTATCAAGGGTGCACTATCTCACTCAGCTAACTCAGAGGCTTGAAGAATGCTCCAGTCTCATTTGCAATGTCAGTGCACAGAGGGCCAAGCCATGGGAAGGAGAATATTCAGAAAAAGCAGGTCCCTCCCCTGTACAGAAGCTGACTGAAGCTACACAAGACAGCAACACCAAAAGCACATTAAACCCTTCCCTGAATCACAAAATCAACTGCAGAGTTATTTCCACAAGCAAGGCAGAAAGGGAACTTACTACCCAAAAGCTGCAGCATCATCCCCAGCCCAGCAGCAGGGCTGGCTGCACTGCTGAAATTCAGGCAGATGCTGAGCTGGCTGCAGTCTGCAGCTGGATTTCATATTCAGGTGATACTGGAGCAGATATTTGTTTGCATAGATGACTGTGAGGTGGATAAGGCTCCCATTTCTGCCCTCATTTTTATGTTTCTACTCAGTGTTTCTGGTTTGGGTTTTCTTTGAAGATGAAAGATACTTATTTTTATTTTTCAGTAGCCAGCTCATGTTAAAGGCTCTTTCTGCCTCAGAACCAAGGAATAAGCTAGTGCCTAACCATGCAGTAGAAACTCTTTGTATATAATTGTATCCTGTCCCCACTTTTTCAAACACATCTGCTGCTGCAAAACTGTAAGATCATTTTCCCAGTCAACTTCCACTACAAACATCAGAGCCAACATCAGGGGGTGTATTAAGGGCAGTCAGCAGCCTAAACTCTTCTTTCTGCAGTGCAGGCAAGCAGCAGCTGCCAGCAGAAACAGGAGCTGTAAAGGCAGCCTAATGATGGCTGCAGGGAGGGAGAAGGGTTTGGGCACCACACCCACACAGGTGCTGATCTCAGGGCACACACAGCCAGGCAGGATCCTCAGCTGACAAACAGGACAGGCAGGTTCAGGATCTGGGCCCTGACTGTAAATCCCACTCCCTGCTCCACCTCCCAGGGCAGCTGTGCTGGGCAGGAGTCACAGTCACAGCTCCAGGATTTGCTGGAGCACTCTGCCTCTGTCTGGAGTCCCTCAAGAATCAGGCCCCAAACACATTTTCACTCCACGAGAGTATTTTACCCCAATGGCATCAGGGAGGTGGAGCTGTGCTGTAGCTGTTGGATCCAAAGGCTGTCATTCCCTCCCTGCACACACAGAACACGGATGGGGACACCACCCTCCTCTCTTACATCCATCCTCCTGAGAGCTCAGCTCCCTCCTTCCAACTCCTGCCACTCTGATGAGACAACAGTGCCAGTTATAACCACACAACCCAAGAGAGAGTGTGCTTTGGGGATAAACACAGCCTAAAAGTGAAAGGAATAAGCAGGGGACAAGTAAGTATTAGCCAGAAAGGCTACATTTTAAATCTCTTAGTACCAGAGAACCAGAAAATCACTAATTAGAAACAAGTGTCATAAAAATGCACAGTCAAAGAGATCTAACCTCTTAAAATAAAACTTGACAAGGAAGTGATTCAATAGCATTAGAAAACTAGCTTATATTTGCTTAATAATAGTGCAGTAGTTTACTACTTTTTTTCTTTTTTTTTTTTTTTTTAAGGAGGGGTAAAGTGAGATCGGAGATGATGTTCTTTCAGAAAACAAAACAGAACCCAGCTACGATCAGTTACAGTGCAGGATTTCTAATACCACTTTCAAGTTTTAACTGGAAAATTCTGAGGTCCTATTTGATCAGCAATTATTTCAACACAAGAGATCTGGAGGAGCTTTCAGAATGATATATCCTTGACAAGTTTGTACTGGTGCTGAGCCTCATTGCTGGCACATTTGATGAATGACATTGCAATAGTCCTAGTTTGAGTTAACAGATCTTTGTCACTTCATGAATGCAGTGGACAAAAATCAAAGACAGATGAAGGCAGCAAAACAGTAAAAACAAAAATTGGGATAAAAGGATAAAAAGAAAAAGAAAAAAGAGGGAAAAAGGATGTCAATAAAAGAATATTCATGTCACTAATTTTTTAATACATAAGCATGTTTTTCATAATCAGATTTAAATGAAAAAAAAGACATGTCAAACACCAACATGACAGGGCTTATGGATATGTTATATTCTACAATTAGAAAGATCAATGTTGCATATAAGGCCACTAAATTAAAACATGTGAACCACATCTTAATATTATGTAGTACATGCAGTCTAACCATAATGTAAATTTAAATTCTGGAATTTTAGTCTTTCACTTTTCAACCTTTCAGCGTGAAAACTCTTAAAGTCATTGAAATAATGGCACTTCTAAAGCAATGGACAACAATTATAAAAGCTTCAGCAAACAACCAGTGATCCTTGAAGGCATTAATGTTTATATTAAGCATATGCTTAAGTATAAGCCAGATTAATGCTTCAGTTTCTATTGCATTTCATTCAGGTGGGGGAAATAAAAAGTAGGCATTAAAGAACCAGAATTTTGCAACAACTGAAAGAGCAACTTTTGATATCAGCATAAAAACCTAGGACCAGAAGAAAGATGGTAGAGGAAGAAAACTGAAAGATTAAGTTTGTATTTAAAGTGAGTGTGCTTGTCAAACAGAAAAAATAAAACAAAAAACAAAAAAACCCCAGTCCAACAGCAAAGCACTAATTAGAAATTTCAGGAAGGTTTGGTTTAAATGTTCTAGTTGAAAACTACATTTCAATGGCAACTGTAGGAATGCAGCAAGGTGTAAGGGGTGGAGTTGTGAATGAAGAGAAACAAAGATGGGGCTGTACCTTTGTTCTAGTTGTTTCATAGTTGCATTAATTTGATTGGTCTTATCCTCTAATCGACTAATTATTTCATTCTTTTCTTTCATAGCATCTTCAGAAACCTGTGTTACAAAAGAGGTTCAAACTGAAATTGGTATAATTGCACTATTACCTTGTGTGGGCTTTTTTCTTCAGTATCTAAAGGGGCAGATAGTAAAAATGGCTTCAAGTTTTGATTCTCTTTAAGGATTGCCTTCTAAAGACCCTTGAGGACAGTACATAAAATCTTATGCCTAGAAATTTTGTAGTTCTATACTTTGCAATTGTAGATGCTATTTAATATTTAATAAGTCTAAATGTTCCCCTTTGATTTCCTTCCTTAGTTAATCACTTTAGAAGTCAACTGAAATGCACTGACCAAGTAGCCCATTAGAACCTTAGCAGTGGAGAGCAAAGAGCTTAGTCCAGAAAAATCACCGAGGTTCTCCTACACATCAACCCCCACCAGATCCAAACACTGGAGAACATTCTCTCTCCAGCTCTATTTATATTTCCCATCCTCTGGTCCATTTTCCTCACATTTGCAGATGGGAAAGTAGAATCCTTTGTCCATCACGTCAATTATCTCTCTGCAGCATCCTAATTATTTTTCCCCTCATTCTGCCACAGATTTGACAGGTTTCTTGTGCTAGTTTTCATAATTTATTCCCTAAATCAAATTCATGTTTTGCATAAATAATTCACTGATATTTGGTCATTTGTTAACTGCATTTGGGGTCCCTGAGATTCATATTCTTCCAAAAAAGGAATTTCTTTGTTAAGAGATTTTCTTAATTTGTTAACGGATTTTAAAATAAACACAAAACTGTAGTTAGCTTTTTCCATTTAACAGATTCTTGTTCCTTTCCCTGCGTTGGAAGGTCAGGGCTTCTCTTCAAGTCAATATGTGCCTACATTCTTCTGTTTTTTCAACACAACACAGGCCAAAAAAATGTCCTTGGTACAGTACACTATTACTCTCTCTATTTCACACAGGATATTATTAGGCCATGATCTTATCTTCATGTTCTTTTCTTCCCTAAACCCAGCAAGTGACTGCCTTAAGAAGTTCTTTGTGTGAAACCATGATTACATAGGTAATGTTCCAAAATGTCAAGCTGACCTAAGAAGCACAAGGAAACCGAAACTCCAGGGAACAGCAGCACTCAACCGACCAGAATGGCAATAATGCATTTCCCTCTCTGTGATCCTTTCAGCAGTTTAACAGCAGATTGCACCTTTACCTGCAGCTTTTGGTACATTTCCACGTTAATTGCTTTAACTTCATCAAGCTGCTGCCGCAGGCCAATGAGGGTGTCCTGCTTCTCATGGATATCCTTCTCCAGCAACTTCATGGCAAGCTCTATCTCGTGTTTCATGCTAACTTGAACCACTAGCTCATTCTCCATATCCTAAAGAACACAAGCACAATGCAACACAAAGATTTAAATAATTATGGAATCTTCTTTTTCTGTTTTGAAACTCTAACAGAGCTGCAGCACCACCAGTTTTGCCACTTCAGAAATCCTGCCCCTCTTTACCTTTGCAATTTATCCATAAATGTTACACTCATATACTAACTGACCAATGGGGTTTTTTAACTCTAGGAAAAAGTAACTCACATTATAAGAAATTACCCTGCCAATGTTGCATAGAGTTGCCTAAGTATTAATTACAAAAATAGAACCGAAGTATTTGTCTTTTCACAGGAAAGATTTAGCATGGATAGAGCATACAGTATTGCTAAAAGCTTACCTACAAATTTATCAAAGAAAAATGTTTTTTTTTTTACTGTTCTTCAGCAATATTACTGTAGAAATATTGATGTTCTGTAAAAATTCCCATTTAATTATAGGCAGTTGTACGAGAAGGGAACACAGGTAACCTTGCCCCTGATAAGTAACAGCTGTGTTAATTACCCAATACAGCCCCTGATGAGTCACAGCTATA
Source organism: Pycnonotus jocosus (assembly GCA_013400435.1). Lineage (NCBI taxonomy): Eukaryota > Metazoa > Chordata > Aves > Passeriformes > Pycnonotidae > Pycnonotus > Pycnonotus jocosus. The sequence continues at coordinate 250,583 of VWYP01002955.1, read as the reverse complement.
GCCAATAAAGATAAGGGTGATAAAAGGGAGTGTTTAGAGGGCTCATCATGAAGGATCATGAATGGAAGGAGGATGAAGAAGAAAGATCTTAGGGAGAGAGAATCACTGCTGCGAGGTCAGTCTGGCTTTGCAGTTAGAGCTTGTTGTTGGAACCCGCAGTCACAGTCTGCAAACTAATACATGCAGTCACAGTCTAGCCAGGTAAAAGCCTGCAGTCACAGTCTGCAAATAAATCCCTGCAGTTTAGCAGTCACAGTCTAGCTGGGTAAAAGCCTGCAGTCATGGTCTGCAAATAAATCCCTGCAGAGTTTAGCAGTCACAGTCTAGCTGGGTAAAAGCCTGCAGTCAGAGCCTGCAAACTGATCCCTATAGTCAGAGTTTAGCAGTCATACTCTAGCTGGGTGAAAGCCTGCAAATTAATACCTGCAGTCATAGTCCAGCAGGAAATAACCAGCAGTCAGAGGCTGCAAGGGAAACCTACTTGCTGCAGCCAGAGTCAGTGAATGGTTGGAGTCAGGATGGCTGAGCTGTAAGGAGGAATAAACCAGGATTTTTTCATGCTGTAATAAAAAACAAATCTGTATTTCAGTTCATTTCTACCCTCTAACAAGAGGGCTGCTGCAACAGGCAGTTAGAGGAAAGGCTGCTGAAGTAGATGAAATGCAGCCTCTGCACTCAAGAGAAGCAGAAGTGTTCCTGCAGTGAGAGCTGTGCAGAGGGGCAGTGCCAGGGAACGCTCACCTGCCGCAGCTGGGCCTCCTCCCGGAGCTGCCTGCGTGCCTCAGTGTACATCTCATCCAAGCCCTGCCTCGAGTGCTTGTACGTCTGCAGCTCTGCTTCCACATCCACTTTAGTTGCCTACAAAGATACAGAGGTTCTGTCTTTAACATTTGTGGGGAATATGAAGAAAAACCTACAAACACATCCTCCAAGCACAGGACAAACAAGGAAAGAGCTGTTTCTGCCATTGGTTTGATAATGAGAACTGAGTAAAAGCAGTAAAATGAACATCAGTACTGCAGTACTGTCCTCCTTTGGTGTCACTTGAATACACTACACATGCATATGGTTGTAAAACAATCAAGTGTCCTAGAATTTTAATTTACTTATGCCATTTAGAAAGCTCCACAGATTTAGTAAGTCCTTTCCCTCATAAAAGTTGTTTCAGATTTGGACAAGCTAAGCTTACTTGAAGTTGAGATGTACAAATGTTTGAACAAAAATTAACCACATGTAAGAGTATTACAGTATTAAATTGTAATATTACAGTATTAAAAGTGGTAAAACTAACATACCTCTAGATGATGCTGTGTTTTCATTAAAATCAGAGTATTTTCACTCCTTAATTGATGGTTTTCTTCCTGAAGTTTAATTATATTGTTTTTTGCTATTGCTAACTGAAAAGAAACAAATTTTAAAAAAGAAAAGCACTGTGACCACTTTTGTGAGTAGAAATAAAGAAAAAAAATGTTCTGATTAATGCCAGACCAAGACATTCTCTGCTCTGTTCTCCCTGTCTGCCAAACAGAGGATTAGCTGTTTTTAAAGAAAGCATAAAGCTCCTGGTTTTAACAATGAGTCACTTTGATTACACAGCAGCAGCATGTTCAGGATACTTCACTGTTTCATGACTGGTTAAGAACTTACTTTTCTTTTAATTGCTCCATTATAACTTAAAGATTACATTATGACTTAAAGACCCCAATTCTCTTTCCTCATCTTCAACTTTTTCTTTCCACTTGGCTTCAAGTTCATCCAGTTTTCACTTTCTTTTTTGGGCATCTTCATGTATCATACGGAGCTGCTTACATAAGAAAGCCACCCCCATATGAAAAACAAACATCTTTATGAAAAATTACACTTTATAACTGGGCCCTACAGTATATAGCTTAATGTCAGAATTATAAGCCAAAAGATCAAAACAGGTGGACAGTTGGGCTGAAGGCTTATAAAGGAAACACAATATGCTGAGAATTAACACTCAGTAAAAATGTTTGCACTCTGTCTGGATACATTATTCCCAAAGTGAGCTAGCTGTCCCTTCAGCAGCTGAATTTAGAGTTTTCAATTTTCTACTTCATTAACTAAAAAAGGTGCTCTCTCTTATAAAGCTAAAAATATTGGAAATTAGTCAAGCATCAAAGATACCCAGAAATATAGGCTATAAACACAAACCTAGAAGCAGACAAGTCTAAAAACTGTATATAGGCATCCAGTAAACAAGCAAGAAACATTCCTTTGGCTAAAGCTGAGAACTGGAACAGAAATTGGTTGGTGAACTACTTTCTGTCTCTTTGTAGCAACTGGTGTCATCCATTCTAGACTAGTCATCTGCACTAATCAGACTGACAGCTGGCAGTAAGAAAGGACTGTCTTCTCATTTTGTCCAAAATTGGAAATTGCAATGTTCTGCAGAATTAATGTACTGATGCTAGAGGCTACCTGGCAAGCTGACTTCAAATCCCTGCAGCTGCTGCCCCTCTTCTTTAGGCCAAAATAAAGGTACCTGAATATATTATACAGAACTTGAACTTGTATTAATAAACTAATATACTATACACAACGTGGCTTCAAATAATGTAAGTATATTTCAAAAAACAGTCTTTCAGAGAAAATAGTATGTTACACATCAGTAAAACAGAAAAGTACCTCTTCAATCAGTTTAGTGTTTGATTTCTCCAGTGAGTCAACTCTTGCATGTAGACTGCTAACTGTGCTACTGAAAAGGAAAAAGAAACAATGGCATTCAAGATTACATCAAAACTCATTCAACCAAGTTCAAAAGGTTTAATGCCAGGTACAGTGATTAATGGTTAAGAGCTGTTGAGGTCTGTTCCCATTGTTGGAGGTTTTCCTAAACAGAAGAAAATTACTCCCCTTTGTTGAACATCTCTATACTTCTTTCCAATTCCCAATGTCACCCCTGTCACTTAAACTCCTGCTTGGCTCTAACTTCTCATGCATTCTCCTTTTCCTTTATCCTCACAACTATATTGCATCCAAAAGATAAATGAGTTCCCCTCTATAGAACAAAACCATTCTCCAGATTCTCTTCCTCCAAAATACATCTCTTTTATAAAATCATTTGTTTCTCTGCATTTTTTGAGATTTGTCCTCAGGCTCTTTCTTGATGCTTCTCGAGTTCATTTAGGAGTCTCACCAGAGTTTTATTGCCTCTTATTACCTTGTTGCTTTTTATAGTATCGAACTACTTCCAGGCATTTTCCATAACCTGATTGCCTATTTCTGCAGGAAGCACCTTTTTTAAGGCTGCACTTCACACACAGGGAAACAGAAAAGTTATTCTGTAACACCATTTACTTTTCCACATATTTCTCTGTAGTGTCCTCAGAAGTTGACAGCTCATTAGGAACACCAGGGCAGAGAGATTATTGCATTTTAGGATGTCAAAACACAAACTGCTGAACTGAAATAAAATAGGAGAGTTGCTGAATCACTGATCTGGCAGGAAATTCTATGCATAAACCAGGGTACAAGAACACACAGAGCCTCACCTGGACAATGACACTGCACAAACACCACTGCTCTTAATTGTGATAGCTTATTTGTCCTCCTTCACTTTCATTTTGCTCATATTTTCAAAGTGCCCACTTTTTCTGTGCTGTTGAAGGTTTCTGCCCAGTGACACCATTTCAGAGCACAGTATCCTTACTCCAGGAGTAAGGAGCCTTATAGTAACCAATGATCCAGATTACCAAATTTAAAAAGATGATTGCTTTTCAGAAAGGATGTAGATCACCTGTGCTACAGATTCTACAGAAGTTCTTTCTGGCTTTGTTGTTTGGTTTTGGTTTGTTTGGGGGTTTTCACTTTTTAGCTCCTCAGACTGTTTAATTTTGTACCATACTCCTCAGATAATTTAAATCACTGTTCTTCTGTTTGCACAGTAACAAACACAGTGGTGGAGTAGGTTTGTTCCATCCAGCAAAGTAAGAGGAAAATGCTGCTTTCCTGAAGATGGCTTCAGTGGGAACCAAAACCTACCACACATAAGCATCTTCTAGCAAGCAATGATCTTACTCAGTTTCAGTCCTAGGCATTTAAAGCCACAAACTAAAATATTCTGAAAGGCAAAGAAATAAAAACATAAGGACTCACCAGAACACTCAAAACTACTTTTGCCAAACTGTTGAATAGAACACAATTGGAATCTAGAACAAGCTTTTCATTCCTGTGAAGTTATGAACCATGAAGACCTTCATCACTTTGGCCTGTTGGTTTTGTGTTTCTTTGAAGAACAAAGGTTTTGACTGTCCAAAAGCATGAAAACTGACACTTCCTGAGTCTCTCCAGAGGAATGCCTTTTCCTACTTCACTAAATACTCAGTCTAAACATGGAGAATTTGCAGCTCTTTTTCTGAAGTTCTCTCACAAAGCTGTGGTACAAAAGGCATTTACCTGTAAGCCTGGCCTAACACCCATACTCCAAAGTAATACTTACTTCAGTTGCCTGTTTAGCTCCTCAACGTAATTCTTTTGGTCCAATATTGCAGCAATCTGAACATTTCTAAAGCAAGCACAAAATAAAATTGACTTTATCAAAATTATGTACTAAACTATGGACTGAAAATATACATAGTTACCATATGCAAACATCCATCTCAATTGTGTTTTTAAAAAGAAAGGAAGCGACTTCATCTCATATTCACAAGGGCAACAATACATTGTGTGTTGCTATATCAGCAAGACATAAAACAATCCAATGCTTTAACTGCAAACAGTTTCCCTACATGAAATATAACACACACAGTCTGGGAAGGATAAGGATGTTTACTTCTTCTGCCATAACTCTGTTTCTTTGAAACTCTGACTTAATCCCAAGCTGAGGGCTTAAAGGTCTGCAGGTTCCTTTTCCCTGCCACCTGGCAAGCCTCCATTACTTGGAGGCAGTGGGTGATGCTGCTGAGGTTTGCTTCAGACTGCAAATATTCCTCCAGCTAACTAATAACACAGAACACCACACTGGGGCATTTTGCTCAGCATCAGAAAATTTCATCTTTAGGGAACCTGACTTATTTCTAAAAGAACAGGCCCCAGCCAAGAAATGGTTTGTGAACATGCAGAATAGGAGGTATTTTGTGAGGACATACCTTTCTTTACCCCCAATGTCGTCATCACTCTTCAAATACACAGAGAAATCGATTACCCCAACCTAGGGGAAAGCAAAGGTACAGTTTCAAGGAATTCAAATAAGTGCTGTTGACATTTACAGCCCTGTATTTATGTAATAAAACCTCAGTTACAGCATTTTTAAGAGTCATCCAGTTTCAGCCAGAAGCTAGGAAACCTGAACTATAACACTTTAAACAAGATTTTACTAAGTTTAATATTTATTTGGTTTATACAGTGCTCTCCTGTCAGGATCCTGTTTGTTCTTTCCATATCTTTTCTAAAAAGTCTCTTCTCCAACAACTTTTTAAAAACTTGTTTTACTTGTTAAAGCAAAGTACCATCTCTAATAAATAAGGTAAAATGTTCTATCTATAAAAGTTACTTTATTTCAATTCACTAGGGCTGCATAAATACATTTCACCACTGAGTAGCATTTTTTTAATACTAAAACTCTGCTCCTGTGACTTCCATCAAGGTTCACAAGTTTGCCTTTCTGCTCAATAAAACCTGCTGCTTCTCTGAGAAGGTGCCTTCTTCATACTACTCTTCACAAACAGAATTATTCTGGACATTCTCCAAATGTCAAATTTGGACATGCTGCAATCAGAACCTCATCTGCACAGCCACTAGTACAAACTCAAATTGAGTTTTCTCTCTCATGCAGCAAGGCCACCCAGTGATAGCAGAGGTGTAGCTAGCAACAGGTTTTGTGGTCTATAATACACATATTCAATTCTCAACACTAGGAGCAAGCTGATAAGTTCTCTGAAATACAGGCCTGTGAATGTTGTATCTTCTTTTACACAAGATCAGTGCCCAAAACTAACACTGTACAGTAACTAGAACAAACTGAAGACGAGTTAACCATGTGATTCAAAAGCACACACACTCAATTAGCTGTAACTTCTCTTTCCCAGAGAAACTGTTTTTTCATCAAATATATGAATATAGTAATACCCACTTAAGCTAGTATGATTTTTTTCCACAAAGAAGCTGAAAAAAAACCAGTCAGGGCTGAACACAGTCTACATTTATTTACAAATACCTGTGCATCTGCCTTTAAACAGAATCTGTTAATAATTTCTTGGAAAAGATCAGGGTTAAAAGTCAAAGCCCATTCAAAGCAGGAAGAATTCCAGGTCTTGCTTTGCAGAATCAAAGTAGTCACCCTTTTAGGAGGCCATAAGGGAGTGTTTGTTTCAGGTCCCTGTATCACTCCTATGATGTTCCAGAACCACAATAAATGAACCAAGCAGGGTAAACTGATCATGGAACTATACTTGTCCCACAGAGGAAAAGCATGGGTCACACAAATCAGATGGAAAGAATTCTGCCTTGCTGTTCCCAGTTGAGGACAAAGCACAAAACTGCACCCCTGCACTCCAACCATTATCTCCATTTAAAGGTCTGACCCCACTGATAATGAGGTTAAGGCAACAGCCCCACAGATCCAGGGGCTGGATCATCACACTCTGAACAGTCTCTAGTAGGATTTCTAACAAATCACCACTCCAAAGTAGGAAAATTCACAAACAAAAGAAAACTCTCATGGATTGCATGTACATTCCTTTACCTGGATGGACTTACTTGTGAATCCAGATCTTCTCCCTTCACACACAGGTTGGCATCAATCACATTCAGCCCAACCAACAGCCCAACAATAACTGCTCCTTCTTCCTCCATCATTAGTGCATGATACTCATAAAACTCACTGTGTTCAAGGAGAAAATTGCATCTTACTGGTATAGCCATTATATATACATACAATAAATTAATCATAAGTGACATACACATCTAAATTTTCTCTTATTGTAGCCTTACTACAGCACCCTTAAAGATGAACTGGGCCTGCCCTTACTCTCACCTCATAAATATTTAAAAATTCAAAGTGCACGGTTTGTTTCAGAGGCTATTAAAAACAAGGATACTGCCTTAGGCTCCAGATGGCTGGGACACTGTGGGGAGGAGGACAAGATTTACTTTGTAAAAGAAAACAAGCAAACAACAACAACAAACCCCAAAAAACAAACAACAAACAAAAAAAAAACCCAGAAAAGGCTCTTCCCTACACCTGCTATTAGCCAGTTTTGAAGGGGATACTGCAACAAAGGGTGTTTGGCCACACTGAGTCAGACAACTCTTAAGTTGTTAAGAAGCACTGCAAGCAATGCAAAAGAAGAATGGCAAAAGAATTGCCTTTTGTGAAAAAATGCCTGGGATTTAGTAAATACATGCTTGAAACTCAAGGGTCCAAGGAAGAAATTAAATGGATAAAAGAGAAACATAAAGGGCTGAAATGCCAAAAAGTTTTTTAAAATATAAATACTGCGCTAAACAGAGTATCAGCACTTTCAAAATAAAATTTTAGATTCTATGCAACAAACTGTGTTTTCATTGGAAAAGTCCATAGCTGCTGAACACCGGTGACACCCTGACATACCAGTGTTATCTAGGCACAAAGCCAGCCTTAAAGATAGGTATAGCTTACAAAACTGAAATTAAGAAGTATCTTTCTCCATCTGTGCTTTAATTACTCCATCAGACAGGGGAAGTTATACTAGAAGGGAGCAATGCCAGTGTTTGAACTGCGAAAGCAAAGCCCAAAGCAAGAGCCCTCCCTTCAATCGCTCAGTGGAAACCCCACACGTGGTAGGGATGAAGTCACCTTCTCTCCAGGGGACAGTGCAGGAATGCAGGATTATTTTTTAGGAGACTAAAGCACTAAAGATAAATTGCTAACAAAACCTAAGGAGTTGTTTACCTGAGGAGGTCTCTCTGAATGATCAAACAGCGGAGATAATCGGCCATTTTCTTCTGCATCAGCGCTAACCGCAGCCAGGCCCGCGCTCGGCCCAGTGGTGTTCTGAAGCAAAGGACAGTCCCAAATCATTAACATATTGATTAAATCATGGGCTTTATCACCTTATCAGTGTACTAGTGGAGCAATTGGTCTTTCTGAAGGGGGTATTTGAAACTATTAGTTGAGCATCACCATCTGGAAAGCCATAATGTTTAGGCCTTGACTCTAAACTTCGATATAACAGAAAGATTTTCAACTACTCAGCTGAGCTTGGGAGCAGACTCTGGAAAAACAGGAGGACAGGATGCAAAAGAGCCTGATAATCTTGATGAAGTCCTGCTTTCTGCTGAAGTGAAAAGTTTGCAAGAGCTGAGACTCCTTTCTGCAATTTGTTTATTAAGAGTTGAGGGGCATTGCAAGAAAATGAACCAAGTGCCCATCACAAGCCACCATGGCAGCCTCCCTTCCCAATTCTACTCTCTAGCTCCACCCAACTCAATCTACCTTTAACTGTGTACAAATCCAGTGCTAGCTCAGCAAGACAATGCAAAAGGAGATGAAGACATATGTAACTGGCAAACACTAACAGCCAGCAAATTACACCTGGGCCTTTACAACTGCCTCTTCCAGTGTTTGCATACCTACAAGTGGTAAGCACAGAAATGAAAAAGAAAAACTCCTCATAAGTTGTGTTAGGATAGGACAACAGTAACACACTTGACAAAGGCTATTACTTCCTCTGGCCTGCCACAAGAGTAAATAATAATTTACATGCCTATGTGCTTTAGATAAGATCTAAAGCTGTAAATTAGAATCCTTATGCTGCCATACACCAATCAGTGTAACCAAGCCCTTTTCTAATTTCATGTATGGCCAATTGTAAAGCTAAATACAAAAGCAGGGTGCAGTGGAATGGGAGGAGAATAAATCCACAGCTGAGTAGGACTCTGCAGGCAAGAATCTCGAAAGCTGCCTAATTCTTTCCTCTTTGGTATGTCACTTTTGGGTCTGATATAGCCTTGATACACTCATTAATGAGTGCTGACTACAGTCATTAATGTTTGCTGCAGTTCTGGACTGCAGAGTGGCTGATATACGACTTGTTCCTTTTAGCATTGTTGTCATCCACCTTCCACTCACCTGTGCTCTCCTCCAGCATCATTGACTTGATTAATGCCAAATGAAATCATGAGACACCTGCAGATTCTCAATCAGATCCTTTATTTTCCTGCTTCATTTTACCAATACTACTTACTTAAGGCCAGGCAGATCTCTGACACTTGCTGCTATTTCCTCAGCTTCTGGATATAATTTCTCCACAAGTTCCAGAGGACCCCAGATGGTTTTATTGTAACTTAGAAAGGATTTTCTTACTATGAAAAGAAAAATCAAGTAACTGAATTAATTTAAATTACTGCAGTAGCTTCCTTCATAATATCTGGTGTGTGAAAGGGTTAACTGCTGAGTCCAGACTTCAAGATAACTCTTAACTGAAACACTGGTCAGCTCACCAGTATCCAAAGCCAACTCCCAAATTACTTTGCTGTGAATATAAAATTGATATGCTAGAAAAAATTGATACAAAAAGGATGTCTACCTAAAAATATACACTAGATACATACAGGCAGTTGGTAAACCCTGGACCACTTACAACAAATGCTTCACAAAAGGACAAGTTGGTAAATGTGGAAATATATATGGTGAAGAATTAATAATTACACTATTCATTATAAAAGGTGACCATTTACATATTATTTTTCTCAATTCTTTATGCAACATTACACATTTTTTTAGTCTACTTCCAGAAAGAAAGGAAGAAAAATGGCGTGTTTGGGATGAGAAATATGCAGCTGGAGTAATTTCCACACCTTTCAGGCCATGCTTCAGGCAGTGCTCCATGACAACAAAGAACTGCTGCAAAGGTGGGTAGTCAGAATCCAGAGTGCGCCCGAAGCTCAAGGCTGATTCAATGAGTCCTTTGATACTCAGTTTAGCCATGTTCAATAAATTTGCTCTTTCTACAGCTGTAGGGTCTTTTACAGCTAAGATAACAGAGAGGGAAAAAAAAGTTATGGTTCAAGTTTGAGTGACACAAAGAAATAAAGTGCTTCCTGTCCACCTTGTTCAAACCTTAACCTAATAAACTCAACAGAACAAATTCACGGCATAGAAAAGCATCCAATCCCAAACACATTCTGAGTGTTTTAACAGGTGAATGAAAACCCAAGGCTGGAAATGTCAGTTCTTAGGTGCCATGTTATCTCAGCAGCAGGGAAGTCACTGCAATTGAACAAAACACCTCTGCTGCACTCCCAAATCTGCTCCATGGCTGCAACCAGTGCCCCCTCCACAGTATCAAAGCAGCCTTCCTATTATTTTATGGATTTATTTGGTGTATTACAGCCTACCTACAGAAGAAGACATCATACTTTTTATATATAATCCCTTTCCACTGTAGCTTTAACTGCAGTGACATAAACAGATGCTTTCCCTTCTCAGGCTGTACAGAGAGTTTCTGCCACTAAACCAGCAGCATTTTCTGGAAATGCTACATACTGAAAATTCAGTTTCTCATCTAGTCACAAAGTATTTTCTACACAGAAAATCTTAAGAATTAAAGGTTTTGTTTTAACTTCAAGTTTTTGGTAAACTTTACAAAGTGTACACTGCAAAAATACATTTGAGGATTAAATCTAGTCAGTAAAAAATCCATAGCTTTTTACAATCATCTTAGTCTGACAGAATGGACAAGGTTCCTTTTCTCAGAACTCCTGCTACTAAGAACAGAGTGCTCAGGAAGTTCTTAAGCTTATTGTCATTTATAATTAAGCAATTCAAACATTCAGGCCAGATCCTATTTTCTCATAGACAAAACAAGCTTCTGTTTATCACTATCATCAAAATAACCTGGAAAGAAACAAAAGCAATGATGATGTACTGTTTAATTAAATTCAACAAGTGAAGTTAAAAAAACTCCTTTTTTTCCAATACATTGAGACACAGGTGTCAAAATATCTAGAAAGACTTGCATCTGACAGAAAAAAATGTGAGCCTGTTCCTTTGCAAAGCTGAGTATTGGCATAGGACTGTATCTGTTTGCACATCAGAAAGCACAAAGAACCCAAATCATCATAACAGATGGATATTTTCTCAGTTCCTCAATGAAATGACTTGTCTCATTTCCTGCAGACTTTAGATATTTAGGGACTGGATATTAGAACCTCTGAAAACCACTTTCTAATATTCTGTTTCCCTAGTTGCCTGCCAAATACCCAACTACCCTACTACCATGAAACGTTACCTGTCGCTGCTTTCTAGGAAAAATAATGACTGAGATTATGTACCTGCAACAGCCTTAAAAACTGCTTTTATAGTGCCCCAGAACTTCAACAGCAAAGCCCAGAAGACATTAGAAAACCACCAGATAATGAGAGACAGAGCTCTGACAGAACTGTCCCCAGTCAGCAGCCACAGCTCACTGCTTTGTCTCTCCCTTCCTTCCTGCCCAGCTGCTGGGCACTGAGCAGCCCTGCCAGGAGCAGCCCCAGCACAGCATCCCTGGCTGGGACAGGTGGAGGCTTGCAACAGCAGCAGCCTTTATGCTGGCAAAGCAGACATCCTGCTTTCTTATTAGCTCTGCTACTGACTATTAAATACAAGAGTTAGTGTACGAAACGCCTTGATCAATGCAGACTTCAGGTGGGTAGCTCTCCGTTGCTACATATCCTATTTCCCCAAAGGCATCTGAAAATTCCTTTGTCAGGTGACCTCATTTTTACTTCTGGAGCTGATCCTCCTCAGACAGAGTCTATCTGCTGTCCTTTTTCTTATCAGCCCTCTTATCTGTTCTTTCTGAGGCGAAATGCATTTTTGGTCTATTTTCAAGTGTGGTCTACCTGCATGTTTTTCTTCACCTGCTTCTTAAAAGAACCAACGATTTACAATTTTTTTTTTTTAATTTAAAATCCAGATTTATAATTTCACATCGTGTGTGAAATCCTAAATCCCAGCTGCTGCTCGGGTGCTGTGGTGGGTATTACAGAGAGAGGAAGAAGCTCTGCAGGGCTCCTCTCCCCGAAGCAGCCGCCCCCCAAAGGGCTCTTTGTGGGTAGCCCCGCTGTCGCCAGCATCACCGGCTCCGAGCGGCGAGGCTCTGCCCGTGAGGCGACATCGCTGCCGGGCTGGGCGAGCAGCCGAGCCCCCGCTGCCGGAGCCGTCCCTGCGGCAGCGATGGCCGCACCCGCAGCGCTCCCGCACCCG
>VWYP01002955.1:224780-238335 GCA_013400435.1 Pycnonotus jocosus | reverse complement strand
GCCCTGTCGCGACAGCCCTGCCCTCCCCCGCACCGCCCCTGTCGCGACAACCTCCGCCCCCGCCCCTATCGCCCTGTCGCGACAGCCCCTCTCCCCGGCCACCGCTGCACCGCCCCCAGCCCTATCGCTACCGTCCTCCCTCCCCGACCACCGCCGCGCTGTCCCCGGCCCCAGCCGCACGCCTGGAGAGCAGCATCGGCCCCAGGGCTGGGCAAGAGCGCCGTGGGCACAGGAAGGCTCGGACAGGAGCTAAGCACGATCAGCTAAGCACAAACTTGGGACTTCTCTACCCTTCTCTTGTAACATAAAGATTCAATCTCTGGCATTTATTCCAAATAATAATTCTGTAGCATTGGATAGCATGTATCAGAATAAACAATATTATTCTAGAAAAATCTGTGAGTTTAGTACCTTCAAAGGTAACATGCTGGGAATCAAAACCGGTATTTCAAAAAAACAAGTAAGTTTTTGGGGTTTAATTTTAAAAAGCCTTAGAATGGGAATCTGGCTAGAAAAGAACCAAAACACACTGAGCTGTTTATCACCAAGCACATTTGTCACATCCAGATGGGATCTCAGCTGATGCTTACTGTATCCTAAGCACTAAAATATGCTTTGCTTAATAATTATTCTTTCACCTTTTTGGGCAAGGTTAAGCAGCAACCTGTAAAATAAAAAGGAGTTCTTTACCTTGCCCAGCTTCAGAGACTGCACAAAACAGCAGGAAGGGTGTCACTGCCTGGGCCTGCAAGGAAGGACCAAAGGACAAGGGCAACAAAGGGACAGAACACAGCCCATGGTGGCAGGGACACTTCTTTACAGCCACTGCTTACATCCACCATCTCCACCTCTTCCAAGGAAAAAGGAACCTATATGTTTAAACATTAAACAATTCTAAAATAGGGACACACTGATCCTGCTAGTCTGGCATAAAACAGCTTCCTTTTTTTGTTTTCATTTTTGGGAATCCCCAAGCAACACATAATAACACAGTAGGCACACATCTGCATGTTTTCCAGCAGCATCAATGGCTGCTTCTGCATGAGGAAGCTGTTCTAAAGGCAGCACACAGAAAAAGCAATCTTTTTCTGCTAGAAGATACTCACTTGCCATGTATATTCATTGAAACACAGAGTGTTTTAGAGAATCACATCTCAATTTTGTTTGAGACCACCAGAGCAAAACATGGTTTCACCTGTAGACTGCTGCTCAGTCTAATGTTTACCCCACGACAAGAAGATAGGATGTATTTTGTAAGTGGATAAGGAAATGTTCTTGTGTTTGTTTCTCACACAACTTCATGATGGGATGGCAATACTTCTCATTTATTTATTAAGTTTTTAATAGCATGCAAACAATTTCCTGGATAAGCATTACCTGGCGTAAGAAAACACATTAGTGAAATCTTAAGAGCTTTCTACACATAGATCCTATACACAGAAAGAAAATCTCTTCTAAAAAAGTATTCTGATGTCACTGCTATAATAAAGAGCATATTTTACCCTATTTTTTTTCATCTTTTGAAAGACTCAGAGCAGAGGCATGAATTTTCACCTGAAAAAGGAGGATATCCAGTCAACTTTTCAAACTATTGTTGTACTGTTCTAAATATTTGCCCTGTATAAAGCGAGGTATTAACAAAGTATAAACAACTTTAATGAAACCAACAGCAAACTTTTATTATTTCAAACATTACAAAAAGTTAGGGAGCAGCTTAAAAGAGTGAAAATGCTCACATTTAACAAATTTGTCTGCAACTGTACGCACACAGTTACTTGACATTGATCCAAGAGAAAACAAATGCTAATGATTCCAAAGAATCAAAAAAATGGATGTTTCCACCAGCAACCTTGGAAAGAAACTTCTCAGTCTCTTTGGTCTAGAATATGAGGTAGCATAAAGAAACTAACACAGGTCTCTAAAGTAAAAGGTGTTTTCTGTTGTTTATATGCCATCATCTTTAAAAAAATAGAACCTGAGCCTGTAAACTTCTTAGTCAGCAAGCTGCATGTCTAGTGTCCTGGGAAATCTTTGTTTTGAAGACTACAGATGAGACCAACTGCAAACAGGAGTTCTACTATGAAGCATTTCACTTCAGATTGATCTGCTGAACATGTTAGTTAATAACAGGGGATTAAGTGAATCAGCATCACATTTCTTCCTGATGTATGCAAAATCAAGAGATTAGAAATGTCATCAAAGGATCTTCACATGAGAGGTTAATTATATTATGTATATAAATATAAAAGACTTCAGCATTTTTAAAAGCAGGAGTAGACTTCAAAGGACAATGTGAGGCTTTGAAGAAGAGGAAGAAGTTTTCCTAAGTTTTTTTCTCCAAACAGCACAACACAGCACCTTAATTAGGAATTCTAACAAATGGAGTTATTGTATGTAAACTACATTTTCAAGTTTTTAAAACCAAATTGAGCCCAGAAAACTGGGACTCAACACAACAGTGGTTTACACTCCCTTTCTCCTCCAGTGTTTCCCCACTGACTTCTGCAGGTAACTGTTCATCAAGTTAAAAGAGAATATAGCAATATCCAGTAGTGGAAGGAACAGAGTGCTTCACATTTCTGGTTTGTCACAAGTAAGCTGGGTGCTTTAGTACTGTACCCATCAGCTTTTTCAAGAAATGTCTGTTATTCTACTGAAAGGAAATGTTCAAATAATTGAATGCTTCCTGTTTTGGCTGCCTCCAGACCGAACAGTGCACATCAGCGCTGATACCCTGATTACCAGTTATTTACACTAAACAGCAGCAGAAGATGCAAAGGCCTGTCAAACTTTCCATCTTCACACTCATAAGATGTTACACTTGTGGATACTTTCATGAGCCCCAGCTGGAAGATTCAAAATGTATCAAGTTAAGGAAGCACTTTGACAACATTTTTCTTTCACAAAACCTGTTTGAATATGCTCTTGTGTTTGCAAAGAAAGCAGCTAACAAGGTTCTTTCCTGTTTAAATAGGAGATGTAATAGCTAATAGCTAGAGCTTATTCAGTACAATGCCAGAGAGAAAGAAAAAATTACCAAGTCATCTGAATGTGACACTATTTTCCTTTCCACCAAGATTATTCATGAAGCAGATGTGTTAAGTGGAAGAAAACAATCCCACTGATGTTAAGATGCCAAGAAATTCAAAATGACCACAGGAAAAAATTCAAAAGCATTAAATATTAAAAATTTAGGCCTCAAAATGAAAAAATTATGTCAAAGTTGACTTGCAAGTTAGCATTGACTTTTTCTGCTTTTGAAGGCAGAGAAGGTTCTAAACCCATCCACTAGCTTGATCTCAAGTACACTTCTGGTAAATTTAATCAGCATATTTTTGTGCTGTGTTGCCAATCACTGTTAAAAGCATAACCTAAATAATCAAAGATCTTCCCATCCTTACCTCAAACCTCAGTAAGTCAATCTTTTCCCCCTTTCCCAAACTAGCGTGGAGAAAAAGGATATCATTGCCTGGGACTGCAAATGGCAGAGGAGCTTCTCCAAGGGAGGGTAGCAGCACAGGGATGGAACACAGCCCACCATGACCAGCTTGTGCTTGGCTCTTGTGATGGCAACATTCAGGCGGCGCCAGTCCTTCAGCAGGGTGCCAAGCTGGGAAATAAATGTCACTTGCTTTTATATTTTCCTACTTAATGGACACAAACCACTCATTTTCAAAATGCATCTAAAGTAAAATTGCATCTAAATGCATCTAAAATTGACTGGAACAAAGTTAATACGACCAACTTACGTTTTCATCGATACTGTTCCTAACAAAAGACACAATTATGATACTTTTGTCTCTTCCTTGGTATTTGTCAACCGTGTTAACTTCCACTCTGCTCTCTTTCCATTTGGCCATCAAATCAGTGATTGTTTTTAACTGATGTCTGTAGGGTGATATAATGCCAATGTCTGAGGGCTTACAGCCAGCCTGAATGAAGAAAAAAACAGAGAAAAAATGTGCCACTGCAGTTGGCTTGGAAAACTCAGTACAGTCAGAAAGATTCTTCTAATTACACTTTTTTTTTTCAAATAGTGCTGCAAGATATTGTATCTACACTAATGGAACTGTAAGTGTAACTAGTATTAACTAAAGATAGAAAATATTAGTTACTGCAAGCTCCCAAGCTTTGTCTTAACTTAGCACAAAGACAGATAGCCTTGAAATCCTCATTTTTCTTTCTTCTTTAAACTGTGAGGTGAACACTCAGAGCTCCTGGTCTGTAGTGCTCCTGAAGCTGACTGGATGAAATAAGGAACAACGGCAAATCCTCTCCCCTCCCTCCCAAGAAAGCCTTCATCTCTTTTAAAAGAATTTGGCATCCAGCTTTTGTTTTTTGCAGCTCAGATCCAAGCAGGCAATGGACAGTGAAGGGAATGAAGACCTCAGGCTCCTCACTACACTGACATGAAGCCAATCTTCAATTTATCCTTAAGATTATCCCCAAGAGAGCTACCCAATACATACACTCACCACTACTGAAGCAATGTAAAAATATTAGTTATAAAGCTCTCCCTCAAAACCCATATAATAAAGCAACAGATACCTTAATAAATAAGGATGTGAGGAAAAGCACTATTTTAGCTTCTGTCACATTGCTTATGCCACCTTTTTCTGCATGTTCTGGTGCTGGGACCTTTAAAAATACAAACAGAAAATAATTACTTTTGCTGTCTGTAATATAATATAATATAATATAAGCAATGTAATATATTCTGTCCCTAACTCACTGAGTCATATGTGGATTTATACTAATGATATTAATGAAAGAAATAAAATTAAATGCTAAATTTGACTAAACAGAAGAGCCTGTAGTATGACTTAACTTCAGAATACTGCATTTACAAAGCAAGTTGGAACAATTCCCAAAATGAGTTTCTAGCACTAGCTTGTCACCTTAAGAAACTGCCAAAGCTTAATCCTCTGAGTTTGCAGTTCAGCATTATACATCCTAAATCAAAAAATCCAAAAACGGATGTTTTCCTGCTGATAAGGTAAGAGAGCAAATTATATTTTACATGGGACTTTTGTTTTAGTGCTTTCTACACATTATTTACAGTGAATTTTCTTCATTCCATGGAATAAAGGATAATTTTTTTAAATGTTTGAAAGCCTACATTTAAAGCCAAAGCAAGAACTATCCAAAATGGTAATATTAAATTGAACTCCCAACCTTTAAATAAAGTATTCACTGGATTTACCATTTCTTAGCTATTACCTCTCATTCTCTACATCATGTATGAATGAGGCCAACAAGCTCAGGATGTAAACTCTTGTCATTGTAGTGTCACAGTTTTGCAATTTTTTGTCTTGCCTTCTCTAAAGTTGAAGTAGCACCAATGGCAATGAATGTGTGTTTGGAAGCCTCCAAACTCCATGTGCTCAAGTTCTCTTCGAGCAGAAGAACACATTTCTACTGCACAGTTAATTTCTGACCACATTGGCATTAGTGTAGCTAAAAACTACACAAAAATCATTTTAGGAAAGAAGTTCTAAAAGCTGTGTCATGCTTATGATAACACATGCTTGCATTTATATTTCTCCTGTTCCCATAGGACACCAGCAGAAGCACCAACAAAAACAACTTGGGCCTAGAAATTCTCAGGAGACTTGCCCTGAATCAAGGGGGTCATTTTTCAAACAGCCGGCCCCAAGCTGTCAGAGAGGTGCAGACTGACATAGGGGTTGGCAGAAGAGAAACAAATAGATTTCCAATTGCTGTCACAAACATGTTGCATTGTTAAGCAGAAAACAAAAGAAGCTTTTTCCACTGTTTTTTAAAGGCCAGCATAATAAATGTAAGCTTCCTGGTGGTGTCATGGTGTTTTTTCTTCTTCCTTCTCTCTGTTTGTAACCCCCCCTCCAAGTCTACTTCTTCATAAGCATTTCTTGGTTACACTATAAACAAAACAGGGGGAAAAAACCAACTATAAAGTCAAAGGAAATAAATGTTTTTGTTTGTTGTCACGTTCAGTGGGGTTTTTTTCCATTTCCCCCTCCACGACTACCACATGGAGTTCTGACAGGAAGCCCAAAAGGAGAAATCCCATTATAGCCTCATGTCTATATAGGAAATAAAAACTTTCTTCCTGGCTCTATGAAGAGGACAACTGCCTTACACTTGAGATGGGCTTTCTAGGAAAAAAAATACCTAAAATGGAACAGAAACTGTACTTTTGTCATTGGCAATTTAGCTATGATTACTAGATAAACAGTGTTTCAGCCAGATTCCTATTAACAGGCCTCTTCCCTGGACCAACTGTGTGCTTTCCTGGGAAAGGGACTGCAGCTGTCGAGGCATTCCTGGAAAATGTCTGTTTACTTCAGACATTTTAGAAATTTCTCAAAGTCATCAAAGTAAACACTGCTTCTTTTTAGGTCATTGAAGAGATTCTATCAGAATTGTTGTAAAAAAATACGAATCCTGTACAATGTCATAGAGAGCACAGAAACACTGGTGAGATCTAACCAGGGTCAGCATAACAGATCATCAGTTGATATAATTCTTGACAAAACACAGTATTAATAGGAAATCTGTTAAGGAAGAAGAAAGATTCAGATAATAATCCAATCACCAATTATAGTGACAAGTACTAGAGACCACAAACAGGTAATTTATTTTTTAAAAAAATTATTTTAAAACTAATTTATTAATCTTTTTCCCCATGCATTTAAACTCTTCCTCATTTTCCCTGCAAGTCAGTTTCTTTGCAGAATTTTTATTCACACTAGAATTTTACTTTCCTAGCAAAATCTTGAGTCTCCATGAAAGGATACCTAAACCGATTTATTCATCCCTTACACTTCAGTGCATAAAATGTGTGCAAACTTCCATGGAGAACTGCAGTTCTTGCTGCCACTGGCCCACAGCTTTGACACCAGTGACCCTCAGCCAATGGAAACAAGGCCATTCCCTGGTCACAAGGACATCCAGCATGGCCACACACTTGGAGCTACACTTTACAGCAAAAACAAAGTTTCAAGTCCATTCACTATTTTCTGAAACAGTATCTAAATTCAAGTTTTGAGCTGTTCTCAGATGCAATGTTTCCAGCAGCAGCTGTACTACTCCTGCTCAGCTCTGCCAACAATACCAATGGTATTTTTGTGTGCTGCACACTTCACATGATCCTAGAAAAACTCCCTGAAGTTCCCTGTTTTACCCTACAGTTTTACATGTTGACTGTATTGGAACTTGCCTCAAAATACAATGTCTGAAAGAGCATAATGAATTTTACCTTCTCTGTGTTCAGAAAACACACAGGTGTGTCTGGATCAAGGGCTTCTTTCAGCCATGTCTTTGGAGCATCCCCAAGGTCCAGTTTCAATTTCTTTAGGTTGGGCAAGTTAACAGTGGCATTTGACACCTTCTCTGAGCCACATTCCAGTTTGCCTTCATATACCAGCATGTTACTCAGTGACATAATCTTACTAAAGATTTAAAAAACAAGAAAAGGCATAAAAAATCTCACCATTTCAATCCCACATTAGGAACACAATTTAATTAATAAACATTGAAAGTACCTATTCATTCTGTATTGCACAGTTAATTGGACAACAGCATTTTGGTTTTGTTCCAGCCTTTTAAATAAGCTTTCACTCATGCCAAGATCTCTGTTACGACACAAAAACAAAAAACAAAATGTGTCAATCAGAGCAAGAGCCTTCCCAGAATTTGTGACTAGTAATTGTCCAGCAGCATTTTATCTTACCTTGCTTCTGCATTCAGCACAAGTGGAGGCAGCTGCTGATGATCCCCCACCAGCACAAACCTTTTGGAGCAGAACAGTGGGCCCAGGCAGATGAGCTGGCTTATTTGGGAAGCTTCATCAACAACACAGAAATCAAATTGCTTCTGAACAAAGATGGGGTGATTTACTCCCATGCAAGACGTTGCTACCACTGGCTGAAAATTGAAACACACTTCAAGGATAAGGCACATTTTATATCCTTTATCACCATGTTCTCCATATTAAAAGAAAAAAATATTTCCCATTAAACTTAACTAAACTGTAAAATCACAGAAATCAAATTATTAATCATCAAAATCAGACCAGCATAACTTAGACAAATATTGGCCTGACATATTCTTGCATCAATTTGAAGTGACAAACAAAATCAGCTATAGGGAGACTGTAGCAAACAACTTGTTCCTGTCATCTGTTCAGAGGGATGCCAGGTTCTGTTCATGGACAATTCATGGAATGTGCTGAAATGACTACTGTGAAAAATCAGGTGGTTTGGGGGTTTTTTTGTCAATACTGAAGAGAAGATAAAACAACAGCAGCACAGCTCTTCCCACCACTGTGCTTTCACTGCAATCCAAAATAACTAAAATAAGAAATGCTAAGTCATTCCCCTTATGACTTCAATCATTCTCCTGCAATATTCATCAATAAAAAGTAAATGGCAGCTTTTGTGAAGCTGGCATTTACTCCAACTACCATCAGACTTTATTCTTTCAGAAAATTTAATTTAAAGCTGCCACTGACTCATATGACCCAGCTCCCATTATGGTTTATGCATTAACATTCACACAGACAGCACTGATCTTTCAATCAAAAATAAGGGTTTGGCCAGGTCAGCTCCACAGCATTCCACTTTTTCTTCTCCATCTGCTGATTGTACTAATGGCACAAGTGGGAGGGAAAAGGGACAAACAGCAGCAGTATGTAAATAATGCCAAAGGAAGCTGCAGCAGCCCCTTCACAAGATCTCAGATAAAAGCACTGGAGTCTTTGGGGCTTATTACAATGAGTTACTTTGTGTGGATCAAAACAAAGCTTCTCAACTTGCAGACTTAATGTAGGTCATTACTGGCTATAAAGAAATTGAAAAAATGCAGAGGTTGAGTATCTCTTCAGCTCAGATTTCTTACAGCAGTACACACCCTTGGGAAGGATTCCTTCTCTGCAGCATCCAAACAAAATATTAATGTAATTGTTTTTAATAATTTGCAGGGCTAGCAAAAAACATTTTTCTCACCTGACTATTATAGACCTCTTCCAAATCTGTTACAGACTTAATTGATCTGGACTTGCAGATTTCTTCCTCTGTGTATTTCTGAATATCTGGATGAACCTTCTGAGCTCGCCCCAAGCGCAAGAAACCGACTTTGAATTTGGCCAACTTCAGCAGGACATTGTCTACAGCCGTGTGTGTAAAACTGGTCAGAAGGACACTGAAGCCACAAGCAGAAAGAATTCTCACCTAATGAGTGGCAAAGGGAAAGAAAAGGAGAAGATGTTAGCTCATCTGCAAGAATCAACCATCCCAGGTTTGATAAGGTGAAAAACACAAGGGGTTTTGGAGGGAGCCAATAATAAGCATGACTTGGTCTGTAAGAGTCTCCCTGGGCAGATGTGTCAGCTGGCCTCTGACAATGTGGGCAATAGCTGTGAAGTTACTGGCTTCTCAAAGAGTCCCTCTTTTAAGCCATAACATAGGATTTGAAGACCTGCTGATATTTGGAGCCAAAGAATTTTAACACTAAAGCAACACAGAAATGATTAAATAACACACTTCAATCTCCTCCCTCCCACATATATTCCTGCACAAGCAATAGACAATCCTGCTCCACAAAATCCAATTTTAGTTCTACCAAATATAGGTTAACCAAAAAGAATTATACAGATACTCTAAGATTAAGACACGACACTACACAGTTGATTTAATTCTATCCTGTAGATCTCACCCCAAAAATTAAATATCAAGGTACATGATCTTACTAGAGCACATATTGTAGTTGTTTTTCCTGTTCCAGGCATACCCACAATAAGTGTGTAGTCTTTTGAAAGTAGCACTTGTTTCATTGCCTGTTTCTGAGGCTTATTTAGACCTTTCAGAAGAAAAAGCAAAATTAAATTATTACACTTTGTCATAATTATAATAATTACTGAAGTCAGAGCAAAATTATAATTCCTCCTTCACTTAATAGAGAAAAGAATGGAGCAAAGTCTATAGGTTCTAATGAAGATATGACATTAAATATAATACACCAGATAAGCAGCAAAGGGTCTGCACTATGGTCCCAGAAATAAGTCACTGAAAACATTTTTAATTTTAGACCTTTTGTGACTTTTTTCCCCAATATCTTAATTGACCACCTCCATATATTGTGTCTGGGCATTTGTGCTTGATCATAGCACTTCCACATTCAAACACAGCTCACAGCAAGGGGTGATGAGTAGCAGCATGTTGTTTAGAACAAACTTTACAGTAGAGCTGGTCTGTCCCAGTCTGATGCAAACAAGCAGCATGTTTCAGCTATTTTGACTAAGCAAAGCTCAAGCAAAATAAGACTTTAAACTCAGTTTTTATAAAAAAATCAACTTGCTCCAAGAGAACTCAGTTAAATTTATGTTTTCACAGGCAACTCTGTTAGAGAACAAGGAAATATTTCCACCAAATACAAGATACTGCCTCATACCTAAACAAGTTTTGTTTTTATATAAGTGCCACACCACAGAGCTGCCAACAAGCCAGCAAGAGTGATTATACAAGTGAATGTTTCCACCAAAGCCCATCTCCTTCCTCTCCCTCAAGGTCAGTTTCCTCCATCCCAGGAGCTGTTTCTGTTCATTCCTTCTGTAAAGGTTACAGAGGTAATCATAAAGCATTCTGTCTGCAATTGCATGCTGCAGCCACTAACAAAAGTAAAATAAATCTGTGAACAAGTATCTGATCAGGTCTTCCTGTGATTAAATGAGTCTTCAGCTAGTTGGAAGACATGCAAGGCAAGAACTTGGTTTTAATTTTTAAGCTGAAAACTATCACTGCACCTCTAAGTAGGAAAAACTCCTTATATTTAGCGTGATAAATGCTTTGGCTATAGAGACATACTGCTAAGCAGAGTATTTTGGAGAAAGTCACTTTGTACCCTTTAAGATATTGGCAACAGTTTCCTTTGCTTCAGGAGGAAGGACAGAGCTCAAGTGTTGAATGAAACGTGGTTTCTGGAAGTCAATTATCAAGTTACGGAGCCTCTCACTGCGGATAAAAATAAGACAAAACTGAGTTTACAGTAGGAATTTCCAGTTGAGAAACTTTATCTGAAAATACTGAAAGCTTGAAATTAATTTGATTTTTCATACCTGACTGGAGAATCTTTCATCAATTTAGAAAGATTTTCAAAAGGGATTCCTGTACCAACGGCTCCTTCATCATGATCCAATCTAAATACAGTGTTCTTGGGGAGGTTTGACAAATTCCTGAAGGATGACAAGAACATGGATAAAATAATTTTGTTTACCAGCTATATGTTGATTAACGACTTATTACTCCACATTAAATTTT
Source organism: Pycnonotus jocosus (assembly GCA_013400435.1). Taxonomy (NCBI): domain Eukaryota; kingdom Metazoa; phylum Chordata; class Aves; order Passeriformes; family Pycnonotidae; genus Pycnonotus; species Pycnonotus jocosus. Next base: position 227,038 of record VWYP01002955.1, on the reverse strand, counting down.
ATCTTCCAGAGATCCCAGAGTGAAGCAATAGCTAATTGAAATACACTATTAACTGATCTAAAGAAAGCATGATCCCAATGAGGGATAATAAAATATAAGCCCAATTTAAAGACAATATAGACTGAACAATGAAAGTTACTATTAACACAGTAACCACTGTATCCATACAGTGCTAGAGATGTAAGTAAACAGAGTTTAAACATGCTTTTATTCAAACAACCTGGTTAAATAGACAGGCTTGTATACTGATCAGGTACTGACAGTTTCAATCAAGACAAGAGAATTTTTGGAGAGTACTACTCCAAAGCCAGTAGGAAGAGTCAGGACATGTCACAGCTTTTTGGACACCAAGCAGCACCCTTCCTCAGGTCAGTGCCAGTGTGTTTGCAAACAGATACTCTTCTTTTTATCCTATTACCTGCCCAACAAACAGGAGACTTTTGTTGCACTGACTTCGCTAACATAGCCAGTAGCCAAACCAAGTAAACCCTTCTCCTCTCCACTCACAACCACTCGATCACCAACCAACAGGTTTGTTCCAGGAATGGTTCCATTCCTACGCTGGAAAAAATGCAGATACTGCCCCTCGGAAATTTCGTGGACTTCATCAACTCTGATCATGTTTCCAACACAATCTCCAGCCTTCTCTCTGTAGACATTTAAAAAAAGAAATCTCTTAATATTAAGATCCTCTCTGTAAGAGAACTATTAAAGAAAAAAACCCACAAGTTAAAAAACCACACCACTCACAAGCAACCATCAAAACCAAAATACAAAACAAACAAAAGGAAGGAAGTAAGCATCGTTGGCATGAGTTTAGAAATGATACCTTACCTTTCCAAAGAAGGTATCATCCATATATTTTTATATCCCTTTTTATGCTCTCCACTTTGCAGCTCCAAGGTTAACATCAGGTACCAGAGGCTGAAATACTCCAGGTGGGAGGGTTTCAGGTGCTGGGTCTCTCTGTCAATGACAGGCACCATTGCAGGAGGAAAGGCCACACCAGCCATCTTCTGCTCCACAGCTCTAGGAATAGAACCAACCACAGGAAAGGCTCAGCCTGCATCCTTTCCCACCTGCAAGTCCATATGTACATAGCAACAATCCAAATACCTACTGTAGCATACCAGACAGATTAATTCATCATTACTTGAATAAAGTCAAATCTGTAGCCTTTATTCAGATGCATAAACTTATATGAGTAACTTCAATGAGTTCAACTTCTATGAGTAACTTCACTTCATCTCTATTGAGATTTTGAAGGGCAATAAGTTAATCAAAGACCAAATAAAAGCATTTCAAAAATGGTAACGTATACATTTACAGAGCCAACCTTTTACTCCTTTTACTGTAACATACAACTGTTACTTTGATATTTAACTAAGCAATGGGGATTTAATAGTTAAAACACAAGCAAACTTCAAGTCAATTTATTTCAAAGCTAAATATCAATAGACATTATAACAAATCATGTATACAAAACACAACCAGAGAGAGAAAAGCTTATTCAGAAGTAAAAAGCTACCCAGCTATAATCCTGCTGCTACAACAACTGAGTATTAGAAGCAGGATTTCACAGGAACATATCATACATCCCTACAAACCCTCCTCAACACACACTTTTACCCCTAGAATTTTAAAAACAATCAGGCATTCTATTTCCACAAGACCACCCCAAAGGCTCTCCTGCTCTAACATATCTCCTTTGATCTCTTCCCTATACAATTTTGGTGTTTTTTTCTGCAGCATAGAGTCTAAAACTTGTAACAGTTGTTAAGACAATTCATAACTTTGTGTGAAATTTGCTCACTGCTTCTCTTGAGCAAGAGATGCAATAACACTTCAGCAGAGTAGTATCAAGGTATTAAAATTACCCTACAGAGAAACAATCTCCTATGGGGTGAACCTGAAATAGTGGTTCTGCAGCCAGAACTCAGGCCCAAAGATTGCCTCTTTCAGAGAGCAGCAAGAATACAGCATTTTAAACAGATCTGGTTTTGTCATCAAGTATTTTGTTGAGACTTATCTCAGATCTTGTCTTGCAGAAAGTGTACCTGAGCAAACATATTAAGTCTCTGTGAGATCAGGAGCTGAATTATAAAAGTTGTAGAGCAATCTGTGGCAGATTCTTTTGAGGTGGAAAAGTCCTCAATATATACAAAACTGTCAACCACAAGAATGAAATTATTATATCAAAAGATACAATTATTCAAACTCATTTAAAAACATTAGTCAGACTTTTTTTTTTTTTTTTT
>VWYP01002955.1:199362-224760 GCA_013400435.1 Pycnonotus jocosus | reverse complement strand
TTTTTTTTTTTTTTTACCTGCTATATAGAAAGCAGTTGTGCATTTGGGAACAATGTTGACATGCTTGACTGTCATCAATCACAGGAGGCAAAGCAGCAAGCTGTGAACTCTGCTTTCCCACATCAGATTTATAGGTACTGTGTGTTAAGTAGAAGGCCACATGATTTCTTAACTTCATTAATTCTGTCAAGAAAAGAGTAATTTAAGATGATATTTTTGTTTGTAACAATTCCTACCTCAAAACTGATTAGCTATTAACTTTTTAGTCAGCTAAGAACTGATTATTCACAAATAGCAAAGTCCTTGTGCTGTATTAATAAAACAACTGAATTTTTAACATAAGCTTAGTAACATGGTAACAAGTGAAGCATCCCCCCCAAGTACAGCTATTTTCATAAGGGTAAACTTTACAGTCATTAAGAAAGATTTTAGTAATATTTATGAGAATTACAATTTTCAGAGAAGAGGTACAACTTTACCTCTTCGGTCCATTCGAGATCCAGAAACAGGATACATTGTACCAGTTTTTAGATAAAGAAGAAATCCAGCTTCAGGATCTACTCTCCGTTCTAAATTCAACAAAGTGTACAGAATAACCTGCAAACATTACACATAAACTTATTCCAGTATAGTTGTTGTGGTTTAACCCCAAGCAGCAACCAAGTACCACACAGCTACTCATTCACTTCCCCATCCTTGTTGAGGGTTGGGATAAAGACAGTTTAAGATGGAAAAGAAAAGGCACACATGCAAGCAAAGCAAAAGAAGGAATTATTTCTGCCCATGGCTGGGCAGGTGTTCAACCAGCCCCAGGAGAGCAGGGCCCCATCCCATGGAATGGTGCCTTGGGAAGGCAAAACTCCATCACTCTAAACCTTGGAGTGCCCCCCACCCTTTCTCCTTCTTTGCCCCCCCTTAGATCCTGAGTATGATGATCAGCCCCATGGTCTGCAATACCCCTTTGGGCACCGGGCTCCTCTGTCCTGGCTGTGTCCCCTCAGCTCCCATCACCCCCAGGCTCCTCCCCAGCGTGGCCCCACAGGGAGCAGGAAAGGCCTTGGCTCTGTGTGAGCTGCTCAGCAATGACAGCAACATCTCTGTGTTATCAGCCTGTGCTCAGCACAAACACAAAACAGAGCCCACTTATCTACTGTGAAGAAAACTACTGCTAACCCCAGTCAAAACCTGCACACTATTAAAACCAAAATACATTCTAAACCATATTTAGCTCTTCCACAATTTCTATGGCTAAACAGCCATTATTAATACAAGTCTTCTAGCAACTGTAAGTAGTAAAAACCTGACCAAGGACTTAAATTAAAAGGCATCTCTAAAATCTTATAACAAGGCTACAACCTCTCTAAATCAGGCCAGCTATTTGCAAAAATGTATAACACTAGTTCCTGAAACAGTTTGCTTCAACCTAATACTTGAATGTAGTAAGAAGAGACTAAAGAACAAACAAACAAACAAGCATAAAACCCAGAAGTATGTTTCAAAGTGGTAAATATATATACTTTTTACTACTCAGTTGACTTTCATTTTATACCAGCAGCTCTGGGCATGCCAGGAAGAGCCATCCATGAATTTGGATTATACCACACATGAAGTGCTTCATATTCATAAGATCTAAAATAGGTGACCTAATAGGGAAGTATACACAGCCACTGACAGTGAAATTAAACATTTGGTGTCTGTACCTGACTTCTGTGCTCTACAGAGTTTGATTCCTTGCCAGACTTGAGCTCTAAAGGCATTATCCGAGACTGTACCCCAGACTGGCAGTGGATTTTCACCCTGGCTGTAACATCAATCTTTCCTTTCAACCCAAACCTGGGAGACCAGATATTCTCTTCAATGTCCAAGATATCTACAATCTCGATCTTAGAAGATACATCTTCTGTTTTTCCACCATTTGACCTAGGAAGAAAATTAAGCCAGAAGTTAACAATTTCCCTTAATTATTAATATTTAAACATTAAAATGTGTTGCAACTAAATTTATAATATTTTTGCATTATAAGTGCCCTTTAGGCAATAACTTTAGAAATAAAATGCATCGAGTCTCACTCAAACAAATGTTCCCATCAACAGAGAAAGCAACATATCAGAAACTAACTATTGCTATTAGTTTTTGCTATTCACCTAAATTTCAAAGTTAAAATGAGACTTTAAACTGTTTTTAATAGTTTCTGGTCTTTTCTCAATAACCACACTCTATCATACACTTGACAGTAGCATACAGGTTTTACTCAGAGCTGCAATTTCACTGAAACTTTAACACCTTATGGTTATTACAATTAACAGCAAGAAGCCACAGACAAGAAGAGCTCAGCAGCAGTTGAGGAAAATCACAATTTCACCAAAAAACAATTTTATTAGTCAAGAATTCCATTTGATTAATAGTTTCACATTCTGATTTGTGTTCCTGTTCATAACTACAGTAACTCCCAATTTAGTCAGCAGCTCAAGTATCCTTGCTCTTCTACTCACTAAAACCTCTGGTTTGTACCACACTGTTCACAAGGATTTTAAGTCAGTCAGTTCACCCTCAGGCTTCATGTTTTGCCCAGTACTCACAATGGCAGCTAAACATGCAGCACAAGGTCAGCTCTATGGTCAGTGAGGCCATGAATTAACTCCAAATCACTCAACAGATGTGCATAAGTTCTAAAAAATTCAAGTGAACTAAACAAGATATGCAACATAGAATGGTTTAAACTTTCAATTCTGGCTTCTTACAGTTTTAGTTGCATTTTGTTTTGGTTTGCTGGATTGTGCATGAAGTCTTCCGCCCACTTAAAAAATGATGGCAAATATTCTTCTACTTCTTGCATTATTTGTGCTTGTTTCAGATTTAAGTGATACCTTAAAAAAAAAAAAAAAAAGACATGCACATAAAGGAAACAAAGTATTAAATCTGCTGCTGGTACTAAAGAGGTTTGCCTCAAGTAGCAACAAGATAATTGGAAGTAACCGTCAAGTTTTTATAAATATCTATAAACTGCAGATAATGACAGTTTCATAGAGGTTCAACTCAATTCATAGAACTATTAACTGAACATATATTACAAGAGTTATACTATACCAGAATATCCATTTCTGATGTAACCTTTGAAACAACAGGTACAGCAAAGTGAGAGCATCAGCATGGCAGATGTGATGAAACAAAACTAACAGACTGACTGCATGAAAGGAGTACCAGACTCATGCATTTAAAAATGGTTATTCATACAATTCATGCAACATTGAAAAAAAAATTAAAAGACCATTTGCTTTTAGTCTGGATATCCTCATCTGCTCCTTAAATGCATTTTGACAGAACATGACACAGAATCTAATCATGTGGCATTTGATATTTCAGTGCTGGCAATCACTGGAAATAATGTAATTATTCTACAGCAACAGAGAAATACAAGTGGATTTTGCATAAAAAGGTTCATAGGAGTGCAAATGACAACAGGCAGCAGACTTATGCAACTTATTTTTCAAGCCCAGCAAACAGTAGCCTACGTATGCAAAAAGGAATTGTAAATTAACAATTTAATGGAGGCCCAGAGGGACATAAAGGTCTTTAAGTAATCTTAGCAGCCACAATTCTAAATATTATCTTCATAACAGAACTAAGAGCAATAAATCTTGCCACCACAGCTTTAACTTCTGACTCATCTGGGGCTAACAGGTACTGACATTGTCCAAAATACAATTTAAAACAGTCTAGATATAATAATTTTTAATTTACATAAATAGAATTGTATTCTAATCAAGTATCCAGAAAAATGTTAAAAATGACAGCCATTCATCTTCCCATTTTCTGATGAAAATATTAAGACTATTTGTTTGGCTAACATTTCTATCAGCTTTGCTGAGAAAATAAGTTAAAGGTCTTCTAAAAACAGAGACTTTAAGTAACCTGATAAAGATATGAAATTATCAGACATTCAGTTCTTGGTCAGTAACAAGGTTCTAGGTTAACTGCTGAGGATCATAATTAACCATTTGTCCCATTCAAATCAGTTTTGGGAGATGCCTGGAAATCTAATGTTATAGACACAAACACTGCAACCTGCTTGGCCTGAAAGTAAAAATAAAACCCTGACACATACAGTTATCCCAAAAGACTAGTTCAGATCTATAGAAGTAGCTCAGCAGGGAAGGCAAATAAAATTAAGTTATCACATGGGGAATTATCTTACTAAAAGACCCCCAATTTCCACTAAGCAAAGTGATTTGGCAGAATGATAACCTCTCCTGATACCAGTGCTACATTTTTTAAAGCATAACTTAGTCTGCAGTTCAAAAAGTTCCTGCCATGTCTTCCAAACATAAAAGACAGCTGTAATGCCACTTACATTTCTTTGAGATACTTTTGTCCATACACAATTTTATTTGCTAGTTCTTGTACCTTTTCTTGTGTCAGGTTATTGGTTACTGATTGCTGGAAAATGTCATGAAGAATTGTACCGATGAGCATTTGGCGCGAACCCGACTCGGAGCCCTGCAAGAGATGTCATCATACGTGAAGATTTATGCCCATTTCATCACAACTTTTCTGTAGTTTCTGGATTTTATTTGCTGCACATCACGGCCTGCACTTATTTAATTACAAGATCATGACAGCTTTCACCTCACTAATGATTGTCTAGTCAAACCTGCCTGTGAAAGCAGCTGAATTGAACTGGATCTCTCCTATTGCTTTACCTCTCACGTTTATCCCACCCCTGACATTGCTGGGATACAATCCCTGTGTCATTGGCAGGTGAGAAACAAAGGCACAGATTAAAATGAATTTTGAGAAAGTTTTGCCTGTGGGTATTTCCTAATGCAAATACATACCTTTAGAGTCTTACACATATTTCTTACAAGAAGCAGTTTCCTGTCTGTTACCAGCTCACAGGAAAATCATTCCATGATTCCATGACCAACATGTCTCAGAAACCCACCAGCAGGGCTGGGCTCTGGAGACCCACAAGAACTGAAAGTGGTAACAAATGACTTTTGCATGAGTCACCACCAAACTGGAAACCTAAACACTGTGGTATGATGGATCTCTTACAGACCAGTCATTTGTGGATTGCACTCACAAGCAGGAGGATGGTGTTATCTCAGTCAAGACCCTGTGCATTGCCCCAATTCTTTTATTCCCCTTATTCCTCTAATAAAGGGTTGAAGACCATTTCACGGTCTCAATCTCCTGAACTTAGTTTTCTTGTTTCAGTCACAGGTTCCCAGCCAGGCTATTTACTACTCCATTAAAATTTCCTTATTCAATTGGATTTATATTCCTATCATGTCTGGAAGTTTTCATCAGCTGAAACTGGCAGCTGTTGCTTCTCTATTTATCAGCATATTTCTCATATATCAGCAAGGACACTACCACAAGAAACTTCTCTTTTTTCCAAGATTGAGCATCTGGATTCAGATTCCAGAGTTAGCCCACATCAATTATTAACTGAATTGGCTAAATTTTTCAGCAGCTCTTAACTTGGTCAAGTGGGGATATGTTTTCATAGGGATGGCAAGAGGCACATCCTTCACAAAGGATTCATATCCACACAAAATGTGGCAAGAGACTTTCAAAAACATTATCAGAATTATAAGCAGAAAGACCAGTTCTTTAGCCCAGTAGCTGTATTAAAAGTATTGCATTATTTCATGTGCAATTCTCACAAAAAACAAGAGAAGCTCAACCAGAGACAGTTTTGACCCCAAACTATTCGGTGCTGTAAACATTATGAATTGCTAATAATGACATTTTGCAACACAGCCTCACAGCCAGATTTAATACTAATAATTTAATAATTATACTATACTGTAACTATACTAATTTAATACTACAGATTTAATACTGCTGAGCTAACCCAGCAGTCTCAGTGGAACAGCAACTCAGTGACAGTGTGGGATTAACACTTACCCTGAAGCGTTCACTCAGCACTGCCCTTCTCATACAGCGAATACTGCTTGAGATGGTAGTGCCCGAGAGCAGCAGGTCTGGGTACAGCACCAGGTATCCACACTGGGCATTTATCACCCAGGTGCCAGAGCTGCACTCCCCTTCTAAATGGACGATGTCCCCTGGAACAACCGGGACAGACTCCCTGCAAGGGAATACACGGACACAATGTATAAGAAATAACACATTAACAGAGCGGATTCAAACATTCTTTGAAATGTTGGATTGGGTTTTTTTCAAGAGGTTGACCTAAAGAAATCCTGCAAGTGAATAAAGGCATTTTTATAATGACAAACTAAAATTACAAGGTAGCAATACCCACTCAGCACACACTACCTGACAATAGGTGTCTCAAGATGATATTCATTATGCTAGCATACTGATTATAGTACATTAAACAAAGATTGTTTCAGGATCCTGTATCACTTTCTAGGCCGTAAAACTCAGCTCAAAGACAACACAAAGAAAATGGAGTTAATAATCCATTCTCTTTTCAATATTTCATTCTCTTCTCAAACATCTATGTATCTGTATGGATTACCAGCCATTCCTAAGAATGCACAGTTCTGTATCTTCCAGTGAGGGAGATGCTGTAATTGTCAAGTGTTTCTCAGGGTCACTTCCATTTCTCTGTATCACGCTGACTTCCAGCACACGGTATCTGTTGTTCAGCCCATTCTTGAGGATTGTATCAGGTGAGTCAGCTACTTTCTTCTGAAAACTGAAGTAACAGCTAATTACAAAGACAGAACACTACACTATTTGAAAACAGCCAACCTACATATAAAAAGCGGGAAAGCTTCAAATAGAAACCAAATTTTACTCTCCTTCAATTTTTATAAATATTTTGTTTGGTTTCTTCTTTAGTTCTGTATAGGCAGAGTGTAGGAAATCTCTATAAATATTAAGCAACTTGCTATTTATTACAGTTAGTGCCTCATTTTTGCATCCACATATTTATAAGCATTTGAAGCTAATTATAAGTGCATTGAAATCCCTGTGTTTGTGAGAAGGCTTGTATCTCCTGCACGCAAGAACTTCCACAGTCGCACCAATACCTCGAACACGGAGCGGTAAATCTTTATCGATTACCTGAGGCTGATTAGAAAACTGATATTCAAGGTTGTTTCCAATAGCCAAAACATGAGATAGAGCGGCCAAACCTGCCGCTCCCGTGTCATCGAGCGATGCCTGGGGGAGCCGCAGGGCTGGCGGGGCAGAGCCCACGCTGGGGCCCCTCAGGCCGCCGTGCCCAGCGCCAGCACCCTCGGCAGCGGCGGGTTCCCCTCACCAGCAAGCCCCACAGTCCCGAACGCTTCCCGCCTCTGGCCCATGCCCGAGGAAGGCCGGTGCCGCCCGCCAGCCCTCAGAACCCCATCCCACCTTCCCGCGCCCGGAGCCGGGAGCGGTTTTAAAGTTCAAACCCGCCGCGCTCCCGGCCGTCTCCGCCCAGCTAGAGTTCCCCGCACTCCGCCGCTACCTCTCGGCCATGGGCAGGTTCCGTGCGGCGCTGGGCTGGGCTGGGCTCGGTTCGGCTCGGCCAAGGGTAGGCGGCCGGGGCGGGGGTGGCAGCGGTTCCCGCGCGCGCGAGCCGAAGGCGCGAAGCAGCGCNGGCCCGCGCCGCGAGGGAGCGCGAGGGGCGGTGGGGGCTGCGCGGCACAACCGCCCCGCTCCCAGCCGCGCCCGCGGGGAACTCCCACTTTGTCAATGCCGTCACACCCCCGAACCCACTCCTGCTACTGGTGCAGGGCTACAGGGTAATTAATATTAGACGTGCCTTCCGCTCCCAATTCGTTTATGGGCCAATCCGAGCACCAGAGACCAAACTTTCCCCTCATAAAGATGCGTGGTCGCTGGCTTTCTGAGACTTTCTGAAGTTTCAGATACACAGTTTTCACTCTGCTACAAAAAGGACAGTTTTGGTCCATGCTTAGACATCCCAGCAGAAGAATCAAGTTCAAATTGGTGAATTTCAAAAGGTGAGAACATTCTTAAGTTAGCCCTTTCAGTTTTATTTGGGATAGTTATAATTTAAGAGTTGCTTGTTGATATTATTAAATGCAGTCATAATGTGGTGCAACATCAAGAGATTACATAAATGCTTTGAACGCTTGCTAAACCTGTGGGCTGTAGTCTATTTCATGTTGTCTATACATCTCCCATACACCAAGAAAGAAATATCTTGAGTACACTTATGAAGTACAAAATACACTTTGAATATCTTTTTGAAATTATCTAAAATGCAAGCAGTCTGGGGAATCTCTAGGGAGAAAGTTGGACACAAGTGTTCTGACATCAGAGGCTGTGAAAAATGTTTGCAATTTTAAGATACATCAGCATTCTCCAAGTATAACTGTGTGAATTCAGGAATTAATACTAAAACACTTTCATACACTGTTAAACTTTATTTTGAAAAACTAATTCTGAAAATATCGCACAGTTCCACCAACTAGGTGTGTTTTTCTCATTCAATACTGGACTCAAGTTCTGCTTTAATCTGCATAATGTTCTCTTCCTCTCAGGCATCAGCATGCTGGGTTCTGCTTTAATCTGTATAACACCTGCTTAACTTATCATGACACTCCTCAAATATATCTCTGGTAGTCAAATCAAGATGTAAAAATCTTAACTTAATAATCTCTAACAGTATGCACATGAAAAAAAGGCTTATTTTCTCACACAGGAAAACAATATAGAGAAAAGAAAGGGACTTTAGTTTTCCTGATACAGCAGATTTATCTCTACTGCAAGAACTTTAAAATGTAAAAAAATCACTGTGATATTGGCTAGCTTTCCTTTATGTGAAACTAAAGATCAGATGAAAAAGCGTATTTGTTGTCTCTTAATTAAGAATGACAGTGTTGTGCATATGTACCTATCAGGGCAAACACAGATCGTTCCAGAAACATGTATTCCTCCTGGCTGCAACACACACAAACCACACAAAGGCGTTAGTTCAAAAATTTTAATAAAATATATCCAGACGCATTTCATCCTCTGTCCACAGCTACACTGTAAATTTCAAAGAAATACATATTTTTAAGAAACTGAGGGGGAAATTGAGCCACAGAGGTTGGCATGGAATATGTAACTGAAAATCCAGTTTGTTAAATTTGTCAAACTTAAGACAAACACTCTTACCACCCACCACTTAACATAATCACTGCCAATTCTTAGAAGACACGGAAATACTTACAATAAATAAATCACTTACATGAAGTAAATGCTTTACAGTTTCCTGAATGGAGTAAAATCAAGAGTACCAACGCAAATCATGTATAAAACAATTCCTTCCAGTAGAGGAATTACAGGAGGAGGCAACCATGCAATAGTCTATGGCATACCATGACTTCAGACACAGCACATACACACACCTACAGAGGCCAATACCATCTCGAATTTTCTTTTCTGCATGAGGCTGGATGTTGTCCATATGCCCTAACGAGTAAATGCAGCAGCATGCAGCCTTGTCACCACAGTTTAAGGGAGGGAAAACCTGTTTACATCAGCTGGTACTAGGAAGGACATAACACACTCGGCCTTGGACAAACCAAGAACATTAAGCTGCACTGAAAAGCTTTCTAAGATTAGGCTCCTACTACCTGCCACAAGGACATCCTTTCCAGCACTCATCCCTGTAAAATTCCACTCTGCTTTTATTCGTGTAGCACAGCATTTCTTAGAATAGGATGTATGCCAATAAACTGTTTTCCAAATTGCAAGGTTTCTAATACTGCTAAATACATCTTGCTGGTCCTAACTGCAATGGCTGAAGAGACTTTCCTGTGTAGCAGTCTGAAGACAAATGCATTGTTCTTGCATACAGAAAACCTGTACAGAACCAGAATAAAAGGCTGCTTAAAGTGTGGTCTGCCAAGCTCAGCTTCTGCAGACCTGGCAAGGATCTGAATGCTGAAATCACTGCATTATGTTCAAATCAGTTTATTCAATTTAATTTTTTAAAAACAACAGATGTCTAATTACTAGCTTAAAAAGCAGCAGCATCAGCAGCAGCATGTAACTCCTGGAATGGTGATAAAGCTAAATAACTAACAGCTTGGAACCCGTATAAAACATGGGTGTCATCTCCAAAACTGTCATTCCTAAAATTCACCTAATGAAGCCTAGAAGATCAAGTGCAAAAAAAGTGTTCAGAGCTAGCTAATGTTTGTTTTGATGTGTCATCCGGTTTTGACTCCAGGAAATTAACCACATTTTGGCAAATAAAGATGTCAGACAACAGCAGGTCCACAGTAACAGAAAGCTTTTTTTTTCTTAACTTCAAGTAATGTAGTCATCAATATCATTTGAGGATTGATAGTGTAGTTTTACAGAAAAGTCTTCTGAAAGAAGCAATCAGTTGAGGTGCAAGAATTGTTTCATAAGTTCGTATGTGGTGAAAGCCACGGCCTGGGAAGGAATGCAACGAATGTAATTCAAGGATAAACCACGGTACAGTCCTCTTCGTACTCCATGCTGTTGATACACGTATTTCAGTGTCTGCACCATTGTACTGGGAAAATAAGAACTCAGATCATTAGTGGAGACACATATCAAAATCATTTCTTTAAATACAAGATTTTTTCTACCTGGGTTTTAAGACACCCTTGGAGAAAAGCCCATGGCATTCCACATCGCAAAGCCACGTTTGACTAAAAAGACAACCTAAGCTTCCTCAAGGAATCCGAGCCCAAGGGCTGGGAATTGGAAAGAGGAACGTGCAGCCCCAGTTAAACAAGTGTCAATCTGGAAACACCTGCCCTACAATACCTGTTAAGGTATTTTACACCAGAACAGCTCCACCCATTCTCTTGCCCAACTGGCAGGAAGGAGCTGAGAAACATCAATTCCTTTTACAAATAATAACCTGAGTATATAATATTTGACCTTATTAAAAGCAGAAATTGTTCTGCAGATGCAAAAAGAACTTTCCCCACATACTTGTATTGAAACTAAGCAAACAGACATGAAATGGAAAGAACTTGAGGTGCTTGGTATTCCCATGCTATTGAAGACACTGCTCTTGGAGAGCATCTTCCACAGGTTCCAAAGCTTTGAGATTTCCTGCCTGCTTTGTGCTCTCATCCTCTAAAGACAGCCCTGTGTCTCTCCTTCAAGGCACAGCTCTCTACACAGTCACAATAAAATTGATAAACTGGGGAGCCTCACGTCTGTAAAAGTGCTCCTCACAAATGCAAAAAGTAAAACCCTGAGAACAATGAACACATTTTTACTTTTAAATTATCAGGAGTGGAAAGTATCTAAGAAAAAAAAAGGCTGGTAAAGAAAACTGAACAGAGCCTTCACAGTTATACAACACTGAGGTTGTTTATCAAAGGTCACTCAGGCTGCCCTTGCTGGGATTCAACTTTCCACGCAGGATATTCACAGTGAATTGCACAGGATTCAGACACAATTCCATCAAATTGAAACTAGCCAAGAGAAAACTGCCCTGGAATTGAACTTGACTGAGACAATTTGAAATTCAGAAAGTTTTCAAGACGAGCGCTGATTTAATAAATACTATTATGATTTTTAAGTTATTATGGTGCTTCCACTTCTACTGGAGGAACCTCAGCAATGTGTGGGGTGTAGGAGATCAGTGTAAGTGCAAGAAAGCTCAAATAAAATTGTATTACACAGAATGATCTTATGGAACAGATTGTGCACCATTAAAATACACTGAAACTATTTCATTAGAAGCATTGCATCCCATCTCTCTTTTAGAGATCTTGTTGATATTAAAGGTAGCACAAGTTGCATTAAAATACAAAAAAAAAAATTATTAATACAAATACAGGATTACTAACAAGGGTGCCATTGTTATTTCAGGGGTTTTTTTAATCAATGTAGATTGATAAAGGCAGCTTTTGTCTGTGGGGAAACCTCTTCATTAAAGGAATGAAGAAATCACCAGTGTAGTAGTTCAGGGGCTGGCAGTGGTTGTTTTCTTATTTTTAAAGTTTAATATTAAGAACTACACTTAGCTCAGACATCCAAGAACTCAGTTAGCACAGATGAAAAGGAAATACTCACAGGCACTTTTCAGAGTCCGGGAGAACCGCTCCCAACTGCATTCGCCTACGAGTCACATCCAGGGGATACCTACAGAGAAGATACTGAGGCTGCAGCTCGAGGAGATGTGTGACGGCTGTTTGAATAATGTTTAAACAAGAACACAAAAAAGTCCACACGCAACCTCCAAGCTGCCTTTTCAGTGAGTCAGGAATCCAGCTTAGACTCTCAACACAGCTGAAAGCTCTCCAAAAAGGGAGACTCCCCTTACACAACCAAAACCAGCAAACCAGAGCTCTTAATATATTCCATTTGGCACTAGTAAGGAAGGCACATGAAGATCAGATAAGAGTATAAAACAGTCTGTAAAATGCTGAAAGGAGAAGACACCTGCACTGAAAATAAAATTAGCAGTTTAAGGATTAATAGGCAATTATATTTGCAATGCAGTGATTCAGTGAAAAATCTGTGCTGTTTAAGTCCATTAAATTAACTTATTTTATGGACAAAATAAAATAGAACAAGGACAATGTGAAAAGGGAAAAAGCAAGCAAAGTAATAAAAATGCCAAATACAATATCTAAGACTTGTTTGGTTTTGGTAGGTTTTTTTTAGTCCATGGCTTCACAGGTTACATAAATTTCAAAGTAAATTGGACAAATTAAAATTCTGTAAATTATGTTCAGGGTCACAAAGTGGATTTTAGCAGATTTGCCTGAATTTGTTTAATTGACTCACTGGATAACTCTTAAAAGACCTTGAAGATTAAACAGATATTTAGTAAGTGAAACAATAGGAAATACCTGAATTTCAGTATTTGTTTAACTTCAAAACCTTACTAATAATTAGATTTAGATAAAATTGTGTCAGACAAAAGTTTCTTTATAATGAACAGCTCTAGAGAAGAAAACCAACCACATACTGAAACTTACGATATTGTCTGAGCTATTGCTCCAGCTATGCCGCCACACAGCAGGTTCACATGTGTCTTCAAAACCAACACATCGGGGTTATCCAATGAAGGCCGTCCAAGCAAGTTGGGTGCTTGAGCAAGTCCAATGCTCTTTAAGGTACCAAAGGTAAAAAACGAAAAACCTAAAAGGAAATTTAACTTTATGTACTTTCATAAAAAAGCAAACTATTTGTTGATGTATCATCATAAACAGAAAGTTGCATTTACAAAATGAAGCTAATTTGCAGTTCTTCTGGAAGTTTTTTCTTAAGCAGAAAGACAGATAAACAGTATTTTGAACTTCTACAGTAACTCCTGTCTAAATTAATTTGTGTTTAAATGTAACACTACAAAATTGCTTTAAATAAGCTAGAGTGTGAGTTTTTACTGGATTGCTGTCAAGAATCTTTCTGTGCTCCTAAGGTCTAACTGAGGGCCCTCTCTCAGCTCTTAGAAACGAGCGTAGTTTGGCCGGGCTGCTGCGCTCCTCCGTTCCACATCACCGCTGCTCTGCATGCGGGAGCATTCCCGGAACAGCCACCAGGAGATGGAGCCAACACAGAGACTCTGAGGCTCCATTCACAGAGCGCCCGCTCCCAAGGAGCTGCCTGCTTGACACAAACAGCCTCCATGTTTTCCTGGGAGAAAATTGGGAAGTACAAGACAACCACTAGTTTACCTTTCTCACTCTCAGCTCCAAATGTCAGAAAAACTAGGCTTTGACTATTGAAGACACTTTAAAAGGAGCATCATTGAGGATAACTAGGACAGAAGCTAATTAACTAGGTGTGCAAATACATTAAACAAATTTAGTAGTGCACAGAACTGCCACGTTCTGGCCTTAACTTACCCGCATATGGTGCCATTCCCACCACAGTTGGCATCAGCCCTCTGTAGAACCCACTAAAACCACCTTCCTTTGAAAGAAAAACACAGCAGCATTTGTGGCAAGAAATGCAAGTGTCTTGAGTTACCTGACTGTTCATATGGACTCCCATGACAGCAATCTGACTAGCATCATCTACCACCAAGGAGCTCATGTCATGTTCTGCTTCCTGTGCCTGAAGAATTGAAGGAACAACTGCCTGGCTCCATAGGAGATAAATAAATGAAAATGAAGGAGAAAAATCTACACCCGACATCACAACTGGAAACATTTATGCATTATACATAGCTCTCCTCCCCAAATCTTTCTGGTAACATTACCAAACATTACATTTTTTTCAAAAAGCAGCGTCTCTGCTGTTTCTGACCTCCCACTTACATGAGCTTTGGCTACAGCATAGCAGCCTAAGTCAAAAGCAGCATCCAAATAACTTTTTACATTAAAAAATTCGAAGTGCACACAATGAAGTCATGTTATTTTGCACTAAGCCACTACGTTCAATGCAGTGCAACATTATTTAAAGAGCATTTTTGCTTTGACAGAACTGAAGATTAAAAGAAAAAATACCTTTGTGTAAATCATCTTGAATGCATGGATAATTCCCATGTACTTGTGTTCCCCTTTTACTTGGAACGCCAGGCGAACTCTAACCATATCAAGAGGGTAAGTACAAATCACTGCTGTAATACCTTTATCAAAAACAAAAACAAAACAAGCAAACAAAACTCACCTACACCTTATCTGATTCTAGGATTATTTTGAAAAGTAGAATTTCCTTTTCTGGCAGTGAATACAATTGCATATACAAACTATTTTGTTAAAGAAACACTTAAAGTCAGTTATAATCAGAGAACAGGAACATTTACTCCAGCAACACACAAAAGATTTAAGTTTGTACTTGGTGTTCACTGAAGCAGCACACCTAGGCCAAGATTTTCCAAGATTTATGGATCTGACTATATTTACCTGAGCAATCTTATTGAAATTCATAGCTCCCAAGAATAGGCTAGTCAAGTACATCAGCTTCACTGGATTGCAACCATGAAACCTAATCCTACCATATTAAAAAAAAAAAAAAAAATTCAAGCCACCAAATGTAAATGTTTTATTCCAAAAAGGGTCTGTCAGAATTTGGTGTAATTACTGGGTATAGATACATGTATCTATCTACTGTATCTGAAAATAAAAAACATATTCTAATGACACACTAAACATATTCTAATTCCATCTAAAATAGAGCCAGGCTCATACTGTTGAGAAGTACTTAACTGTGTTGCATTACTGCATTTTAATAGTTCATGTTACATCAGGACTTCTATTTTTAAACTGAGCAGAAAAGCTTTCTGGATTTAAGATGCAAAATAAAAGGAAAAAAATCAAATCTTAGAACTCATCCAGTTGTGAGCTGCTTCAGAACAGCTTAAATGCTGACCAACTTGCAATTCTGGAAACAACTCCAGTACAGAAAACAACAACTCTAACAGTTACCTGAGTAACAAATTCTTTCCAATGCTCGTTATTGAGGTAAACCACTCAATGGCTGACAAATTCTTTGGAGGGAAGAGTTAAAACTGTTGACTAACTACAGTGGTCCTTTTCTGATGGTACACCACAATCACCAAGAAAAACCCCACCAAAAACCCAAAACCTAAACAAACAACAACAACAAGAACAAAATCTGGGGAAAGGAAAAAAAGAAAGTAAAACCATTTGCAATTGGCACTGGTTTCTAGCAACTGCTCTGATTCAGCCAAATCTAACTTTTTAAAATTGGTCCTACAGAAGATAAGCACGCTTTTTATGCCGGCAGGAAACTTCCTCTTAAGTTTTAATAGTCTCTTAATGACATCTTTTTTTGTAGCTGTATCATCTCCTCTCCTTTCCACAAGGTCAAGAAAAGTCCATAACAGGGGGAAGAAAAAAAAAAAATCAAACAGAAACTAACAACAAAATCCAAACACAACACAACTCCTGCAAACAAGCCCTTCATAACTTTTATGCCTGGAGTTAAAAAAAACAAACAAAAAAAACAAAACAAAACAAACAAAAAAAACCAAAAAACCCCACCAAAAACATAAAAACACAAAAAAACCCAAAAAACCCACTGCTCTGGTAAGCTGAATGATCTGAAAGGTACCAGGATTAGATGGTGAAGAAAAAAAACACAGTAAGTGAGCTATCCAAAAACCTGACACTGGTCAACTCTGAACTGAGAGTCAAGTTTGTGGGATTCTGGATTATCCCACCAGTAATTCATTTTAGAAGACAAAAACACTTCTTTTGGAGATTTTGGACAAGTCTTCTGAACAAAAAGCAGACATCTGCAGTTTATTTCTGAAGTTGTCTCACCCACAGGATTCAACAGTTGGAAGCTGCAAAAAACGACAGCAACTTCGAGACTGTTTCCACTGACTTACATGAAATGCAATCACTCAGTCTAGAGCCTTTTCCTCATGAATTCCCTGAGATGTCCAGAAATATCATAAAATAGATTAATTCAACAGTTTAAAAAAAAATGAAGAGGAAGGGCAAAAGCACTTCTACAGAGCTTAAGAGTGACCAGGAAAATCATCCCACTTCAGAAAACAGACTTCACCCACTCCTCTTTCCAATCATGCACTGATATCTATCCAGGAACTTCCTCTGAACAAAGGCTAGCAACAGACCAACCAAGAGCTTGGTGAATGCACTATTTAGTGAACACAGCCTGAAAATAGTACAATTAAAAAAAAATAACCAAACACACAGAGGAAACTGAAAGAAACTGTATGTAGTAAGGATTTAAATAGAAACTTTTTATTTTTTCTTAAAAGCCTCTAGCCATGAATTTCTGAAAAAAAATGAAAGAAGTAAAAAGGGGATTTGGGACATCAGCCACAATATAGGCTGTTTTGTAGTGACTAGAAGAGGCATGTTACTGCTTTACTGTTCATATAAGGAAAATGTACACACAAGGGATCAAGATTTCTTTTGGGGCTCAGGAGAGACACTACCCTTTCCAAGAGGAATGGCAGCCAGTTGTGGGACACAAAGTCATTGTGGTGAAGTCTACAAAATTACTCACCTCACCTCTGCTCCCTAAATACTGTGTTAGGAGAAGTCAGACCACTTAAGGCTCAGTCCCAGGCTTGAAAAAGCAAAGTCTATCCCCATTAATGATAGCTAAGCCAAAAATCTCTGCTGGGGTAGGTTAAACAGGACAGATTCAAAAGTGTATCAACAGCTCAGAGATACATGCAGCAATTCCCACATCCGAAATAATCACAGTAGGGAAATGTAGCTACTCCTTTGAAAGAGCCATTTCCTCAAAACCAGCAGAATTTTTCACTGCCAATGCTGACTCAAAAGCCAGGGAAAGACCATTCCTTACTTCCCATATTGTCCTCAAGCATCTTTGACCACTCTTGGGGACAAGATACTCGGTCACATAATAAGACAGTGAAGCACACTGGACTGTATTTGATTTGCTTCCCAGGCTTTGGGAGTTAACAATGAGATTAGTTCTACAGGGATTCATTTGTCTCCC
This sequence comes from Pycnonotus jocosus, assembly GCA_013400435.1. Taxonomy (NCBI): domain Eukaryota; kingdom Metazoa; phylum Chordata; class Aves; order Passeriformes; family Pycnonotidae; genus Pycnonotus; species Pycnonotus jocosus. The sequence continues at coordinate 207,429 of VWYP01002955.1, read as the reverse complement.
AATTTCCCTACTAACCCTCTGTTCTTAGTAATTTGCTTTCTTTGGAAATAAAAATACAAAACTATCTGGAGCAAAAAAAATCCCCACAAGTGAAATACATTTACATTGCAAACACAGCTGGTATGCAAGTTTTTATGATCTCTGTATCACACTCTTTGTATTTTATCAGTAGCTCCAAAGATCAAATTAAGCCAGGAGATTCAGAGGAATAAAGCTCAAAAAAGCGGTAAGTACAAGACACAGTCCTAAACTGCAGAGGATTTGCTCCTTAGCTAATATAAAGATTAATTTATCCAAGTAGCATCTTCTGAAGAAAACAAAGCTTCAGAAACTACACACTGAGGAATTGCTGATCACAAAAAATACTGATCAGACAGGTTAAAGAATACCTAATCTATTGATCATAATATTTCTTTATGTTCAATATGTGATTCTGTTTCCCTCCACAGGGCGTTGGAAGAACTAGATCAGATTTTCTGAAAATGCTGACTGAAGTAGGTAACTGTTAATTACAAGCTATTCAAAATGGAGACAGTCAATATCCTCCTAGATAGTACTAGGTCAGTACTATTTTCAACCACTTTTAGTAAAAGTAAAAAGCTAAAAACAAAAACATGCTTTCTGTATTAGTTTAATGGGACTTGAGTTTATTCTAGATAACATCTACTCTTTTTTGGCTTTGTTATTTTAAAGTTAATCAATTGCAGAAGAGAAAATACACATATGTGTTTTAATTTTGATTTTTTTATTAGAAAACTTTTTAAAAAATTTTAAATAATTTGTAAAATCATCCTGTGATGTTTTATTTAATGTTACTTGTTAATTTTTGTTGTTATTTGATCATTTTCCTTCCTAAATACCACCAACCTCTATGATTACTCTCCTGCCCAGCTCCATCTTTCCTTAAAGGAAGCTATACACTACTTATCTGTTAATGAAGTGTTACAGCTGAAATTTGAATCACAGAAGACTCAGGAAATTCAGAATTAAAGTTTCCACAGTAACTTTAACTTGGTCTCCTTAAATAGATGCATTACAATAGGCTTTTCTTGTCTTGCCCTCCACTACCCCCATCCTCACTGCCTTGTTCTCCTCTGTGGATATGCTTTTGATCCTGTTTATCACTTACAGAAGACACTTAAATGTTTCCCACCACTTTAAAAGCTGATTCAGGTCTGTTGACCACTGGTCATGTTGGAAACACTGACACAAACAAGATTTAAGTACAGCAGGTACAGAGAAGTGAAAGCAGACAGCTGCCTGGCTAGATGGTGTAGAGGGGACACAAAGTTAAATACGGGTTATCTATTCTCAACTTCTTAATGCTGGATCCCATGAAACTGTGAAGACTCCTCTGCACCGACACTGGGGTTTGTGCAGCACATCATCTCCTTTAGTGCTTCAGCATGGAAGAAACAGAAAAATATCCTTTATTGGAGCCAGCACAGGAGGGAAAGCAAGAAACACTACCAATTGCTTTCAAGTCTTTTCTTTTTTGTTTGCAAACCTAGAAAACTCCTCTACCAGATTTCAAACTCTCTGCTCTTCTTAGTGCCTCCTTCCTCCCCTATATCTCCTTGATATACTTAAGATAAACCCTTTGCCTCTTATTATCTAAAGAATATCCCAAGAAGCATTAATGCCACCTAGTAAACAGTGAGACACTCACATGTGACACTATATATATACACGACTGTTCATTTCACTGTGTTCATTTCACCCCCAAGTCAAACTCAGTTCCTCTCTTCTGGGGTTCTAAAAATTAAACTATTGAGTATATTGTACTTAAACACACCAAGTAAAGCAGATCGTGGTTGCCAGATTGCTCTGTATATTGATTTATTTCTGTTATTCTAACCACACAAACCAGATTTAACCAGTAAGGTGCTTACAACAATGCCAGATGCTATTAATTTATTTATGGGAAGCATTCCACCCCATCCAACACTGACAGATTAAGCTGATAATTCTGTGTTTTCACAGCACCTCCCAAGTCAGGTTCACAATCTCTGAAAAAGCTCATGGAAAAGCTAGTAATAATAATCTTTGTTTGGGGAGGAGGTAAAAGTGAATTGCAAAATGTTCCTTAAAACAGTTAAAGCCAGGGGAAACGGAAAAAAAAGAAGAAGAAAAAAACATCTGTGGATCTAGGGGGTTTTTTGACTTTTCAGATAGAAAGCCAGCCAAGTTCTGGAACATATCATAGCAAACAGGTTAGTTTTAAAGACTCTTTTTAATTACTTAATTTCAGTCTCTTTCTTTTTCCTCTGACACCACACAAAGCCAGAATATTTTTATGAGACCTTCCTAGTTTAACTGAAGGTAGTATTAAAAACTCCCAGTATTTTTTTTCCAAAAGAAGCTAAATATGAATGCCCATAACTATTTAAGGACAGTCACTAGACAGTACTAAGCCTATTTTATAAATTAAAAGCACATGGAGAATCACTTCAATTGTAACACAGTCCACTATTATGTACCTTCCCCTGTTTTTTTCTCAGCTACTTTTGACTCAATGACTAGTAAGAGGAAAACAAATATATAATCATACTATACACTGGCAGTTTACTGATGCATTTTTCTGCTGCTATCACACTAATTAATAAATAAGAGATTTTAACATTCACAAATATGATCTAAAGAGCATCATGACAATCCTGGACTGGACATGAAAAGCACAGACATCTCTGGCAAATCCAAAAAAATTACTCATTTAAGAAGCCGCAGTTCTCTCTATTTCTGTGCGCTTATATTCAACCTAGCAGCAGTGGCAGAGGGGCTGATGAGCTAATTCTACCAGAACCTGCAGCTTTATATTTCATGACACTGGTTTTTACACTTTTTAAATGCCATAATAAAAGACTATAAAAAAACCTGTGCTTCACAACATAGCACAGAAGTCACCGCTTGCACAATTTTTTTTTAAAAATACTCTCAGACAAACATTTTAATGAAGCAACCATATTAAATTAACTATTTACCGGTATATTTGCTTAATACAAATTTGCAGGAGTTTGATCCAACACCACATCAAATCATCCTCTGAGTGAATATTAACTTGTCAGCAAAAGGCATGTCTGAAATCCAAGTACAAAACTATACCTGCCATGGATCCAGCCATTAATCGATGCACATGCCCAGAAATCCCAAGCTGTTTCTTTATTACCTACACGATATGGAACGTTTACAGTAGTCAGGTATCAGAAAATACAGGGAAACACAGCACAAAGTTTATTAGAACGTTAGTGCAAACTCCACAGCAGCTTCCAAGAAGTTTACAATGCTACAAATTCAATCCAGAACATTTAATTACTGTTAGAATTTTTTAACGCTGCTGCTGCTTCCAATTTCTTATTAAAAACATGGAAGTACTAAAATTCTACTAACAAAGCAAAACAATGAGTTGAAAGTATTTGGACTGTTCACTTCAGAAACTAGATTGTTTATTAGTTATCATTAATGTGTGTTAAACAAGACAAACTGAATATGTAGTGAGCAAAAGGACACTGAACAATGTTGAAAAGTAAGAAGAGTCAATTTTTCTTACATGCACATCATGTGAAACACTCCCATAAAGATTTTAACTGGATTAAAAGAAAAAAAGAAAAAGAAAAGAAAAAAAGGAGAAATAAAAAGGAAGAGAAAAAGAACAACATTTCAGAGCAAGAACTCGCTAAGTTAATTATGGCCTGGAAGGAAGTTAGAAATTAGTTTCCAGGCTTTTATCAAATAACTGAGACTTTCACTTCCTGCTATAAAAGATCATTTGTATCTTCCTCCTTTAAGATTTTTTTTTCTTTTACAATATTTTGCATGGCTATGTAATAGTTTCTGGTCAATTAATAGGTAAAGGAAAGTGCTATGATGTTAACTGCATTCTTGAAGCTGCAGATTCATAAATCATTTCAATTATGAAGCATGGCATACGGTCTTTTATTCCACACTACATCAAACATGCAGAGACCAACAGCGTTCATAATTACAGAAAAGAAAAAACAAAAGAAAAAAAAAAAAGAAGAACCTACAACACCCATTACAGTAACTTCTTTGTATCAGTCTTCTGGAATTTACTCTTAGGGAAGGGAATCACAATTTCAACCTCATTGTCCTCAGTAAATATGGTACCATTTACTCGGCTGGGTACTAAATCTGACCTTTCAAACATGAAACTTCTCACTAATACGAAAATGGTATTTTTTACCACAAACAGCAAGGTTTAAAAACATGTTCATGCTAACTGACCTCCATGAGATGTCTCAAAGATTTATTATGAAAGGGTAAATGCAAGAAAACAGAAAAGAATCCACAAACCTTGCAGAACCCTGAAACGAGCATTTTTATCTTCAAGGTCATTTTTATCTACAGCTTGACATAATAATTTGTCAGGTAAAATATAACAATCATATCCAGACAGACTTTCAAGTTTAAGTCATTTTATCCATGAAGTATGCCACCATAAAAACATAAAAGTTGTTTCATTCTACATTTTTTCCTACATTATTCACAAAGGCCTATCTCATGGCAATACAAATAGCAGTAGACTTTAAATTACCTTTTGTTTTCATTAAACAAATGAAAATCTTCTCAACACTACAAACATTTAAAAATAGGTGTGAATTTCTTTTTCCTTAAGCAACACTGCAAAAGCTTCCCTGTTGCCCTGGTATTTTTAATGAGTAAATTCTGATAAAATTAAGCAACCTTAGAAAAGATGGGCAGCTAATTAATAAGACACAGAAGTTTCAGTGTTAGTTTCACTCACTCAAGCAGTTTATATTCATTGCAGGCAGGGGGAAAAAAAAGAGAAAAAAAGAAAACAATAAATTCAGTTACCTTTTTATATTGGTCAAATGCCATAAACTGAATAGCCCCATATGGAAAGATTCTAATCATCATCGCCCCATTTCCTTTATACAGCCCAAGGTAACCTTCCTTTTTGGGGACAGCACACAACGTAGAAAATACCCCTGCAGCAATATAAAAAAAGGTATTTAACACTGTGGGGAAGGAAAAAAAAAAAATCAAGGAAATGCTACTGTAAAGAAAGTAAGCATATAAAGCTAAGGCTGCAGCATGTTTCTCATGTAACTCTGGAAAATTCACTTTCACTGCCCAAACACTGCTGGAGGAGAGAGCCTTAAGGTTAAGGTTTATCAGTTTTCTCATCTCTCAGATGCAGTGAACCTCTGCACTCAGGCCTCAGGACACAGGTCTGGACTGTGAACAATGCTACTGCAGATGCCATTACCCACCCACAGCAGCCTAATGCCAGCAACACAAGGGAGGGAACTGGCTGACTTACCAGCCAATTCAGTCAATTCTAACCATGGCAAAACAATCTGATATTGCTACATGCTAAGTTACAGATTAAATGCCATCACTGAGGAAATCAAGTAAACATGTGGAAGACTCTCATTACATACAACTTAAACACCTCACACTCTATGTCAGAGTTACTGCAACAAGAAGCAATCCTACTTCCTTTTAATAGGTGGGAAATAATAAAAGAGCTTTACTATGAACATTAGCTATGCATAGTTGCTATCAAATTCACTTTTTAGTTTAATTTTATAAAACAATCAACTTTGATAGTCAAAAAGTTTTAATTCATACTAAATAAGAGCAGAAAATGAAAAAGACATTTTGCTTGCAGGCATGAAGAAAAGAGTGGCTGACCAACTTTCATTTGACACCTAAACAAAACAAGTATCTATTAGTTTCTGGGATTCTAAGAATATGAATGGATTAGTGCACCTTGTTACTATATCACTGTATATGAATATATTATTAAATATTTAAGAGTAAATTAACTTTTTAGATGTCATGCTTATTACATCAACTTATGCCAAGACTAGAATTTCTCTGTATGCTGCAATGATGAATTACTGTTTCTATTTCCTAGGACATACAAGATCCACATGGCACAGGCTCCACAGTGCAAGGGTATAAAAACACCTAGTGAGGACTTTGATGAACTGACCCACGGTGTCTCTGCACTTACAGGTACCTCATCCACATTAATTCTCCTTTTTTTTTTGCATACATGTAACATGGACATGCATTCAAGTCAGACACAGTTCAAATAATCAGCAACATACCTGACTCCCAAAACAGGGAAGAACATAAGATTTTACTTGCCAACTATGGCACAGGACAAAGCAAATTGAAAATGAAGATTTAAAATCTCAGTCAAAATAATTATCTCACCCTTCAATTCTCAGACTTGAGTGTATACTTGTGTCTATGTTACTAAAACACATTGCTTATGTTTCCTTTTTTGCCACAGTGAATACATATATCAATTGAATTTTATGATTTAGCAATGATTTATTTTTCCAATTTTTAAAAAACATTATCTTTAGTGTCTAAGTTAATAACAAGTTTAGTTACATGCAAAATTAGCCAACCCAAAATATTTTTTTCCCTGACAATTGCAACACTTAAATTTTGGAGCAAAAGTTATGTCATATGTCAGTAACATCTGACACAAATGGCTCTGCACAAGAGGGCACTGTTACAGCCCGCAGAGAACCGTTCTGGACACGTGAGTTTGCTCTCTCACCGTGATGCAACACAGATGCCGAACAGAGACCACCTGCACCTCGCACCAGGCACAACCCCTCTGCTCTCTCCAATTCCCACCAGCCATGCCTCTGTCTGAAAAGCAGGGATCCCCTGCGAACTGGCACCCACTGCAGTACAGTTTTTACTGAAATGATGCAAGCTTTGAAGGTATGATTACCAATCTCCTGGTGGCTTCTGTAGGCAGATCCAGCCTAGCTCTTACATGTCTTATTGAGGATTATTCCGACATCTCAATCTCTAACGCATCAATTGATGCCGCAACTTACACAAGGCTTTGTTTTTCTTCTCAAACAGTAACAAAACATGGCACAGAGCCTGACCAGACAGACCAGACAGACCTTCTTCATCAGCCTCATCACTGAGTAAATTAATACACCCAAACCACACACACTGTATTTAAAACCAAAACTTAGACACATTGCAGCCATCTTACCTAGATGTTTGTAATGGTGGTTATGAGCTTGCAGCAAAATCTTTACTCGATCCAGTGGTGCAGTAGTTGTTTTGGCACAACATCCTGCAACACCTTTCCAAGAGAGAAACAGAAAAGTGACAGGATGAAAAAAGTTCTTTAGGTCTGCAGTTAATTAAGGGATTTTTCTAATGTAGTTAACTCAGTCAGGGACTGGAAAATGCCCCAATGCCAAGTAAACAGCTTCTATTAGGTGTTACAGAGCCCTTGAAGCCATAGCAAAACATTTAAGTTACTTTTCCTGTTTACAAAAACCCAAGCCACTCTCTGTCTCAGCTGCTAAGGTCATTGCAGAAGGAACTTTCCTGAAAGTTACTCAAGAGTTTTCCACCCTGTTTCTTCCGTCCCTTTTGGGGGAAACAGCCCTTGCAGATCTTCCCAAGGAGGTGGGCTACGTGTCTGCCGTGTACCCTGCGCTACTTCAGAGAGTGAGATCCAAGACAGAGCACAGCGTGATGTAAAAACTTTAAATAAACACAACCCTCTCCTACCCCCAGCAAATCAGACAGCTGAGACAACACCTTACAGAAAGAGGCTTTTTCTCCAGGGAATTACTAATCTGGCTTCGTGTTTGCCAGGCTGTCTCGCCCCTTCACACCACCTTCATCTTCTCAACAGTTTGAGGACAGGGGATAACCCGCCCTTCCCGAGTATCCCAACGAGGGTTTGGGCTCTGGAACATTTAACTGGCGGCTGACCGGGGCTCCTCGCTGCTTCTGACACATGTGCGAGTCCCTGGCGCGCACCGCGCCGCCCGCGTTAGTGCATTCGGGGAAAAGGAAAAGCGAGCTCCCCGCTTCCCCAGATGACGAGAGCCGGCGGCAGTTTCACCGGGGACATCGACACCAAATCCGCCTACCGCCGCCGCCCGCCCGGGGCACCCACCTCCGGCGATGAAGGAGCGCAGCCAGTAGAAATCTCGGCGCGCCGCGGCCGGGGGCAGCGCGGCACCGGGCCCCGCCGCCGCCGGGGAAGCCATGGGGCAGGGCCGTGCCGGGCCGTGCCGGCTC
>VWYP01002955.1:176227-191759 GCA_013400435.1 Pycnonotus jocosus | reverse complement strand
TAAAGGGAGAGGAGGGGTTTGCCCCCCGGTGAGCCCCTCGCCTGTCACGGCTGACCAGGCTTTCCTTCCAGGCTAAGAAGAAAAGGGATTATTTCACAGAGTGCCACCACCGTGGCTGACCAGGGAATATGCGGCGTCAAACCATAGCCTCGGCAAGTAACGGGATAATTTGCCTTTATTCTTATTACCGTCATTTAATATTGTTGTTGTTAAATAACCCCCGGCGGTACCAGCCAGGCACGCCGACGGCGGCTCTTGTGGTCAGCCGTGGGGGCACGGCCGCCACTCTCCCTGTCCCCGGGGCCGTGCCGGGTCACCCCAGAGCGCGGGGGCGTGGGTGGGGTGTGGGGGGCGGCGAATCCCGCTCCGGCCTCGGGGATCCAGGGCGCGTTTTGCCGCCTGCCGGGAGGGCTCGGTGCGGCGAGCGCCCCGCCGGGCCGCCCCCTCCCCGCTCCCTCCCGGAGGGTCCGGCCAGGGGCGACGCTGCCGGAGCACGGAGCNGGAGGGGGGGAACGGCGGGGACCTCTGCTCTCGGAACCCCACCTTTTTTCTTTCCGTTTTAAAAAATCACTCTGTTTTTCTACTCCTTTCCCTCTCGCTTATCACCTTGGCTGGTTGCAAAGTTGAGCTTCGGTGGAATGGAGAGGGGGAGGCAGAGGCACAGCCGCGGCCAGGCTCGGAGCCCCGCGGCTCGGGCCGTTCCGAGGCAGGGAGGAAGGCAGGCTGGGGTTTATTCAAATGCAAAACGGAGTTTGTTGGCCGAAAAAACGAAAAAGTCCGGTCTCCCTGGCTGTGCTGGAGCGTGTTTGAGCTGCAGCAGCCAGAGCCTGCCTGGAAAAACCCGCCAGGCAAGAGAAACTGACTGCAGCCTGCGTGGAGGACAGGGAACAATTAAAAGGGACTCTGCCCGGCCGTAGGGGCCCCCGGCCAGCCGGAAAAACCCCGCAGCCCACTCCCGCCGCCCCATAAAACCAGCGAGCGAGGGCTGTGCAGCATCACCCTGAGGAGGTGCCGCTGGTGTGCGGGGCTGGGGGAGCATCCCCGAGGGCGGCTCCCCGCCTTGGCCGGGGGAGAAGGCGGGCATGTCCGGATGGGCGCTGCGGGTCCCCAGCGCTGCCGCTGGGGTTGGCTCCATTGTCTCCAGCCCCGGGGAGGGCTCCCGCGGTTGGAGGGGCACGGCCAGCGGCGGGGCCGGGCCACGAGGAGCCGCTGCCTCCCCCCCAGGAGGGCCCTGCCTGCCTCTTCCTTCCTTGGGGTCCGCTTGCCTGCACTAAAGGGACCAGGGCCCTGCAGGGCTGGAGCCCCCGGGGTGCTCCTGGGCGCTGAGTGCTTGTCCAGCTGCTCTTGGAGCTGAGAAGAAAGAGGTGGTGGTCTTATGGCAACTGGAGGCTTGGTGCTGGCGGGAATGCTCCCTGCCGTGCTCGTGAAAGAACCAGGGCAGAAGGATGTGGTTTGCCGAATGGGTGAGGAGAAAGGACGAGGCGGCCTGCTGGGAGGCAGGAGCAGCTAACCTTACAAAGGTATGGCTGCTGGCGCCCGAGGAGCGAGCAGGGGAACGGGCTGGGTCTGCGAAGGGACCAGGCGCAGCAGTAAGTCAAAGGAGACGCGTCAGTTGTGTGCCCAGCCTGTCCTGCACTCAGCCAGCCTATCCTGCTGCACCCCAAAGATATTTAAAGAGCAACGTCGTCCGCATCACTTGTATCTCGGCCTACGTAGCAGCTGCCCAGCGTGGTAAGATTGCTACTCCTTTAAGGAGGAGAGGGGAATGTGCAGCGGGCATGTGGAGCGGGGCGTGAGCACACCAATGTCAGTGGAGCGAGGCGGGGGGAGTCGACTCCTGTAAACAAGCTGGCCAGCGTGGCTGCAACGACGTGCATCTGGCTAAAGAGCTCTTATTCTAGAAATTATAATGCAATAATGGCAAAATGGGCAAAGATCGGGATGCTAGGTATTTAAACATGACTGAGTAGATTTCTAAACCAGAGGTGTCTCTTTAAATTTTCAAGACAATGGAAAAACCTGTGCGCACAATAATAATAATAATAGTAATCTTCCAAAAAATAATAGTTCTCTCTAGCTGTGCTCAGTGATTTTTGAGGTACTCTTGTGGAAAGGCAGAAAGCTATTCTGTGGTGTAATTACCCTGTTTTCATTATGTTACTCAACACAAATTAGGAAAACAGATTGAATTGGGAAAATTTAGCGTTTAGTCTTGGTCTGGGCAGGTAGTCTGGTCGACCCTAACTGTAAAGGAGGAGAAAGCTGGTTTATGCGTTTCTGAGGTAGTTGCTCTGCCAGCACAAAGGGTGGTGGTGGTTGCTCTTGGGATGAGGGTCAGTCCCTCAAGATAAGAGGAGTTTGTTGTGCTTGGAGGAGACAAGGGCAGACTGGGTTGTGCGCAGCAGGTAACTGGGGAAGAACTCAAGGTGACACGTACCAAGGAACTTTGATATTCATCGTTTCTGTAAGACCTAATTCTTCACTGTGTAGTAATTAAAAATCTTCACTAGTAGTGTTTTATTATCACTGGCATGTACCCGTGGTTGTTGAAACTGGCCTAAGCACTTTCATCCTGCTTTCTGTTTTCAGATACTTAAAATTTCAAAACACCTTTCAGGCTGAAATTTTCCAGGCTTAATCTTTGCCTGAAGGTTCTTCCCTCCACCTCCCCCTTCTTTTAGCTGAGTTTGAGATAAGGTGATTCAGTTAATGCTGGTGGGGGATTTTGTGGGGTTTTTGTTGTTGTTTTTAAGAAAAGGCAAACCTCCTGAAGAACGGGGTCATATTATCAAAAAGAAATGCAGTGCTTTAAACAGCATAAATGCAGAATTTGAGAGGCATATGATGAGTTAGTGTTCTGTTAGATTGCCCTTTTTTGTATTCAAATGTATCTGGAGTGTTCTGGTGGATGGGGTTTTTCTTTGATGAGCCTTTAGAAATTCCTTGGCATATTTTTATTTTTTAGCGTTCTCCCTGTGAAGCTCTGTGCTTGGCTGCACTGCACACAGGTTAAAGGAAGCCCGTGCTCCTGCCTGGCTGAAGGGAGGATACTTGCACATGTGGTGTGAGTCTTCACAATGGATTTTTGGTTCAAGTTGTTTGTCTGAGGCTTCATCTGGGTTGTGGTTTAGGCATGTGCAGTTACTTGCCACAGTTCTATTTTTTCGGGTTTTTTTCCACTAATCGTTCTAATAGAGCTTTCTCTAAACTGGGAGGAGGTTTTCTTGTGGTATCTTTTTATCTGTGTGACTCACTGTGTAGGCGCCAAGGTGCATGAAGTCATGACACTGCAAAATGCTAAGCCTGGGCATCTCCTGCTGAATTCATGGAGCGTGCCTATTTCACAGCAGCCTCCAGCTCCTTGCCAGCAGGGTGGCACCCCTGCCTTATCCTCCAAACACACACATGGCCTAACGGGGCCAGAAAGGACAAAAATTTAGGATGCAGACCTTGGTGCTTGGTCTGCTCAGCATCACTCTGTGTTGCTGATGAGTGAGTAAAGGATTATGCTTTATGTGCCTTTGTCTTTGAGAAACTGAGGTGGTATCCTGCAGTGCCTGTCCCACATTGGTATGCTGCTGGGAAGCGTTGCCTTAAATCAAAGTTTAATATTTGTGGATGAAATAGATTTGGTTGCTTATGAGTGGCATAGTCCTGTAACATAAAGCAGAAAACCTCTATAGAGGAAAATGGAGTGGGGAGGCTTCTGTATCTGAAATAATTCATGTTACTGAGATGGCAGGTGAGAAGTTCCGTTTTTATTTCTTACCCAGGGCCAAATGTATATTCAAGGATTAAAGAAGGGGGAAAGGGAAAAATTAAGCTGATTCTTCCCTCCTAACCCATTTCCCTTCTTTTCATATACAAAGTGTTCTACAGAGCAATGAGTAGATGCAGGGAACGAGGCCAGACTGGAAAGCAGGTTGGCTTTGGTTCAGCTGGGAAGAATATGCAGATGATATGACATGCTTTTGTACCTGAGGGTCAGATTTTTTTAAACGTCTGTGTTCTCTGGTGTCTCTTGTATCTTCCTCTAGAACATTTGCTGCCAGAAGATGAGGTGTTTTTCAATTCTGAATTGTATATCTGAGCTTGTATGACAGCTTAGTCACATTGTGGCCCTTATTGCTTGGACTTTCATATTATCGAGCGGCTTTTATGAAAGCTTCCAGATCTGTTTCTCCTAAGGGCAAATCTCAAAGGACTTTTTAAAAGATACCTAAACACTGAAACAAAATGTATGTGAGTACATCTGACTTTAGTGAAACCAGATGACTGGTGAAACCAGTGACTGCTAGCTGTGTCATTTTTTTCCCCCCTATGCTGCTGTTTGTTCAGGGGTCACTTGCCATTTTTTCACACCATTAAAATCAGCTACCATTTTTAATGAGGACACATCTTCTAATATCTTTCTTTTTCCCCTACCATCTTCCAATAAGAATCAAGTTATGTAACAGAATCTTGATTGAGCCTGTCTCTAGAACAGGCTTTATCTTTTTTTACCCATGCATGTAAAGTGAAATATTGTGGGTGGGGTTGGGGGTTTGTTTTTTGGTTTTTTGGGTTTGTTTTTTTTTTTTTGTTCATTTGGTTGGGGGGTTTGTTGTTTTTTTGTTTTTTTGGTTTTTTTTTCTGGAGGCATTCTGACAGTATGGGGTTAAATTTCTTTATTACTTAATTAAAGACTTCTCATTATAATTGTTAGGAATACTGACCAAGACAGGACTAAAAGATTTAGCCTTTGATTAGCTTTTTTAGCAGTATTTGTTGAGGATTATAGCAGTCAGTGGAATTGTTCCAAATTTTTTACCATGAATGAGCAAAACTTAAGCAACTGGCTTCAAAACCAGCTTTCAGCTTTGCACATGGATTAGGAGAGATGAGTTGTCTCAAGGAACAGACAGCTTCAGGATGCACTGATATTATCTGGGGCAGTTCCCTACAAAACCTCCCGTCACCTGTTGCCTCTTTTATATCCTAGAGATGCCTGTGCTCCCCTGTGAGGGAAGCCATGGCAGGTCTCACCTGGTTTGGCTTTCAGAAGAAAGTGTTGAAGTGGTTTTTTTTCTCCCCAGGGTGATAGAAGGGTGACAAGCCATATTGCCCCATGAGGTTTATGTTTTATAATCCTGTTGAGTCCACATAGATGTTTTGGAAGTATAATTAATTGTTTGTTGTGAAATATGACCAATGTGATAAAGCCATTTGTTGTCCTTAAGAAGCTGCATGAGATGATTTGCAACTGCTGCAGATACCAACAGTCCTTGCCAGTGCTTTAAATGGAAAAGCGAAGGTAAAATATTTCCTAGTGTTACAGGAAACAAAACTTGAATACCAACCTTGCAGCTGCCCAATATTCTGGTCCTAACTGTGGAAGAGGAAACAAAGAAATAGCAATGTAAGTGATAGGACAAGTTATTTAAAATGTCAGACAGCTTTTAGCTAGTGGTTAAGGTGGTTGTGGCAGACTAGAGTTCAAGACTGGGGCATTTTAAGGGAAGCAGAGATCTCTTGCTGACAATCATTTTGCCCAAGAGTGTAATATCACCTTGCAGGTCAGGTACTCAAAGTCCCAGACTAACTTAACTAAAGTGAAGCATTAACCTCCTACCCCCCAAAAAATTCCTTTGGGGGTCTATTCAGATCTCTTCTGAAAAACCTAACGTCATTCCAGTGCAAAAGTTGAAACAAAATGAATAAAAGTGTTGCTGTTCTTGTGACCCTGTATTGTCATCTCTGAGTCATACAGAGCCTTTGCCATCTTTTATAATGCAGCATTTAAAGCCAGGCAATTTCCTACAAATATCAGCATTCTTTTTTTAGCAAGTATAAGGGAAGTCTTGAACCACTCTGTTCATAGCCCCTCTAATTTTGACCCTGAAGAGAAAGAGAAGCAATACTTTGGCATTATAGTTTTCTACATTCTTGCCAGAGAGGTGTTTTTCTGTTAAAAAAAAAAAAAAAAGACAAAACCAACCAATCAACCAGAGAAGCCCAGGATGATCATGCCTCTTCAGTCCTTAAGCAACTATTTTGCAATTTTCAAAGTGTGCCATCACAGAATAGTTTGGGTTGGAAGGTACCTTAAAGATCGACTCATTCCAACCCCCTGCCATGGGCAGGGACACCTTCCACTTTTCCAGGTTGCTCCAAGTCCCATCCAGCCTTGCCTTGGATGATTCCAGGGATGGGGCAGCCACAGCTGCTCTGGACACCCTGTGCCAGGGCCTGATCACCCTCACAGGGAAGAATTCCTTTCTGGTATCTGATGTGAACTTGTCCTCCTTCACCTTGAAGCTATCCTCCCATGTCCTATCACTGTCCAAATGCAAGTAAAGACATAATATCATATAATTGTAGTAATGATTTTAAAAGTTACCCAATTGTTATAAATTAAGCTTCTAATTGATGATTTTAAGGGTTGTGCTTCCTGAACTTCCACCATAACAGTAACAACTACTTTTGTAGGCAAACAATAAGAGCAAAGCATCATTCACATTCAGTATTCTCAAAAATCCAGTCACTGTTTCCACTGCAGACCTCCTGTATTCTCTGGTCATTCTGCTTCTGGTTTAGGCCTGATAAAAAGAAAAGACTTTTATCACTTCAGTCCCCCCTCCTTGATTCACACATTGCCGTGTTGCCTGGCCTTTGTTGATGGTTTGCTTTCTTCCTTGCTCTCCTATTTAGGCTCTAGGCTCTGAAAGTAGCTCGTGTTTCTTCTCCTGCCATTGTTCTGTAGCTCCTCTGCTAATGGCTGCAGATGTGCCTGCTGCTTACTTCCAGCTGGCTTTGCAGCCTGCCAGGCCATCCTTTGGAATGAAGTCTCTGTCACAACTCTGAAAAACTGGGGAGGCTTTTTGCAGGCTGCCAACAACTATTTCATGGACCTGCTGATGTGATGCCCTCTTTGATTCATGGAGTGACTCCTAATGGCCATCTCCTCCTTCCCTCATGTGCCTCCAGAGAAGTGTAGGGGAAGGAGAGTACTCGGATTACCTTCATTTCAGTGTTGTGTTTGTTTTGCTATTTCACTGTCTGAGCCAACTTTTATGGAGAGCTTCTATGGGAGCTGTTCAGGTCTCTTCTGCAACCTTTGAAGCTTCACCCACAACTGTAAACAACTGCATGTGTCTACTTACTCTCTCCAGGTTGGATGTGTTGCTGTGGAGGAGGGGTGCCATTTATTCAGCTTGTTTGTTGGGTGTTTAGTGGGCACTGTTTTATGAGCTGACCTGAGAGGTATGTTTAGCCTTGTCTTGTGCAGCACTGCTGGCACTAAATGGTATTTGTGTGTGAAAAAACCTGCTGTCTCTGTAATCATGTTTGCAATATGAAGATGTGATACAAGATAATCACACCATGTTTAGATAAGATACTTGGTTTGTATGTTGTAGTACAGAGGATTAGTTGACTTGCTACAGCTCAATAAATAAGAGCCAGGCTTCAAAATGCTTTAAATAAACTACTCAAAAAGAGTGTGGGGAGTTACTGTTAGCCTTGATGGGTGCTGTGGCCACTGGGCAGGGCTGTGACAAAACAGCTGGCCAGGAGATGCTGGCTGCCAGGGTGCTGCTTTGGGGAGCAGCAAGCTGGTGGCCCCACACAGAGGCCTTGTGAGTTGGCTGTGCCAGCCTATCCTCTCGGCAGGATCATGAGCTTCTCTTGGGGCAGTGCTGTTCAAGGCTGCATTAGCAAAACTCTCCCCACCTTCAGCAGAGCTCAGACCAGGCTGTGGGGGAAGTGCAGCCTCTGTGAGATCACCCTCTTGGCTTCAAGAGGGGGTTGAAGTCATAGGAGGGAGTGGTGATGTCAGGAACCTGCTAACACACTTTCCTTTTCTATTTCCTTTAGAAGCCAAGATTCCATTTCTTTTACTTCCATTTGAGGTCAGGATTTTAGACATCACCCCCATACTTCTTCTTCTTCCTTTTTTTGGCCTCTTCCTGTCAATTAGAGGTGTAGAAGGCCTGGAGATGACTTGAATTCAAGTCATCTCCGGTGGCTTAAGGAATTCAAAGGAGTGATGGTGAAGGGAAGGTACCTTCCTGCTGGAGACTATAGAGCCTCTGGCTCTGCCTCTTCCCATTTTAAGGCTGCTCTTGTCTACCCACGTGATCTATTCAAACAGCTAAATAAAACTTTAAAAGCCTTGTACAGGTACTCAAAATGCACTATGTGCTTAAAAATAGGTACTTATGAGAATTGCTTTATTTTAAGAAAAATGCAACTCACCTTGAAGGAAATTGGAGGACCAGAAATTTGTCGTATCTTTTCAGATGATTCAGTTGTGTTGGGGGGCCTGTGCATTGCAGTTGTGCCTGGGACCAAAAGCTTGGGACAGATGTGTGGTGTTTTTTGGAAGGTAAATTTATTGAGTCATAGTGAAGAAGCAAAAACATCTGCCTTGCATAAAACATCTGATATAAGCAGATGTATGGAATCAAGGGTTGGAATGTGTGCTGTGATGGTATTTTGGAAGATAACACTGGGAAAGAACAATTCTTCCCTGATCTGGTTCCCCTGTAATACCACAGATTGATCTCTTTGTTGCTTCTCTCTCTAGTGACTTCTCCCATTTTATCTGGAATTGTACCATGGTGGGCTACCAGTGGATGGTGAAAGAATGATAGATGCCCTGGTGGTGATATATTGAGCACACACAAAAAATAAACTCAGCTTTGTTCTTTTGGTCCTGAATGTCCTTACAGTGATAAATATTAACTTCTTCTTACTCAAGGGAGGCTTATTGGCAAAATGAACTGTTAATAAAATTGGGAAAACTCAAACTTTTTAGTGCTGACATAAGATAGTCAATATGTGATGTTGTCTGGTCATTTGAGTTCAGTTTGCTTCTTAGTTTGTGTTACAGGCCTTTAGGCAAGCTTTTTATATTGTAGCATGCTAATATTTTCAAAGCTTTTATACTAGTTGAATGTAACACCAATACTGTTATTTCTGATTCTACTTCTATTTTTAAATATTAAAAAACAGCCAGTTGAAAATATGTGCAGCTTTTATTAATTAGAAGTATATTAATGCTGGTTTGTATCTTTTTCTATTTCAGAGTTGACATTGTATGAGCACAGAAAGCAGCAATGGGAGTATGCAGTTTTCTACTGAAGGTCTCTGAAGAGCTCATGATTTTTTTCCATCTCTCCTCTTAACATTCCTCCTGCTCTGCAGACATGGCTCACCATGCAAGGCCTTCCAGATCAGTCAAAAAAGAAGAGTTAGGCAAAAGGAAAACAAACCAGAGCAAAAAGAAATCTAGCCAAGTGAGAAAGAAAACCGCAAAGACTTCCACAAAAGCTGTTAGTTCTGGAAAAGGTAAAAAGCCAGTGCAAGAAAAAGATGTTAAGAAAAAACAGCAAGAAAAGAAACCAATCATGAGCTCTTCAGGTAGACTTCTCAGGAGCAGTGTAAGCAGAACCTTGTCTGGAGCGTCCTGGGTGAGTTTGGAGAAAGCTGACAATATCCTCTTTCACAGCCAGGATTCGTTCAGCATCAATGGCTTCACAATGGCTCTCCGTAACCGATCCTTCTCCCGAAGATTCTCCCAAACTCCAATAATTGCAAAACCCAGGAAAGCTGCAGCACAAAAAAGGCTAGAAGCAAAGGAAAAACATGAACAAGAGGCCCTGGCAGTATTGGAAGAGAAAAATGATGAAACAGGTGAAATAGCTTTGAAACAAGATTTAGCTCAAAATGAGTTAGCTGCTCTGCCTGTAGAAGGCTGTCTGTATATTGCAGGTGAAGAGCCTGTTATCACATGTGCCAGTCAGATCAAGGAGGAAGAAATATCTGAAACAGATGACTCCATTCCAAAGAGTCAGATAACTGATGATGGTACAGAAGTTTCAGAGCTGAAATCTAAGCATGCAGACCTGCCCTGTGAGCAGATACCCAGTGATCTTGGTACGGGTAGTTTGGCTGAAGCATTTGTTGAGGATGCTGCGCTGGTGCTTCCATCTTCTTCTTCTGACTCTGTAATTGCCTCTGAATCAAACTCCAAGGTGCATGCAGAGGCTTCCTTCAGTGTGGTGCCTAACAGTACAGAACCTGACTCCAGCTCTGTTGATACCTCAGACCTCAGCTCAGCAGTGCTGGTAGAGTCAGTCACACTTGCCAAATTCCACATTGGAGCAGGGTTGGACATGGTGCTACCTAAGGAGGAACAAGACTTGGATTCTGCATCTCTAGTTACCTCTGAGTTTAACTCACAAGAACATTTATTAGAGGATGCAAGGTCACTTGCAGATTCCTGCTTGAAAGCAGGCTGGGATTTGAAATCTGAGAATAAAGACATTGGATCAAATTCCAGTTCTGTAGCTGCCTCTGAATCAAATTTGCTTTTACATTTTGGAGGTGCAAGCTCACTTGCAGAATACCCCATGAAATTGGTTGTGGATTTTTTACCTTTTCACAAAGAACTTGATTCAAATTCAGATTTGAGCTTTACAAAAAAGAATTCAGAATTTGACACAAAAACCATATTTACAGTATGTGAACCAGTCTCCAATACCTCTTTAAACAATATTGACGTAGAGGACATTGAACAGCTTGTTAAATGTATCGATGCAGAAACATTAATTTTGAATTCAGGATATGTCCCCGCTTTATCTTCAGATTTAGAAAAACACACAGTTGATAAAATCTCTGCTGAAAGCTCTGGACAATTCTCTGCAGGTTTTGTTTCAGAGTTGCCTTCAAGCATGGAAATCTCTGCTCTTGCCTCAGAAAAAGCCATAAATGCAGATTTGCCAGCTGACTCAAGACTGCAGCATAATGATTATTCATCACAGCTGGGAAGTGTCGGAGTGAGCTTGAATTTGGTTCAGGACAATGTGAGCAACAGCACTGAAGCAGTTGAGGCCTCAGGGCCATCCTATCTTAAAAATCCAGCTAGTGATCACCCTGTTCCATATTCATCTCTGCTCCCTATGCTGGAGAAAAAGAAACGAAGGCGTTGTGGAGTCTGTGAGCCCTGTCTGCGCAAAACAAATTGTGAGGAATGCAGCTGTTGCAGGAAGCGCAAAACTAGTCACCGGATATGTAAAAAGAGAAAATGTGAAGAACTGAAAAAGCCACCACCACCAATCACGCTACCTTTTGAGGTAAGACAAAGGAGTTGCAAATTAAATCATTCTTTTGAGGCTTGAGGTGCATCTTAAAATTCTGCGAAGGGAAATGCTGGCCACATGACAGCTTTAGAGAGTTCAGTGTTACTGTTGGTGCTAACAGGTTGTACAGTAACTTCCTCTTGTCATCTACAGAAGTGTAGGTTAGAGTGAGCTGGAGTTAGTCTTGTTCCTGTTGTGTAAATCCATAAAATCAAAGGTAAATGTGGTTTTAACTCTGTGTCCCAAATATTGGTATGTTGGCCAAAACAATGGATTAATTGGAGTGCATGAAGAAATGAGAAAGACTTAAGCACAAAATATGGGGAGGAGGGAGATTGAGGGTAGTCTTAGGAGACTGTGGATTACTAGGGAGAGTGTTGATATTTTATGATACTGAATGCCAAAAGCAAAGGAAGGCAGGTTGTCTGCTCTTTGGTTCAGTTAAAGTAATCTACTTGTGATGACAGATTTGGTGGAAATCAATTTATAAACTTCAGGACCGAGTTGTAGCTGCGTTTTCCCCTTTCGCATCTCTCTGCCTTTCTAATTGTCTATTCTTCTGTTTCTCTCATTTCACTTCTTTCCTCTCTCCCTTTGTCTTTTACCACATTCCCCATACATACTTTCTTTTTCTGTGTCTCTTACTCATTTTTCTGACCCATCAGCCTTTTATAACCCAGGTCATAACTTTTGGAACAAAGAGGAGGGGAAAAGACAGTCTGTATGCCCATGTGATAACAGCACTGACCTTCTGAGGGATTTCAGTTTCAAGATCAGGCTTTAAATCAGGTAAGTAGGGAGTTGAACATAGATTTCCCACATCCCAACTGAATTCCCTGACCTCTGAGCTGCAGTGAGACTCTGCACTGCCAGGTCCTGCTGAGAGTTCTCTTCATATGATCCAATAGTAGCTGAACCACAGAGGGAGAGAGGCTGTCTTGGTAGCTGAATCACTGGGACATTTGCCTTGGGATGTGGGAAACTGAGGTTCAGGTCTCTGCACCGGTGTGTACTCTGAGTGGAGCAGTTCACACTGGGGACAATGCACCTGCAGAGCCTTTCCCAAGAGCAATTTCATTGAAATGGTGTGTTCTTACAGCAGGGAGGAATTCCCGTCAGCTGCGGACATCTCAGGAGAGCTCCTGTTTGCACTGCTCTGTCCTGTGCTTACCAGGGTTGGCAGAGAAGTCCGTTCTGGTTTGAAGGTAGGCAAGCAGAGAGTCTTGTAGCAGTGAGAGGATACGATATATCCCCCTTTGTGGGGGAAGTGTCCTTTAAGGTGTGATGTTTAGGGAAGTAGGCTTAAACAGTTTGGCTCAGAATTCATTCAAAAACCTCTTTCTGTCTCAACTGCTCCTTAATGCTCTTAAAAAATAAGTGAGGAGAGAGACAGCTATAATGTGACTTAAGACAGATATTATAACAATAAAGGTGGTAGAGACTTATCCTGACTTTACAGCAAAAAAGTAGTGACATTGTCCTTTTGTATATTTAGTCAGTGAGACTGAAGAAAAGTTCATGAGAGAGGATTCATGGAGTTAAGGTAGGAAGTGATCTAAAAGCCATGTTTTAAAAAGGGTTTTGGCAGGGTCAGTGAAAGGAAGCACTCCAGCTTTTCTTGTTTTCCAGGCTAAACATACTTCTTTTCTTGTTGCTCAGCCTGACCTTCTCCTTGCAGATTAGCTTTGCCCCTTCGCCTTTGTCTTCTCTGGGCACTCCTTTTACTTTCTTTATGAGAGATTCCTTGTTTTTATTCTTTTCTTTGGCAGCTTTTATTTCATTAGACTGGTCATATTCTGTATGATGCATTCAGAGCTGCACCAGAGGCCTCCTTCATTTCTTGTTAAATTTTGTATGAAATTTCAGGGTGCTGCATGGAGGAAATGAAGTATTCCTGACAGTTAAGAACATGTCAGGTATTTTCTTATAAAATTCTATTTGAATGAAACCTGGTGCCTTTTCAGATGTTCCTAGAAAGAGGCCTTGCTTTATTTTCAGTCTCTAGAAACTGTGCTGTGAGGAAATGAGAAAGTATTTCTGCAGTGGTACATCAGCTCTTTCAAGGTATTGAGATACAGGGGAAGGTGTTGGGGGATGGGGAATGCTATCAGTTTAGCAGCTATCCTTTAGGTAAGATTACAGGGAATTCCATTGTTTTCCCAGACTGGTAGTACTGGCACTTCTGTGACAGTAATGTTTTAAATAGAAAGCAGCTGAGGAGCACCCAAAACTGTAGGTCTCTGTCCATGGTATGGAAAGTGAACGTAAATAATAAGAAGAAATAAGCTTGGCTTCAGTGTGTTCCTTGTTCAGAAGAGTCATGCTCCTTTCTCTCATGTTGGTGGAATGTAAGCATTTTTTGGAGGTGATTCACTGGGAGGAGGGTGTAGGGGAATAGAGCAGGAGCATAGTTTAAATGTTGGAGTTTTGCCTTAAAGGAATGATCTCTCCCCATTCTAACTAAAAAATGCAAAAGTCCCCTTGAAGTCAGGGAGAGCTGTGAGCTGTTAAATGGCTGTAGAGCCACTGTGGGGTTTGGCAGTCCATACCTGCTGCTTGTGAAAGAAAAAGTGTTGGTTTTCTTTAAGAATTTATTTGGATTTACAGTTACAGGGAGTGAGGCCTGGCTGTTAGAAGCCTTGAATATAAACTGAAGTGCATATTCCAACACCCATGCCCACGTGTGCACTCAGCCCTTGGAGAATATCAGTTGCATGTTTAGAACTGGCATTAGTTAGGTTACTGTTATTTCCATTAATTCACACATAATCCAGATAAAGATTTGAAAACTATGTTGGACTTGAAAAATACCATTTAAAAATAACAGCCACATAAACCTTTGGTGATATTGTACCTTCCTGAATGTAATGGGTTTTGCAGGGATGTGACATCATGAAGGTCTGGATAAGGCATTGTGGGCTCTAGTTCCCAGCCCCTGTGTGTAGCAATATTATTGCATATAATGCACCTCTTCTAAGGAACTCACACTGTGCCTGTTTGGTTAGGAGCTGGTAGAGAAGAATACTAAAATACATAATGGAAAACATTTTTTTTTTTTTGCTTATTGAATAAATGAGATGTAAGGAAGCTTTCATAAGAAGAGGAAGGAGGCTTTATCTTGGGTTGCTGTCCCTCTCAGAATGAATAATGCCACAATACTTCACAGTGAAGAGTTTGTAAAGCTGACCCACACAGGATTTTGATGCTGCCACATTTTTGTCTTGTCTTTAAGGACTGCTGTTTTCTGAAACAGTATTGCAGTTACTGAGGGCTATTTCACAGCTATTTCATTCCAAAAAGCAGATTTAATTCCAGGAAGTGGACTGCTTTGCTGCTGTTGCATTGCATACTGTCAGGACTGTCTTCACGACTTGCAGTGTGGAGCGAGGGTTTTGTAGGCTTCGAAAGTAGCCTGTGACCAGGAAAGGTGGCTCATGGTTTATTTTCTTTTCTCCATGGCAAAAGGGTTCCCGTTTTGGCCAGGCAGGCACGGCAGACGGAGCGGTGCACGCACGGTGCCGATGCAAACGCTGCCTGCGGGCTGCTTGCAGCCGTGGCTGGAGCTGCTGGTGCCGGGCTCTGGCGGAGCTCCGCCGGCTCCGGCTCCCTGCGCTCTCCGGGGGGAGCTCTTGCCCTGGCCCGCCAGGCTGAGCAGCTCCGCTTTCCCAGCTGAACTGGAAGGGCTTCATGAGCCCACAGCTCCTCTTGCCCAAAAGGCCATAAACTTACAGGGCTGCTGCTGAGCTGTCAGTGTGGGGAGCCCTCGTCTCCAAGGCTGCTTTCTGCTTGGCAAGGCAAGGTGCCTACATTTTAGGGTTCTACCTGGGCAGGGAGCCCTCTTGGGTTGGAAGCATTTGCTGGGGAGAGCTTTAATTCCTATTAGAACTAAATAGCTAGATTTAGTGGGACCTGTAGTCAACAAACTGACCAGAAAAATGAGGTTGCTGAGTGTTAGTTCACTTGGGTTGCCCAAGGTGTCTCCAGATATCTTATTTAATAGCTGTAATCTGAGTAACATGAAATGCTAAATAACAATAAGGGCCTGCTTATCTGTGGGTTTTTAACACGCTGCTGAAAAACCCAGACATATTAAAAAAGGATGCTGCAATTCAAGTTGGTTGGGAACTTTCCAGTAAGCCATTCCTTGAATGGAAAATGCTGAATGAACAGGAACCTTTCACAGCTACTATCTGTCCTAATGCAACTATTTAAGTTTCTTGAGGCTTGAGAAACAAAATTTCTGTTTAAAACTTGAAAGAGCATGAGAATTATTAGAAGATGTTGGTGGTAAGGGCTTTTTGCCTGATGCAGACCAGGGACTTGAACTTTGGTCTCCCACATCCGATCTTGTCTCCTCTTGAATTTTTGAAAGTTTTGCTCTGCTTTGGAACAAAACCAAGTGTTGAAAT
>VWYP01002955.1:113268-174349 GCA_013400435.1 Pycnonotus jocosus | reverse complement strand
GGGGGCGGCGGACGGGCCGCCGGGAGCCGCCGCCGGCCCGTGAAAGGGCCGCGTGTAAAGCACTCGGGGTATTGCAGAAATATCGCTGTTCCATAATAAAAATCGGCGGTGTCTGCCTGCCTTTTTGACCACAACTTATATTCTGCAATTTGATGTTTTTTTAGGTTCTAACTGAAAACAAAAGGCCTCAGAGGAGGAAGCAAAGAGTTTTAAAGGTAACCGATGATTGCTTTGATATTTATCCTCTCCCATTTTGAGCAGCATTTTCTTGTCATACAGTGCAGGAAGGCAAAGGGTTAAACGCTTGGTAGCGGCGCTTTCTAGCTATTAAGCAGATTAGCTAATTTTAAAAGCACAGAACATGTCCTTTCTTTCCTCTTTCTCTTCAGCATGTTGTAGACATATTTGAACCTCCCTGCACAAGTCTGCAGACCAAAAGTTTGCTTTCCCTTTCATTGAACGTGCCCTTTATTTCTTCTGTTCCTAGTTTCATACTTCCAAAGGTAACAATTAAATGTTTTTAGGTTTTATGGCATCGGAAATTTCATGTGAGAAGTCAACGTTAAACTGCAAGCCAAGTTAACAAAAGTGGAATTTTTATACTTACTTTACTGAAGTTTTGATTTCCTCTCTTTCTTTAAACTTTAAAATACCTCAGCTGGAACTGAAAATCCTGTAAATTTACAACCATCTTCAGTTTCAGTGGTAACATGTTCCTTCCACACTTTTAAGATGGCTATCTTTCATGATAACAAAAGATTGGAACTGCAAATGTAAATGCCTTTGTTTTTATACTGAAATACAGACTTGATACACTCATGGCTAATGTTTTGGGTTGTTTGGGGGTTTTTTAAAGTAACAGGTAGTGTATTGATATTGCTTTTCTCAGTTAATCTTTAGAATGTTTTGAATAGAATTGAGTCATTAATTCTGTAGTTGCAAACAAGCATGTTGGAGGGTGGATGGGGCAAGATGGATGGTATGGGTAAGATGAAGCTAGTCAAAATGCAAACAAAAAGTATGTTGTTAAACTTACTTTGAATTATTCTCTTATATCAGCTAAATGTAATAAGATAGTTAAGTATTGTTTCAGAACACTAAAATTTCAAAAGTTATTGGACATACTAGATTTGATAAATGCTGACTGGTCTGTAGTGTCATTTCACTTGAAAATATCCCAATTTCTTAACATTTGTGTTGTCACTATTACACATTACAGAAACTTTGGTAAGACAAACCAAAGTTAAGATTAAGTAAGGGGCAAATAACCTCCCCAGCCTCAAGGGTGGCTGTCTTTTCGTGTGGAGTAGTTGTGCAAACCACCTACCTGTGTGCTAACACTAATTGTGGTTGTACAATGCTAGCCAATGTTAGTGGCCTTTTTTTGCATTGAAATAAGCCATTAAAATATTAGTATTTTTGTTGTTCTGGTTATGATTTCAATTATTCATTTTAATACTGCTGCTCTTTGTAGTATACTACATGGGTTTAGCTAAAACTTGAAGTATTTGCTCATTCTGTCTTTTGTGCTGTTGACAGTAGCATGCAAAATAAGGAGTGTTTGTAAAGGAGTCAGTTTATAATATGTAATTGGTGTGATGCCTGTTCTGGCAAAGTGTGGAAAATGTGGGGTTTTGGACACAGACAAATAAATACCTTGTGTTGGGTGTCTGCAGTCGTGGCTCGTGGTTGGTCTTGAGATTTTCCTCTTGAGTTCATTTTGCCACTGTTTGTGATTTGATGGCCAGCAGGTTGCTATGTAATACGAGTCTGTCGTTCCTCTCCTTTCCAAAAAGCCTTCTGGAGGGTTTTTTCCACCCTTGGCTCTTGAATGGAAAGGTTTGTCTGGTCCTGTGTGTGTGTGTAGTATCCGTGTCAATTGTTGGCCTTGGGTTGATTTCTGGTTTGACTTTTCCTTTGCTGCGGTGATTCTGTGGTATTTCCTCTTTGGTTTTAGGTACTGTTCTTTGTGTTTGCTAGTATTTATATTTGTTTCGTGGTGCTGAAGTGTATTTCCTAAGAGTTTGTCCAATTGCATCCATCAAAGAAGGCGCAGTGCCTCTGAAGGCATCTCATGGAGTGCTGGATTGGGGTTGGCCTTTGGTTTTGGATAGGAGAAGGGAGGCTGGGCTTATCATGCTACACTGCAGCTCTGTCAGCTCTAGTAAACTTTTTAAAAGCTGCGTAATTTGCAGATTTCTTTACTAGGGCATTTTTCAGAAGTGTGGCATTATGTTATATGACTCTTGCCTGGCTTCTGCTGTTGGTGGCACAGCTGTGTAAAGTGGTGTTGTCTTATCTGTTACTGAATTATGACTTTGGTGTTTGATTTTGTGATTGGTAGTGGCTGAGAGCATCTGACCATTGCATACAGGTTTTGACATTTGACAAAATTTAAACAGGATATGCCTTTTTCTCTTTGTATTTTCTTCAAACAGTATTCTTAAGTTTCTTAAAGGATTTGTAGTACTTTCTTCCAATAATATGTGGGGTTCTTCCTAACTCTCCTAAGTTTTGATAGATGCACATTTATTTACTTAGAGGGCTTGTGTTCTAAGTGTGCTGCTGAGGACCAAGCCATTCACAAATTCTCTATAGGGGAAAACAAGCAGTGCTTTCCAGTTGCAAAAGGCTTGGACAGATATAAACAGTACTAAAAGTGATACACACTATTACACTGTACCTTTTGTGTACTATTTATAGTTTTCCATACTTATGCCTTAATGCTCCTTCTGGTTATTGGGCAACTCGTTTAGGAAATTCATCTGTGCTGTAAATACTGTATTAGGCTCTGCATGTTTATTTTGAAAGAACATCTGAAATATTCATCACTTCTAGCAAGCAAGTGCTCGTTAAAGAAAGAGTCTTTGTAAGCTCACAGTAATGGATACAAGGGAAGGAATATTCTTAGTATTCCTTAGGGTTTTATATTGTGTTCTTTTCCCAGTTAAGCAGACACTTCTTTAATTTTATTCCTGATAATGGAAAATCTATATAGAAGGGATTCATACTTAAAAATTCATTTGCCTGCATTTCGAAAGTCACATTATACACCCAGCTTCACTTAACATCATCCTTTTTAGCCATTTACTGCTGCTGTGGCTTAGCTTGAGCAGTGCAGTGCCTCTCTTCCAAAGGATGGGGAAATGCTTGCAGGCACTTCCAAGTTCATTACCACAGAGCTTAGAGGGATGGAACAGTTGCACATGGCCTCGTGTTGTCAGGGAATTCTACACTTTGCACGTGTAGGCAGCAGTGGCACCAGTACGGAAACCTCCCCACAGATCAGGAGGCAGCAGCTGCCCAAGCACAGTCCCTTGTCTTTCCTGGGGGTTCTGGGGAGCCAGGGCTGCCTCTTGGATGGCTGCGGGTGTTTGTGGCCCTGATGGAGACTAAAGAAACCTGAAACAACAACAAAACAAAAGGAAGACGAAAAAAAGGGAGGGGAAAAATAGGGAAGAGACTGTGGGAGAAATCCAGAATGCCATGTGCAGTGCTGAGTGAGTTTTGTGGCTGCGTGCACAGTCTGCGTTCTCTGTTCTCTTTGCGCGTTTCTTCATAAACGCTGCAGCGGCGATCGGGGCGCCAGCAGAGCGCGAACAGTGCCTGCTCACACTCTGTAAAATCCCCTCAGCTGAAGGCAAGCCAAAAGCCAGAGATGACTCAGTATCCAGAACTTTGGGGTTGTTTATAAACATCATATTAGGAACATGAAAGTTTCATTTCCATCAAGGCTGCAAATAGCTGATTGAGCACCCTCCTAATTTTTCTTCTCCACAAATACAAAGCATAGTCTTGTAAAAAACCCAACTTTAAAACATAAACTTGGCTTGGCAGACCTGCTGTTGCCCTTTTTATGATGCAGTTTTAGTTTTGCAGCTCAAAGAAGGTAGAAATACACTTTTTTGATCAAGGTCATACATGTATTAACAAGGTTTAGGAAACTAAGTGCTAAAGTTCATGATAATGCTTGGAGTGAGCAAGGACTGAACTGATTTGGAACATTTATTCTAAAGTATAGTGTATACTTTTAGTGCAGAATATCTGCCAAAATATTTAGCTGAATGAAATTAAATTTTATTACTTTTTCCCCTTTAAACTGAGACATGAGCAATTCAATGAATGGAATTGCACTGCTGTGGAATTTTACAGGGGCAGAAGGAAAAAAGGTACAATATAGGTTGGAAAGGATGTTGTCCAGAAAGGACTTATCATATTTGTTGTGGGTTTTTTTTAAATAGACATTATCACCTTGGAGCATATTCCTTCAGTAAATGCCAATTAAAATTGCCTTGAGTGCTGGTTGAAAGTTTCTGCCTCTTTCTTACTTCCTGTCTTTTTGCTCCCTTTTTTTGATAGGTAGATCTCACTTGTGATAACAGGGCATCCTACACAAACCATTTAACTTGTATTCTTAGAAGTAAGATAATTAACTTATCTGTTACCAATTAACCAACAGATTTTGAAAGAAACGTTCTCATTTTCACCTTTTTCAAGCTGAATGTGCATCTGTCTAAATGAGATTAAATCTTTAAATTTTTTTTGCAGGTGGACTCACGCAGCAGGCATGGTTATGGTTGTGATTTAGCACAGGGCATTAGCCTGTGCAGCTTTCCCAGCACTTCCACATGAATGCACTCATGAACATATGAAGCACTTGCATGTTGTTTGTACAGTTCTGCCGAGACTACTCATGTATGTAGATGGTTTTGAACAGAGCTCCAACAAAGAAAGCCTTTGTAAGGGATCTGTAAATTATTAATCTTACTCTAGTTATTTTCTAATCGTTAATTTTTCCAGTTTCTGGTGGAGCTGAAGCCCGTCCCTTGTGGACTCTTTTATGGGATGTGCAGAGATGCTGCGCTGCCCTTGCCCCCTGTTCCTGGAGGGCTCCCTTATTCTGTGCTGCTCTCTCTCCCATCCCTGCTCCCATGTGTGTCCCTGTGCTTGCTCAGCAGCACGTGCTGCTCTGTGCCTCACAGCTCCCCAAAACGTTGAGGGAAGAAAGGCACACTGTCCCTGAGAGGAGACAGGGAGGAGCAGGGGGTTCTGTGTTTAACCCGTTTGTTGCTGTAGCAGAGCAGTTGTGAGAGGAGTGCCATTCCTCAGGGATTGGTGGGGGCAGAGACACATGGAGGCTGGAAGTGTTGCCGCAGGCTGAACCTCGTGATCACAGGGGTTTCAAAGGGTTTTGCATGTTTTGAATCAGTGTTGATTTGTAGATCTTGACTCTAGTGGTGTGTTTTAGTGTAGGGCCTTCCACTTTATTGTATTTAGAGGTGGAGCTTCGAAAAAGATAGAAAATGTGTTTGTGATTAAAAATGTCATAAAATATCCAGTAGAAGCAGCATAGCTTGTGGAAAGGGAGGAAAATGCACATGTGGAGATGAAGGTCAGTTGTGTAGGTATATTGATTGATCTGTTGTTTAGATGTTCTTAATGAAGTATTACAAAATGAACACAGGGTTTCTCCTCCAGGCATGTTGCTTTGTTGATATTGTTTGCATTCACTGCTGCATTATGAGCTTTACTCAATACTTGTACTTGCTCTATGTAATGCAGGCATTGAAATAACTGAGATAGCTCTGCCAATTCCAGTAATCTGTTCTCAGTGTGCTGCTGGCCATACATTTATTGACAGTAATATCTAAAAGTGCTTTGAAAATGGGTGCTGCCTGTTTAGGATCTGATACCATATTGCTAAGCAAGTTTGTTTATTGCTTTTCGTAATTGATGTGGGAGAAAACCATTGAGAAACCCTAAAGTTATCTGAGTGGCAGCAGATTTTTCACATTTGTGGGGTTTTTTTCTTTCTGCTAGGTTATACCCAGATTTTTGTTTAGTGCTACTGATTATGGGAAAGTTAATTTAGCTGATACTAGGACAGCAAACTTTCCCATTGACATTAGTAGGAGCCTTGCTTTTGTAGAGACCAAGAGATCTGATTCATTCACTAAAATAAATCCCTAATTATAGGATTTCATTGGGGAGGTAAGAAGAATTCATGCTTTCTTTTTAAATGTTAAGTGCATGAAACTTAAGTGATGTAAAGAAAAAGGAAAATAGCATTTACATGTAAACAATTAACAATAATCCCTTTTCATCTATTTATGTAAAATTAGTGTATAGACTATATACAAGGCTGTCCTTGTTGTCCTTACAATTTTAGTCCTAAGGCCTCTAGAATATTAGGATTATTTGAAGCTGTCTTACAATTGAGTGGTTTGTGTCTTGACTGAATTAGTTTCTCAGTGTTTGGTTGGTGCTGTCTGTATTACATTATGGTTTAATCAGTGCCCTATAGGAAATGGGGCTTCACATTTAATTTTCCTAAAATAAGGAGTTTGTTGGACTTGTGAATAAGAGGAAAAACTGCTCTGTGTTATAAATGCAAAGCATTCACTTTTGTGACAGATGATCACTGTCTGAGTTCTGTGCTGCTCTTGCAGTGCTGCTCCATAACAGCATTGCTGTTATTCCATGATGGGAGTGAAAGCTTGAACTCCTGTTAAAGAGCAAGTGCAAGTTACAGTGCAAGTTATGCCTTGAGTTTTACTTAAACCGTAGGTGTGGAAGATCTCAGACAGCAAAGGAAACATAATTTGCTATTTTTTAGGCTTTTTTTCCTCATGAGAGTAAGCACAACATAGATGAAAAATCCTGAATAGTGCTGCCTTGTAACCTGGTGCCTTAAGAGATCAGCATGACTTTTTTAAAATTTAATTTGAGTTAAGCTGCTCCTGTCACTGAGTTTTCTATTTCTAAAGAGTATTAGTTACTCTTTTTTGTCTTGTAGCCCCATATCAGCTTAAAAACTAGGCTAGAATGGTGTTGTGTGTCCTTAGCAGTTCTGGTTTGAGAGCTGCTACCAACATGTAGTAACTTGTAAATAATGTAATTGATTGTACAGCAGGTGGTGGGGCACA
Source organism: Pycnonotus jocosus (assembly GCA_013400435.1). Lineage (NCBI taxonomy): Eukaryota > Metazoa > Chordata > Aves > Passeriformes > Pycnonotidae > Pycnonotus > Pycnonotus jocosus. The sequence continues at coordinate 167,423 of VWYP01002955.1, read as the reverse complement.
GAACTGTGATCCTAAATTAAGGAGCTGAATATCTTCCTGGTTAGATTACAGGAACTGTGGGAAGTTATGTTGTTATCTTAGCAGTTTGGATCTTTACTGCACTGAACCTGAAGAGAAATTGAATTGTCTCAGTTTGGTTCACATGTGGTAAACCCAGGAAAGATCATTATGAACTCTTGTTCTTGTGCTGGGAGGGAGTAAGACTGTATCCTTTTATTTATCTTAAACATATTTTTAAAAAAAAATAGCTGAAAGAACTTGAATTTGAAAATTCCCATGGATGAAAAGTGCATCCAAGCACCTAACAAGATGCTTTAAAAAATTCTTTGTTCTCTCTCTGTCTCGCTGCAAAAATGTGCACCCATAGTTCAAGGCCAGACTTCTCCAGCCTTAACTTAAAGTCATTGAGTCTTGTTATACTTTTGTCTGCTAGAACAAGGAGCCCTCTGTTATCAGCATTCTTTTCCACATAGACTGAGCAGGAGTTTGTGGCTTTTCAATTTTCTTTCTCTTTGGTAAATTGGAGAGAGTGAGTAGAGAGTGAACTTGAGGCTTTCACTTCAAGATGTTTCGATCCTTTGTCATTCTTGTGGTCCTTGGAGCCCTCTCCAGCATATCAATGTCTCGCTTGAATTGGGGATGCCAGAACAGGATGCTTTATTCTGCTAGCAGGTGCAAAAGTGCCAAGTGCAGGATTGAAAGTAACCAGCCTTTTCCTAATTATATTGTTATTTATGCACCCAAGAATCTAACTAAGCCTTTCAGCCATAAAGTTGTACCAGGAGTTTCTATAGTTACTGTGCAGTTGATAATTGACCGTGTTAATGTCCTCCTGGAAGGCATTGCTTTCCAAGGTAGAAACCTGCCTTTTGTAAATACAGTCCCATGCCTCTTGCTAAATGCAGAATCTTTAGCTGTAATGAAATGGCTGGCTTGCCAGCCTAATTTATGAAGCATCATGTCTGGTCTTTGAACCATTTGCTATTTTTTATCAGTGTTAATTTACTGCTCTTTCAGATTGTTGCTAAGGAGGTTACACGTGGCTGTGATTTGCTCCTTGAAGCCCCTGTTATGAACACTGTGGTGATTCTCCATTTGCAGGGAAGGGCCAGGCAGCACTTCCTTAACACTCTGCTGATGGTTTCATAACCACAAGTAGACCACAAGAGACATTAGCTAGGGTGGGTAAATTCAGAGACTGAATTTCTTTCATCTCTGCTTTTGAGCTAAAGCACATTAGGAGAAAGTTCTGTTGGGGAATACATATTGTTGCTGATTGTATCATTTTTCTTTTCAGGCTTAATTGAGTGCTATATTTTCCAGAGCTGCCAGGGTCTCTTTGAGTGCTTGGTTTCAATGTTGAAGACAAATGATTGGGTAATTCAAAACACCAGTAAAAAATAAACCAAACCAAACCCAAAACCCAAGGAAAACAAAAATGACCAGGCAAGATGCTTGTTTATATTTGCTTCTGTGGCAGGAAAAGTACTGTAATGTTTGGGGTTTTTTTCTTTCTTAACAAATCCACTTCTTGGATGCCTATGTAGGAGAATGAGGCATCCTTCACCCTCTGGTTTGTGGTTTTGCTTTTTTTTTTCTTGCTCCTGTTTGTAGCTTTTGAAGATAGAGATAGCAGTTGATGGAAACAGTCATTTGAGTTTGTGGCTGAGAGAGCCTGTTTCAGGTAGTAATCCAATAAACACATTTCTGTGGGAGCCACCATTTTAAACCTTTACAGTCAGCATTAGTATCCTGTAGTTTTAAATTTTGTTAGGAACTGTGTCCTTTAGAGTCTGATACTGTAGATCTTTAGGAGTGGTCTCACTGAAGCTGTTGCACAAGGTGGATGGGAGGGCTCTGCTCTGGTAATGGTGTAGGAGAGAAAAGAAAGAGAACAAAGGAAGAGAACTTCGAGGCCATAATGTACTAATTCCTCCTGGAAAGAGATGATAAGGAGCTTTTCTGGTGGCGAGGCTGGCTGGTGTTTGAAGAACATGGCAAAGAGGATATAAATGTAGATTAAATGAAGATGAAACTGAGAGCTAAGCTGTAGCTTAGAGAATGTTCTTTGCTGTTGTGGCTACAAATACAGGGGGGAAAAAAAAAAGCAACCAGCTCCTAGAGCAGACTTTTCAGCTGTAGTAAGATCCAGTGTGAAATGCTACCTTGCTATGATGCTCAAGTTGATGACTGGGTGTTTTGATACCCAGGGAAGTTAGAAGTGAGGAGGATAATTCCAGGAAAGCCTGAATGTCGTGCCCCAGGTCAGGTTCCTTTCTCCAGATTTGCAGAACCTCTTGTTCCTCAAAGTTTCTGTATAAACCAGCTTCTGTGGGAAAACTTGTTAACATAATTTTGCCAAGTCCTATCCTGTCCCTCAATGCCATCTGTGCCCACCGCTCTCTTGAGGAACAGAACACCTTGTACATTCAGGCTGTGTTACATTAACAAAAGTCTCCAATCTATTTCTGTGGATTAAGACCTATAAAAAATATGCCTTAGCTGAGCCACTGTAGGAGTGTGGTGCCCTGAGAGACTGCTTCATGTCCACAGTTATGCAGTGTGCTGGTACCTGCTTTATGCCTGTGGTGGGATTGATGGGGAATATGCCCCAGCTTGCAGCTTGGCCCCTGCTCTGCTGTTCTCTTTTGGGAGCCTGCTTGGACACCCTGCTCAGGCTGCAGCCTTGGGCACCAACCTGAGCTGCATGTTGCTGCTGTCTGCATTATTGCACTAGTCAGACATGTCATGTGGTCTGAAATAGAAGTTTATTCTTAGTTGTATTACTGTGTCTGCCTTTAATAATAATAATAATTTAAAAAAAATAAAAATCCAAGAAGAAAACTTAGCTGTATTCAGGAGATAACCTATAGCTTCCACAGCATCCCACCTTATATCTGCCTCTGTCCTAACCAGTGAATGATTTCCTACATAGCACTCAGCATAAGCAACTTGCCCTCCACAACTGTGCTCTGTCTCCCTGTTGTCCTATCCATGTCTTATCTCCTTTTCCCTGTGTGTTGGTCCTGTCCATTGCAAGACCTCAATTCTACTGAATTTCTGCACATCCTGGGGAGCAGAGAGCAGACAGCAGGAATAAATGACAGAAGAGTAAATTACTGCTGATCAGCTGTTGGTGCTTTCTTGTCTCTTGGTGAGGCAATGATACCTGACAGTCGGGCCATGAAACAAACTCCTTGTTTGAATGTCAGATGAAGTACATTTGGAGTCTTTTCCAAACAATTTTTCTGAAACAACACTTACATCATTGTTTTGGATCTCTGAGGAGCTGCCAGCTCTGTCCCAGCTCAGAAGGACATGTGGGGCTGGCTGTGTGGCTGCAGACACTGCAGGACCCAGGCTGACCAACCACTCATCCTTTTGTGCTGATGAATGCTGTGACCCTGGCAGAGCTGTGTTTTGGGTCATCCCAGTTTTGGCACAAGCAGGGGGTGCAAGTATTGTTTGATCTGTTGGGCGCTGCATTCATATGGGACCTAGGCAGAATCATACAGGGAGGGCTGGTTACAGGGAAGTCTTACAAGGATTTGGCATTGGTTGATGTGTTACTCATCAAGACTTGCTTGTAGAGCCATTTTATCAGTTGGACAGGGCATCATCTGTTATTTCTTGTTTAAGAGAGTAATTGATCCTGGTGGTATCCTTTAGTACAATGTGTGTTGTTACCACCTGTAGAGGTTTGAAATGAGAGACACAAATTGATGGCTGCTTGCTACTCAGATGTGGAAATATCTTGGAGGGCTTAAGCATTACATTTTACTGGGATTTGGTGAATTCTGCATTACCTCAGGGGCATCATGTGTTAAAGGAGAAGTTAATAGTAAGTCTGACTCCTCAGAATGTCAAATGGTTTGCTGTAACTGGCTGTTTGTGTGTGCTGGAAGCATTAGCTCAGAGTGAATTCTTGTGTGTGTGTATGGAAGATAGTATTTGGTTGAAGTTTAAGGAATACAGCAATGGCCAAGGCAGGCTCTGTGGTTCCTGTCCTAATAGCACAAACTACTGCAGAGCCTAAGCTTGAGCATGGTTTGTTAGTGGCTCATGTCTCCTGGCAGAGCAGAGCTCTCAAGGAGAGAGAGAGGAAATTACTCATCAATTTATTATTGATCTGCTTTATTCTTCAGCTTTTCATTGCATTTTTGTAAAAGCCTTGGAAAGTGATCAGATCCAGCTTCTGTGCTTAACTCCCGTGAATGTTAACACTGTTGCCTGGGGTTGTGATAGCCTTGCCTGTGGTTTTCACTGGGTTTTTTACATACAGATTCAGGACTTGGAGCTAGATTGTTTCTAGGCTGAGGGGAAGAATCAAATGAGCTCTGTCCCTGGTAGTGTGTCTGCCTTTCTCTCTGTGGTGGGAAATATTAACTTCACATGTTGACAGACTATCCAGTGAGCTTTTCTGTTTGTAAAGGAAAAGAAAAGATATCTTTTAGGATCCATTGCAGTTCAGTAATAGGAGATAAAGCAGCAAAGGCAGAGTTTGATTAAAACAATAACATCTGATTTTATGACAATATTTTGTTTCATGTGGAAAAATAGAATATGAACTAACTCATGCCAGTGATATGATTCATCTGGGGTTTTTTTCCTTCCTCCTTGCATGTGGGCTGCTTCTAGTAATGTTAGTGGAAAATATGAAGTATGAAGAATTTTTTTTTTTAAGCAATTCCACCTTTGCTGATGGGATCACTGGAGTTCTGTAGGGATACAGCACTGTACCTGTGCAGTACTAGCAGATTAGGGAATATCCTGAGTATTTTTGAGCATAGCAGTGCTTTTTGATCAGATAAAGTATTTTATGGAGGAACAGTCTAGTTGGAAGGGCTGTGGTGACACTTGTACTGAGTGCTGTCAGTGGATTCCGTGTCAGATCTTATAATCTCTGATAATTGTGGATGAAGCCTCTTCTTTCCTATGCCTCTTATTGCTCCCAAATTACCAGACTTAAGTTTTTAGTTTTTTAATGTAGTGAACAATCCCTATAATGATGAATGGAATATAAAATGTGGTGTTGTGTTGAAAATGTGCAATTGATAGGGAATTCGTTTTCATCTATTTGATTTTTTGTCCTCAGCCTCCTAGTTGTCTGATTAAATAATTTTTAATAAAAATTTTACATGGTTGGGAATCTTTTGGATTGGTAGAGATATTAGATGTACTTTTGCCTAAGAAAGAACAACAATTCTACTTCTTTCTGAAGTTAATGTAATTGAAATTCAGCTTTTGTTCAGGTATAGAATTGTGAGGTTTTACTCTTTTATGCTGGACCCTTAAAGTATTTTCTGGTACAGTTACAGACTTGTGTGATGCATTTACCCCTGCTAGCAACAGAATGGTGGGACCTGTTCGGCTCTTGTGGATCCTTTAGAAAGTGCTCAGTGCCCCCCTGGCTCTGGGAATCATTCACTGAAAATCACCAGAATCCAGAGGAGCTCTGGCTCACTGACTGTTAGTCAAGATCTGTGTGTGGTGAAAAGACATTAAATAAGGAATCTTTTTTGTATATAATATCTGTAGATTTGACTTAGCTGCACAGGCGCTGGGACATGGTTTTTACATAACATTTCCATGAGAAGTTATGATGCCTCTCAGGACGTCTAGGACGTACTATGGATTCCTGTGTTTGTGTTTGATCAGTTGTGAGGTGACCACTGAGCTCCAGATGGAGCTGCCTTGTTTTGCCTGGGGGTTTGTGGCAATTCCATCTTGATGGTTATAATTAATCATAAATCTATTTTGCATTTCTTTTCCTGAGTTTTGTGAGAACTCCGTGCCCTGTGTTGGTATGAGCACAGAACCATTTGTGAGTTAACTGAATGGTTTGTACTGGGTGGGATTTTCTGGGCACTGCTGTGAGGTGCTGTGCCTGCATAGGGTTAATTAGCCCCTGGTGTTGCTCATACCTGATTTGAGAACCAGTCCTGGTTTTCTTTTAACTACATCTTAAGGTTATAGAGGATTGAAGGACTCCTAAGCATTGCAGTCAGATAAAGGAACAGCACTGTCTGCTGTGATTTAAAATAATTTTTAAAAGGAAATTTAATATAAATAAAATTTGAATAGCGTAAGAGAAAATGGATTCTTGCTTTAATTACTGTTTCTGCATAAGTTTCTGCCTTAATTAGTTTTATTTTTGCTTTGCTTAACTCCTTACATCATATCCATAATACAGTGTTAAGGCCCACATATATATTCTTACCAGGACACAATATTCTGATTCTGTCTAGATTTAGGCATTGCTTCAGCCACATGAACTGTATAATATCAGTGAAGAGCATATTTAAGAAATTCCTGAAGTTCATAATACAACAGTTTTGAATAGCTTACATGAGAGACTTTTGAGAAACCTGGAAATTTCCATCTAAATACAGAAGCTGAACAACTGTTTAAAGTGTAACTTCCAAGTGAGCTGATGTAAATTGGTTTCTATTTATTTCTGCTTGGGGTTTGTAATTATTTAAGGACTTGAAGCAAGGTTTTCAGGATTAGCTAGTGTTCAACAAGTGGTGTATTGGTTGAGCCAGTTTATTGGTCTAGCCAAATGAATGTAATTATGCCAAATTACTGCTGAACTTTGTGGTATAATCCCTTGGATTTCAGTCTTGCTTTTAACATAAGTTTTTTACCTTTTTTTAATCTGCTCATGCAAATTAATTCAAAATTGAATCCTTGCATCTAATTCTAAATGCTAACATCCTTTATCTGACTATTCATTTCATTAGTCTCCCACCACCACATTTACCCAATTTCTTCCTCTGTCCCTCAACAGTGGGGAAAAATATCTATAAATACGGATAGGATCTTCAGCCTTTGGGTTATTTTATAACTTCCTGTTTTGTTTATTTTCCACTGTCTGTGCCTAATTAGGATATTCCTCGTATCTGTCAAAGCTGGGTGTAATTGCTGTAAATATGAAACTTCTTGTTTTTAATGTGCTTTGAACAGCTGTTACAACAAGAGTTTTTATTATTGTTTTATAGGCAAATTTAGAAAACAAAGCAGTAAATGGCCGCAGACCAGAACTCATGGAATGCAGTATATGTGGTCATGGTGAAAAATACAGGGTGAAGACAAACCAAGCAGTACCCATTGAAAATGTGCAGTGTAAAGAGAAAGAGAGAATGACTGGCTTAGAAGCAGAGAAGTGGGCACATAACGAGAAGCCATCCTTTGGTGTCCACGTCAACGGTGACATCCATGGAGCTGTGACGGGCACTGAACACTTGAAATACACTGACCACGGTGAAAGAGCAGCCTCTCCCAGTCAGTTCACTGAGCCAAAAAAATCCTTGGTGCACACCATCAAAAATGGCATAAAAACCCTGCATTATTCACCACCAGAAGCAGTTGCTTCACTGGAAAATGTATCTGCAGAGGAAAGGACAGATTTGACAAGTACCTCCCACATGCAATGGCCAAAGGTTAGCAATCTGAATAATGTAGTAAGCACTCTGATGAGTGGCACTGGCTGTGTTCACCCAGAAAACCAAGGGAATCTTTTAATGAGGAAAGAGGAAAACTGCACCTGCAGCATCTCTGCATATTCGGATGAATCAGTTTTGCAGACAGGTTCCAGCTTGGATGTGCAAGAAAGCTTGTGTTGTCCTCCGCTGCCTGAAGAGGAGCTGCAGGCAGGGAAGGATGGCTTTAAAGAACCGAATGTGGAGACACAGCCTGAGAATTCTGCACTCCAGCCCACTTTCTTGTCCCTGATTAAAACCAGAAATTTAACTCTGGAGCAGGTGGTAGCTATTGAAGCTTTAACACAGTTGTCTGAAGCTCCTTTAGAAACAACTTCACCAGCTAAAACCGAAAGAACTGAATGTACAGGAGAAACAACTTCCAACCAGCTCCACAGTTTTCAAAGGGATATCTCATCCTCCTTTACATCCTCTGCATTGCAAGAAATCAAAGACACTTACTTACAGAATGAGCAACAGCTCTTGGCTCACTGCGCTCACTCGCAGAAGCAGCTCCCTAATAAGGCAGTGTTATACAATGGCCAAAGTTCAGTGTCTGATTTGTGTGATAAACCTGCCAATCCAGCTGGTGAGATGTATAAATTACAGTTATCCTCAAGAGATACCAAAACTTTATCTGACTCTACATCTAATGCAGCACTGTTTTCAGGATACGATCCCAACAGAAGTTGTGCTCATGAGCCAGTCACCCTCGCAGGGTATTGCAATGCTTCATGTGAGGTCCAGCAAATAAGGAACAGCTTGGAAGCTCCTGGCGAGTTAAAGCAAAAGCCAGGGTGTAATGATTTGAAATTGGAAGGTAGTTCTTTGATTAAAGAAGGAGGAATTCACAGCCAGGATGAAGAGGATGTAGCTGCACAGCTAACTCAACTGGCAGCGCTGATCGAATCAAACCAGACGAATCCACAGCAGAAGAACGATATAAAGGCATCACTGCTTAATCTAATATCACATGAGAGGCAGCCAAAATATAACCAAGATGTGTTGCAGAAAAAAGAGTCTTTATTTTTTAGGCATAATTATAGCTCCTTATTGTTAAAGCAAAAGCAAGCAACAAATAAGAAAGGACATGCTATGCCATGGAAACCAAGACACAAAAAGAAGCCTCAAGAAGCACGCTATCAACAAAATAATCAAAACCAGCTAGAGCTGTTGTCGTGCCAGCATAGTGAATTGCAGGACATTTGGATATCATCAAAACTGCACAAGCTTGGTCAAACCATGCCACAGGACTCCAGGGTAGCTACATCTGAAAAGAAATCTCCAAGAACCAAAGTACAGAGAGTGCTCAGTCAAAATACTTTAGCATCACAAGAGAAAACAAGATTATTTCTCCCACAAGCACAGATAAAATTCCACAGGTGTTTACCTGAGGCACTGCAGGAGAAAAAAAAAGACAGGTTGTTTGGCTGTGAAGTGGTGAATGAGCAAATGAAAACTGCAGGCTCCAGTGCCCCGCTAGGCACTGATCCACTGAAAAATGAAGTTGTTGCACGTAGCCAACACAGTGACCTGTCCTCCCGTAATCCTCTGGCTGGTTCACAGCTGAAAACAGCATCCTTGTTGAAAAGACCAACTGAAAACCTACAGATGTTTACAGAAAAATGTAATTCTCAGGTACAGCAAACAGCAACTGTCAGTCAGGCACATCCTTTGCCACCAACTTTTAACCAGTCTAACCTGAGAGCTAACGAAATGTGTAGTGAAAACAAAGCCTATGTTCAGCAGGTCAAAGAGCAGGTAGATCCGAAGTCCCAGGCGCTGCCTGTTCCCTGTGGTGGGGCCCAGGTACCAGGTTCTGCTGAAGCTCTCAGGAATACGGAGTGTGTGGGTGAGGTGACCGTTCTGACATCAACCAGTTTGGGTACTGACCACGCCCAGAGCACAGGCGACTCAGGGTGTTCCCCAGCAAAAAACACACTCAGCAGTTTCCTTGAATCACCTATGAAGTTTCTTGATACCCCTACAAAAAATTTAATAGACACACCTACCAAAAAAGGACAATCTGAATTGCCAACTTGTGACTGTGTTGGTAAGTGCTTCTGCTAACTTTTGCCTGTACATTTCAAATGGAGGTGTGCTCATGTTGCTTCCTTTTATGTGAGGAAGCGTATGTGACAGCTGTTGCACAAGGATCAGTGTTTCACCATTAGAAGACAGGACGAAATTATCTTTCCCCTCTTTGTAACTTTTGTTTGGTGTTCTTTGGGCCTGCAGAGCACAGCAGAATTGATTATTTTTTGTACTGCAGCTTAAATTCTCCACTTAAATTTAAGTGTGGAGGAAAGAGAGTTTTTCTGTTTGTTGTTCTGCCGTTGCTGACTTGTGCTTTATGTGCACTTCCCTGCATTGTATCAGGTCATGATTTGATGGTCTCGTACTACTTTGTGCCTGAGTGGGCTGGGCAGCAGTGTCCCAGTTTGTTGTCCTTGTTGCCTAAATCTGTTAGACAAGCAGGAGAGTGTAGCTGGGGGTGGCCTTGCTCCTGTCACTGTTAGTTCCAACGGCCTGGAAGAGTCCATGCCCAAGGCTCCTGACACCTCTGGCCACATGAGGAGAGCTCAGGTGGAGCTGAGGTGGGGCCACTTGCAGAGTGACTCTGTTGCAGCAGGAGAGGTCAGAGCAAGCCCTGCAGGGTTGTGCAGACGCAGCTTGGCTGAGGCGCTCTGTGCTGTCACTGTTAAGGCACCCAGATGGAAAGACAAGTCAGAGCCTTCACAGCAAACCATCTGCAGGCAGAGTGTTTCACCTTGGCTTTCCTGTTCTGAATCCACAGAGTGCTTGTTAAGAGGCCTGGGTTATGTTTTCTGTTCTGTAGGATATGACAATCAGTTAATTGATTTTATTGCCCTCAATTCCCCTTTGTCTAAAATGAATTGATGATGTTCCCACCAACATTGGGACATTGGGATTTTTACATAGTCAATACATGCCAGCCCCTCTAATGAAAGTTTTAAAGAATGCAAAATATTGCTATAATTAGGGTTTTACTTTATAACATTAAAAAAGTGCTAGCAGAATCATCAGAGGAAATAAGTATAAAATTATTTCAAAGTGTCTGAAGAGAAAAGCCTCTCATACTTTTTATTCATGATATTTCTGTGTCAAACTTTGTGTACTAATTTGATTTGGAAGGCATTGCCATAAACTGTTTCTAAGTTTACTTTTAATGGGGCAAGTAAATTTTGAATGTGCCAACAGAGTTTTCTTTACCTGCTTACAGAGCAAATTATAGAAAAAGATGAAGGCCCCTATTACACACACCTCGGGACAGGACCAAGTGTTGCTGCTGTGAGAGAAATTATGGAGAACAGGTGAGGAAAATTCAGCTTTTAATCCTCATTGTATTCTTGACTGTCTAAACAGGGAGGAAGTAGAGCTCTGAGAAATGAACTGCTGTGTTAGCTTTGTTTTGCTGAACTTTTGTCAGTACTCATTTGTAACGTGTTTTCTTCTTCAGATGTGCATGAGGTGAGCATGAGCACTGCAGGTCCAAACTCGCGTGTCTTTTCTGAGCCCTTACAACCTCAGGGCTGGAGTTCAAGTGCACTGTGTTCTGAGGTGCCCTTGAAGTCAGTAGGAAGGACAGAGATCAGCAGCTGGCAGAATAAGGTTTTCTGGTGTCCTACCTGTGAAGAAGCTGTGGCAAACTGGAAAGAAAAAAGGTCATATCAGTGACTGATTGCACTAGGATTTATATGCAGATAACACTTCCTTAGTGGCAGAAGTTTATCAGAAGAGAGATGTCAAAAACTACTCTTGCAAGTAGGGTTTTAAATTAAAAGAATTTTTTTTCTTTATAAATACTTTGGGGTTTTTCTGTTCTCAGTAAAAAAAATTCATTAATCTTTTATTGAAAATGTTTCCTCTTTTAAAATGGTCTACAGTAGCTTGTTTTACTCAATAACTTTTTTTAATGCAGGTATGGAGCAAAAGGAAGCGCTGTAAGAATAGAAGTAGTGGTTTATACAGGAAAGGAAGGAAAAAGCTCTCAGGGGTGTCCAATTGCCAAGTGGGTAAGTTTTTGTATTAAATTAATAAACTCATTTTGTGTGGCTTCAAATGATGCACAGTCCTTGACCTCAAATCTAATCTGATCTTTAATGAAGATCTGATTTTTAATTGATTGAAAAATCTGTCTGAATGATGATGCTAAAGAAAACAATTTTTTGTATCTTTTTTGTTTAAATTTTAGGTGTAGTGCTGTATGTTATGTACTGTGGTTTGAATGAGTGTGAAGGGGAGAAGCTTAACAGAGCCAGCAGAGGTAGAATTATCCTGACAGTGACTGAAAGTTGGAGTGTATTTTGAAATATATCACTGGGAATTGTGAAAGAGAAGAGAGGGTGGGTGGGTGAGTGGGTGGATTGGTTGGGGGAGTTGGAAAACTATCCAGGAACATTTTTAAAAACCATTCTCAGCTCCATGACCACTTGAAGAAAAGAGAGTGATGGAAGAATTTCAGTGTCATATGCCAAGGGGTTCATTACTATTTTTGAGGAACTGAACTCAGTATTTGAAAATATAAATGCTATGATGATAGGTTTCACCAGTCTTGTCTCACATTGCTTCATAGGAGCCAGGAAATGAGGTAACAGACACAAGCTCCAGGAGAGAGCTTGGAAAGAATTGATTGTCCTTAATCTTTGCTGAAACCACTGAGGGAGGTAGAAAGTAGACTGGAAATCTTGTAAACTGAGTTTTGGAAAATAATAAAAGAATTTGGTTGTTGGAAGAGAAAAAATGTATTGCTGTATTTAGGAATTTCAGATTTGATTGAAAAAACTGTGAAGATAACTGTACAGTTGGTAGGGTAGTGTTTGTAACTACACACCAAAAATAAGGTTATTGCATATTGTATGTGAGTGAATTTGCATGTTAAGCATTTACTACTTGTGCTTGGAACAGTCAGAATGTGTTTTTTATACTCCAATACATAAACTGTTTTTCAGAAGGGAATCACATATGTGCTTGTGCTTCAGATAATATTTAATAACAAATCCAGTATCCAAGAAAAAAAAATTAAAAATAATTTCCTAAACAACTGACCCAAAAAGAATGTAAAGACTTCGCAGAGTTTCAGTTAAGTAAAACATTCAGTTTTAACAGAGGACAGAAGCTAAAAATTTTACCATAGAAACAGCTGCAAGCAGCTAGAAGGAAGAAGGCATTTAAAACTAACTCTTAACCTTGATTTTTCTGTTGCCAGTGTCAGCATAGTGTGCTTTGTGTAAGGCAGAAATGGCAGCGTTTCTGCTCTCTGGGCATGGCTGGAGGTGTCCCAGAGGAGGGTGCAGTGGGACAGTCAGCCCTGGGGTGCCTATGGAGAGGGCTGGTTTGAGCTATGGGGACCTGCTCTGCAGTTAGATTTTCGCCTTTCTGTAGGTCAAATGTTTGTGAGAGGCAGCTTCAATGTTCATTTAACTGAAGTTCTAATGAGCAGTGACTTTCTTTTGTGTGAGTTCACACCTAAAGAGGAAGAATGTTTTTCCAAGTTGGTACAAGAGAGGAAAGGGCATCACTGACACCTCCTGTAGAACTCTTTCATCCTGTATAAGATGCATTTTTTGGGTTGATGTTCTCAATGTGTTGCATTAATTTTTTATGGGCAGTGCTACTTTTAATCTTTTTATGGAACATATTTGGGTTTTGGCTATAACCAAAAATCCTGATGGTGCTATTTGTTTGCAAGCATCTGGAAAAGGTTTGCTGTGCTCTTTGATACTTGCAGCCATGAGCTCTGTAGCTGCACACGGACTTTCACTTACTCATTTCCAGTGTCCTTTGGAAGAGACTCATTTCTGCTTTGCAGATGGACATGCTCTTGCCCTTAGGGCTCCCCAGGGAGTGCTGGGCTGGAGCTCTGCTGAAGCAAACAGGGTCGAAGAATGGAACTTAATCTGTTGATCCCATTGAACTGTTTTTTCCCAATTAATTTTCCCTATTTCCACTAGGTTAATTTATCTTTCTGGTTTATTAGAAACATTTTAAAATTTGAAGAGGCTTTCTGAAGTACCTGTGTCCATACATTCTTTTAGTGACTGCATTGCATAATACTGATTGTCTCCTAAGTTATTTTCTCTTAAGTGACTCCCGAGATGCACGTGGTATGTTAAACATCTTCTGGGACAGACTCCTTTCTTAGATTTCAAGTTGCCATAAACTTGCAGATTTATTTCTCTTTCACTCTTTTAATAAGCATCTCTTCTGTATTTTTTATGTATTATATTTTAGGGTGATACTTTGCCGCTCTGGATATGAACAAGAATGCTCATATAAGTTCAACATTTTCAGTAAATACTGCTGAGGATTGGAAACCCTGTGCCTGTTGTGTGTGTAGGTCTCAGACTGACACCCACATGAACTGGGGAGATGAGCTTGTGATTGTTATCACTGCATGAGGCAGCAGCAGCATTACTTGACCTCTGGGGGTTTTTCTTCTCTCCATCAAATTTGTGTTGTCTCATTTGTTTGTCAGAACAGAATTAACAGAGTTTTGCCTCAGATTCCCAATGTGTGGATATCTGTGTAGGTGACAGGTGTGCGGTCAGAAAATAACCTACCATCCTGGGACACTTGCTGGAGTAAATGTATTCTTCCTTCTTTTCTGTTTGGATTTCTTTTGCTTTGTCCAAGTCATCATACTGTTTCGTAGTCTGTTAAAGAAAAGGAAGCTTTGAAGTACTGGAATGACTGGCCTGTCAATCCCAGTGGACTGTTGGTGTAATGAAGGGTTTCACATTGCTGTGCATCCCTAGGACCAGCCAGTGATGACTGGACTCATTGGTCCCACTGTTTGATCAGGGCTTTAGCTGGTATAAACCATGTGTTGTGGTTTGGTTTTCTCCTGCTCTGGGTGATGGTAAATTACAATTACCTCAATTTCTCTGAAAGAGTTGATGAATTTGTGAGTGGTTCATGAGTAGCTCTCTGTAAGCATCATCCTGCAGCACTGAAGCCAAAGGCACATCACTGCTGACCCCAGAGGGGGTTGAGATTTGGATCTTGATGGTTTTGGATTAAATCCATTTCCTGTGGGTTTCTTATCCTGGTTTCAGTGGATGTTGACTTGGATCACCTAAGTTATCATTGCTATCTTTTGCCTTCATTTGGAGTTGCAATGCAACTTTAAGGCTTTAGTTCTGGAAAGAAAAAGAAAAAAAGAAGAAAGAGGGAGAAGAAATTACAAAACCCTCCAGGTCAGGCCAAGGTTCTTTTTGCCAATATTTTGTCTCTGGGTGATCAACAGCACAAAGGTGGAAGAGCAGGGCAGTCGCCTCCCAGAAGACTCACTTGGTTTGCAGTAATTCACAGCTTTGTGCTTCCCAGAGCTGGAGGCAGTGTTTTTGTGTTCAGTTGCCTTTCATAAATGTCATCTTCTTCTCCCTTTCCTTCCTGTTCCCTTATGCTGGAAGTTAAAATGCTGGCAATAATGATTTCAGCCCTGTGCTCTGTTCCCAGTAATTCCTTGCAGTTGTTTTTGCTTTTCTACGTTGCAAAGCAGCGATTGGGCACTTCCATAAAGCTTTCGATCATTATGCCAGGTTCTCATTCCTGCATGGTAATGCCCAACTCAGAGTCCATCTGTGTCCAAAAACTGACCCACAGAAATGCTGAGCTGTGATTTGGGAAGTTTGAGCTCTCCCTGTGCATCAGGGTGATCCCTGATGATTTCCTGGGTGATCCCTGCCTTGCCCACGCAGACACCAGGCTGATGTGATCACGGCATCAACTGATTTCTTCCAAGGCCTTTTTACACAGCTGGCTCCTCTTGGGAACCTCAGGCCCTCTGGCAATAATGGATTAAAAATCAAGACAATGCACATCGCATTTAATGCTGCAGTTGTTTCATCTTTGAGTTTCTTTTGTGGGTATCATCTGAACTTTGCAAAGTCCTGCTTTTTGGGGGCAGGGAATGGGGGTTTGGGTTTTGTGTATGTCTATCTGTTTGGTTTTTAAGATTTTCCTTTGACCACTTCTGTCAGGGCTTTAACTTCAGAAAAAAAACTTTGGGGTGTCCCCTGTGAAGCTTCTCTGACACAGGAATCTTTCCAGACTTCTTGTTTGTGAACATCTGAGCCTTATCTTCTCTGAATACCTTCTTTTTTCTGGTTTTTTTTTCTATTTTTTTTAATAGTTTTGGGTTTTTATTAACAGTTGAATAATCTGTTGTCCTTTTAGATTCTATTATCCTGGTGGTAGCCCTAATTTCTTTGAAAATACAGTGTGATGGTGCTTTTATGCCTTTTGGAAGTTGTTTCTTAGACTCTTTCACTTGTGTCCTGTTTGCCATTTCCCTTTTAAGAGTTTTTTAATTATAGCTTGACAGATCCTTATGTTCTGTATGTTGGCTATTTATTAATAGGCTGTATAATCAATTTAAAAATGGAGGTGGAATAAAAACAGATAAAAATCCTCAGTACAGTCCTGTACAAACACAAACCTGG
Source organism: Pycnonotus jocosus (assembly GCA_013400435.1). Classification (NCBI taxonomy): domain Eukaryota; kingdom Metazoa; phylum Chordata; class Aves; order Passeriformes; family Pycnonotidae; genus Pycnonotus; species Pycnonotus jocosus. The sequence goes on along the minus strand of VWYP01002955.1, from coordinate 151,474 downwards.
TATTAGCCACTAAAAATAATGTTTTTAGAGCAATGCTTAGCCCACAGTTATAATCAAGATTTTCTAGATCACTGAACCGGTAGGAATTTGTAACTAAATGCCAGAAATTACAATTTGTGAAGTGCTGAGTGAGCCTTAATAACAATAACTATATGCATCTATAGATATAGACACATCTGTAGATGCAGAGAAGGTTGGGGTTTTTTTTCAATTTGCTACTTTGGTTTAAGTTGAGAAAGTCATTGAAAGTGAGGAAATGGAGAAGTTGCTCCTGCTTTGGCTCTCTCTCTCAGTTTGTGTTAGTATTTGAAGAGATGTGTAATCCATTAAAGGAAAATGGCTCTGTAATGGTTATTTTCTGTTCCTGCTTGGCAGTTCAGAGGCCAGAGGTTCTGGTGCAGCCCTGCTTGGTAGGGGACAGTGAAGCTGTCATATAATTTGGAACGTGAATAGGGAATTTTTTGAAAGACTTTAAGGTAAATTCTGCTGGACTGTCTCCTAGACACAGTTATAAGTAGGATGTGCAGTTCCATTCTGCTTTAAACAGCCTACTGTACTTGGTGCTTTTATTTAATTTATTGAACTTTCTTTATGATTAAGTAATGTTCTCCATAGGAGAAGTCTTTAAGGAAATTATTTTTAGCAGCTAGAGAGGGTGGTTGGTGGATGTTTTGTTCACTTTTTTCAATAGTGTTATATTTGAGCATCACTTTCTTGCCGTAGTGTTGTACCACATTATGATAGTGTGTGTAGCTGTGCAGGCACTGTTTTCACTGTTGGCTAAATACAGAATTAGAGAAGTTCATTTTGGATAGAAATGTTTGTAACATCATCCTAAGTAAAGCTGTTCTTTAAGTAAAAGTAATAAAGTAAAAATGAAGGAGAAAAGCTGTGTTAAGGTAAACAAGGTTAAGTATTATTAACGAGCAAAAATTTTGGTCTTATCACTACTTTGTTTAAAGCATTGTGACCTCTGAACAAACATCCCTACCAAACCAAGTGCAGCTTTCCATGGCTGCAATCTGACAGAAGGGGACTCTCAAGGGAGTGAGGCGGGGAAGGGCAGGGAGTGAGACGTGGATTTTGTTCTCATTTCTGCAGTGGTGGTGGCATGATTGCAGAGGAATCCCTTACCCTGTGTATGCTGCAATCTGCTCATCTGTAACCACTGCAGCACCAGTGCCAGGAGCAACTGCAAAAGAGTTTGCAGATGATGGCAGATATTGCACATCAGTGATACTCCTGCAGAAATGGCTAAGGAACTTTACAGCAGCTGTTCAGAGCTAACTCCTTTAGATGTAATCTGCTAGCACTGAGAAGAGAGAATTCAGCAAAGTGGAACTTCTTTCCATTTTAGTATCTCTTAGACGTGTTGAGAATAAAAGGATGTACCATTTTCCAGTTAAAAAATAGTTTTAACATGATTTAATGTGTGTCTAAGGGTCAGTTGGGAAAAGGGAGAGCAGATTCACTTCTGTGACACGTTGGGTTGTTTGTCACAGCACCACCTGCCAGAACAGCAGCAGGTTTGGACAGCACCTTGCACTGGTGGATTATTAAAGAATTGTAACTTAGCAGAGTCTTGTCCTGTGTTGAGGGATCTCCATACATGGGCTCTGTACAGAAGCAAAATCTGCAGGTTAGAAAACCTAAAGCCACAGTGTTGTAAATGAGTTTCCTATTTCAGGAAATTACAAGGAACAGTTAAGTATGTTCTCACTTTCAAATCAATTACTCATACCCTGCAAAGCAGACATAGTTTATTTTACTGAAGAAATTCAGAATGAGCTGGAGGGAATACTGCAGTGGAACCACACGGAGGTGGAAAAAACCTAAAAAGGACCTTTTTGTTGGTTCTGTTGTTTTGGGGGGGAATTTTATCCAGTAATTTACTGGAGTGGATTTAACGCAGTTAAAACTTTGTGCTCTTGGCTAGCGGTGTCTGGTTTCTATCATGTTAAAGTTAACACAGCTCTTCTGGTGCTGGTAATTGGAAAGTAATTTCTCATCCATGTGGTAATTCAGCATCTGGTGCACTGAGCTTCTGCAGGCTGACTTAGCTACTTTCATAAGTCGTGTACGTGCTAATTTAGATGGACTGGCTTATGTCTCGGGACATTTTTATTTGCAGTGTACTTATTCCTTGTTCTAGAGCTTCTGCCAAGGAAGTAGAACTTGAGCATTTGGACAGCTGAAGCAGATTTTATTGATAGTGTAACTTTACTGATGCTGTTCATTGCAAACCATTTAGAAATTGTTTGAAAAAAGTGGGAGACAGGAACCAAACTGCTGATGATAAAAAGTTGTTTAGGATAATGAAGAAGAGAGACAGGCATCATGAAGATCAGGAAGGACTTGAAATCAGAACAAATGGCCATTAAAATAATAGCTAAAACTTGATAAATATAAAGTCCTACAAAAGGCAGGATGTTGTGGTTTCATATACACAGTGATGGACACTGGGCTGTTTGTGCTCAAGATGATGGTTCATTAGACATCAGCTTGTTCAGCTGTGATGGAAATAGCAAAAAAAGCTGGTGAGAATTATTGGGGAGGAACAAAGAAATCATGGAACATAGTTGTGCCACTGTGAGAAAGTGTGTTGCCACTCAGCCTGGCCAGGTCTGGTGCCCCATCTCCAGAAAACACAGAACTGGGAACGGCAGGTGCAGACTGGCCAGCCTGGCAGGGAGGGAAGAAAGCAGGGCCCTCTCAAGTCTCCAGTGGCATGGAGAGCTGAACAGCAATCTCATACCCAGTCTCATCATGGCTGAAAACTAGAGGGCACTGGCAGGGAGTGAGCTCTGCAGGAGGGAAAGGCAGTGGTTTTTTCTTTCACATAATCTGCAGTTGAGCTTTCCTGGTAATGTAGTGAGTGGTGAATTGCTGCACGGATTTAAAAATGAGTGGAGAGATGCAGAAAAGACAAATCCTTGAAGAGCTGGGAGAGATCAGATCCCCATAGCTGCTGGTGGGTGGCTGGAAGGGGCCTCGCTTCCACTAGGATGTGGAGAACCATCTCCACATCCTAGTGCTTTTTTTGCTGCTCATCCATAGGCAGCTGCTGTCATTCAAGCTCAGGGTCAGGATAAGGCTGGACAGGACAGTCTGCTGCTCTGACCTCATTCTTCTACTCCTCAGTTTTTAGAATCCCTTTCTGTCTCTCAACTATCCTTTTTTGTAAAGGTGTGAAAAATCGTCTCTCGTTTATCCCATAAACTGTTGCTAAATTGCTGGAGCAAATCCTGCTGCATAAGGCACCTCTTCAATAAGTATGCTGTAGTTTTTGGCTCATGTTGTCTGGCAGGAAAATTGAGTAAGCCTAGACCTTTGTGGCTGTAGAAACAGGTGTAGCTGTGGTATGTTGCCATAAGAGCTGTTTGTGTTTGTGTCTGAGTTGGCTGTGGCTCACCTTGATGGTTTGCTCATATTCTCAGGTTCTGCTGTCTGAGGCTGTCTGGGCTAGCTGATAAAATGCTGCCTTCCTTTGGATATACACATCAACAAGGACACCTGGATAGCTGTGGGAGTGCAGAACGTGGTGGTGGGTGCACAGCTACAGCACCAGAGGGATGGACAAAACTAGGGTTAAAAATGGTCAAAATAACGGAGCATCCTGCCCAAATGAGCAACTTGCAAGGATGATACTAATGGCACTGTGTGTCCAGTATGTGAGTGCTCCAAGGAAGCTCTGTGGAAGGGGCTGTGTCCCATGTCAGTGTTTCCTTTTGTCCCAGCCATGGTCATGTTTGCACACAGCAAACAGGGTAGCCTGTCACTTCATGCCCTGTTACTGAGTGCAGAGCGGGGCCAGTGGTGATCAGCTGAGCTTTGTGGAGAAGTTCTGTGTTGCAGCTGAAACAGATGATTCATTGTTAATGTGGGAGTCTTGATGGATGCTTAGCACTGGTGACATTGAGTGCTTGCTGAAATGAGCTCAGGGGTGATCTGGCCCTGCATACTTCTAAGAAGCTGACCATAGCATCACAGAAACATTTAGATCCTCTAGGATCATTGAGTCCCATCATTAGCCCAGCACTGCCAAGTCCACCATTAAACCACATCCCTAAACACTACATCTGCACTATCTTTGAAATTCCTCCAGGGATGGGGACTCCCCCACTGCCCTGGCCAGCCTGTGCCAAGGCTTGACAGTTCCTTCTGTGAAGAAATTGATCCTAATATCCAATCTAAACCTTCCTTGGGGCAACTTGAGGCTGGTGCTATTGCTTGTTGCATTTAAGTGTTACATAATGCTTCAAAACTTGTTACAAGTCTGTTTTGTTGATTATGTTATTTTTTCAGTGTGAGTCAGACAGTCAGTCGTGGTTAGCTTGTGTGGAAAAGCAATTGCAGGAGAAAGGATTTTATTTTCCCATTCTAAAATCCTAGCTTTTAAGTTCCCCCACTTAACAAATGATTGCTTTCTCATGCCTTTTAAATGCATTAGGGACCAAAATTAAACAAACTGAAGTATTAAATTATTTACTTTATCACTGTTGCTAACTACATCACAGAAGTCGTGAGTAATAACAAAAACCTTTGGACACAAGGTTTGCCAGCTGATTTCTGCATTGTTCCCAGTCTGAGGAAACACTCCAGAGCCACTTGTCCCACTCAAAACTGCTTTTCTGTACCTTGAGTGTGGCATTGCTGCAGATCTATCATTGTTACACAAGAGAGACACAGTTTATTACTTGTGTGAGCATGTCAGGGGTAGCATTTGGAGGGAATTCTCAGTTCCTATGGGAAAGCAGCCCAGCTCTGGCTGCACTGTCCCTGGCCATGGGGCTGCTCTGGGGCAGAGCCTGGAACAGGTGAGAGCAGTGCCTGATCTCCGGGAGCAGAGGATGGGAGTGCTCCGGCTGTGGAGCTGGGTGAGCACATGGTGTAACCTGACCTGCAGAAATGAAATTCACACAACTCGTAAATCCCCTTGCTACCTTTGTGGCCTCAAAGGTGATGGATTCTAAAATGTTTTGGGGTCCAATAAGTGTATTGGATTCTCTGCTGTATACATAATGAAGCAAATTCTAGCTACACTGAACTCCAGGAAAGTGTGGTCTTGGTTTAAAGGAAATGATAAATTTTCTTTGTGTCCGCTTGTCATTTTTCTTGGACTCTGTTTTTAGTTTATAGCTGTAAGAGAGCTTTAAAAGGGCAACCTGATGTTGTATGGTACCAGACTGTGGTAGAAATAATTAAAAAAAAAAAAATTTAGAAGAAGACTAAAAGCATCATTTCACACTGAGTAACAAAATTAAGTTGTTCTGGCTTGAAGGAACTGTGCTTTCTTAGGAATGTGAAACTTACATTGACATGAGTAATGTGTATTGTATATCAGCCACAACACATTTCTGTAAAGCTCACCTAAATGTAAATAAGTTGGATTATTCTTCTTTCTTTATAAAACATACTAAACTGTTGGGGAGTCACAACCAAGACTCCTTTCGAGGAGTGGTCTATCAGAGGCATTAACTCATACTCAGTAAGCTTCAGGCTGATTGTAAGAGTATATAATTAACTTTAGAAGGGCCATTCTTTATCTCTTGACACAAACAAACTTTAAGCTTGCTTCTTCCTGCTCAGCCTGCACAGATGCTCTCCCCAACTGTTCATCTGTTGCAAACCTTTTCATTTGCAGATGAATTGCAAGTTGTGCTTTGGTCCCTGCTTTTAATGAGTCCAAATTATTAGATATTCAGAGGTGATCAGGCTAGGGGGTCACATGTGAATGACAGCTGCACATCTGGCAGCAAACCAAATTTGACATCAGTCCAATAGGGAATCTGCCTGAATACTCAGATATTTGGAAATATTGAAAGAGAAAGTGAACTATCACCTTCCTGCTTTTCTGGTCCATGCCCAGTGCTGTTGTGTGTTATCTGAGGGAGCTCTGCTGATGGAGGGTGCTGGGTGAAGGCCAGGCTGAGCAGCTGCATCCCCAGAGCAGGTGGATGCAGTGGAGCTGGCAGAGAGGTCCCCAGGGCTTGGGCACACACAGGAAGAGCCCCACGGTCCCCCAGTCTGAGTGTGACAGGGCTGAGGAGGATGGAGCATCTACTGCCTTAGAGAGGGCCAGGCCTGTGGTGTGTTTGAAGCTTCCCACTGCAAAGCTGACACCTCTGCTGGAGGCTTTGTGCCGGCCATGCTGGCTAAAACACGTTGGATGAATAAATAAACCTGTTTTCAAAGACTCTGTTCTAGTATTACATAGTTTTAATGCATTTTTGGTGGCCTTAAAAGCAACTCTGTTTCAGATAGTGGCAAAAACCTAAATATGTGGGAGGAGGACTATATTTTTTTCTCATTTTATTCAGTGGTGTACTGTGCTGTTCCATACTGGTTTGAGTGTGAGGAATAAGGTTGCTCTGTGTATCATACAGGTTAGTAAAAGCTTCAGTACTCTAAGAACTTTAATATAGGTAGTCTAGGGATATGTTCTGAAAAATCCCATTCCTTCTCTCACTCAGAGCACAGTCTATTTCATTGTTTTCTTCTAATTTTTCTTTGCAAGGTGGGAACCATCTTAGATACTGATCTGTAACCCTGGTAGCTGCCCTAGCACATTCCTATGTGTGCTTTTAGACTGTTTTCACATACCTGCCTTGTGGAGTGTTTGGCATTATGTTTTCTGTCATATTTTCAAGATAATGTTAGGTTCTCAGGGGATCTGTTGTCCTTCTAGAGGTTATTTTCCTTGTAATGCATCTTCTTTATTGTTTGTGTACAGCACCTAAAATATTACTCTTCCTGTAAAATGTACTGCTATTTCTACTGCAGGGAAAAAAAGCAACACAAAATCATGTTTTACACCAGAGGTGAGTGTGTGATGTTGTCCCAGTCCTGCTTGCAATGGGTACTCTCTGGGCATCATTTCTTGCTTTTCCAGCCCTTACATGTCCCAGAGAAGAGCAGCTCACGAGGTGATGCCTGTGCTTAGCAGGGAATAACCCCAGTGATTGTTGCAGGTGATCCGAAGGAGCAGCGACGAGGAGAAGCTGCTGTGCTTGGTCCGTCAGCGTGCAGGGCACCACTGCCAGACAGCTGTGATCGTGATCCTGATCCTGGCCTGGGAGGGCATCCCACACCTCCTGGCGGACACGCTCTACAAGGAGCTGACACAGAGCCTGCGCAAGTACGGCTGCCCCACCAGCCGCCGCTGCGCCCTCAACGAAGAGTGAGTCCCTGCCCGGGGGGGCCCTGCAGTGCTCCTCAGTTCAGGAGTTCAACTCGTGCATGTGAACCTCCAAACCACCGGCTGTCATTTCAGTATCACACCTCCTTCCTGCCTTTTCCTAGAGAAAAGGCTCTCAGTGGGAGCTGCATGTGCCATGGGGTGGCCATGAGCAGCTCCTGGCTCTGTGCACGCTGCCCGAACACCAGCAGAGTGCCCTGTGCACACAGCAGTGCCAACAGAGCTGCCAGGAAGGGCGATTGTGACTTTGGAAAGCACACGTGGGGCTGAACACTCCAAACTAGGATCTTCCTCTTTGTGCCTCTGAGAGGAATTTAGTTGAATTGATTAGAGAGTATGTTACAAGTGCAGTGCTGCCTGTGTGCTGATTTCTGTGTAGCCCACATCAAACAGGCTCTGAGAGCTGTATGGGGACCTGAATCTAATGCTTGTGTTCTTAAAGGCTCTGCTCAGAAAGCCAAATCAATTTGGAGTTAATGGTTTTGCTGCACATAACACAAGAACTATTGGATTTGGGGTAACCTTAAATAGCAAGGCTATTTTCTTGGTTGAAGATGTCCAACTGGAGAAGTCAAAATGAATGCATGGGTGTATTTATATAGCTATAACTGAGTGTTTCTATTTCTGTCCCAAAATTGGGTGTTGGGGAAGTTGAGACTGTCTTCATGGAAAAAAGTCAGCCCTCTACATCTGAGTATTTTCTTAATAGAAAATACCTGGTTCAGCCATGAATTTCACAAATTCCTTTGTTATGCTCTGTATTATAAAAGAAATAGCAAAATAGCACTGACCTAAAAAAACCCCAGACCCAAGAGCTATGTTGCCAGCTGACCTGATGTGTCTTTATTTCCTTTTGTAGTCGTACTTGTGCATGTCAAGGACTTGACCCAGAAACTTGCGGAGCATCATTCTCATTTGGCTGTTCATGGAGTATGTATTTCAATGGCTGTAAGTTTGCCAGGAGCAAAAACCCCAGGAAATTTAGGCTTCTCACTGATGACCCTAAGCAAGTAAGATTGATTTCTCTTTTTCTCAAAATGCCTTTTCTGATTATTTTCAGAACTAGACATTCTCCACCCCTTCTCTACCCCACATGTATGCATAACCACAGACTCACACCTAACAAAGTTTTTGGAACCGTAATATTTAGAATAAATGACACTGAGATTTCATTCAGTGGAATAGTGACTATGTATTTATGTACCATAAAATTATTCCTAATGTTTTTCTGCGTGCATATTAACTCACTGTGTAAATCTCTGTGAAATTTTAATTCTTTGTAAGTAAAGGCCTTTTTTCTAAGGGGCAAGCCTGTAGCTCGGGGTTTCAGACCTTTTGCCTTGGCACAAAAATTTTGTACCATGAAGTTGCACTGCTTTCCCACTGCTGTAGGACCATCTAACAGCCTGGGCTCCCCTCTGTCATCAAGAATAAACTGGTTTTTTTCTGTGGACTGTGTGTTTTTGAAATAGTTTTGAAGAAATGAATACTCTAAAATGCAATGCAGTGAAATTATACCATAATTGCTGCTTAGGAGTGTTAGTGATGCTGTGAAGGTGAAGCAGCACAGAAAACAGTGATGGATTATGTGAAGTAACAAACCTCTAAAAACAAAATCCAACCACATTAGTTACTTTACATTGAAAATATTTTCCTGAAGAAGGAATAAAGATGTTTTAAGCTGGTAAGCACTGCCTGGTGAAAAGAGCCTTCTCAGGGTGACTGCAAAGTGCCTTTTGTCCTGACTGTAGGTGTCTGTAGCCCCACTTCCCTATGGAACTCCTAGGTGGAGGTACCACATCTTTCCTGGTGTTTTTTGAGGCACTGTTGGGCACCAGGTTCTCTGTTGGTGGGCTTATGCCACCAGTAATCTTTCTATGCAGACACAGTGTGAAACATCCGTTCTTTCTCGACAGATGTCACTTGATTCACTGCAGGTAAATATTCCTGCCAGCTCGTTTTTGTCCTGAAAGAGTTGATGAAGTGTTGCTCATGCAGATGAATGCAGGCCCTCAGTCTGCTGCGAGCCACCCACTGCAGAGTGGGTATTCACAGTCCTCAGTAGGGCCCGAGGTGGGGCTTTGCTGTCAGCAGAGCACACGCTGCCCTTCTGCCCTCCTCACTCAACACCTGCCTGAGGCACTACAGGCCAACCCCAGCTCTGCCTGTCTCAAGAGGGAATTGGTTTTATAATCTTCCAGTTTATAGGAAAATGTATTTATTGGGCATTCTTTCATTTCAGGGATCCTGATCCTTCTCTGTCCTTTGCCACTCCCTGTGTGTTTAGGCTTTCCCTCTGTATAATGCTATGCATAGAGCATTCTGTGCATGCATTTTCTCTGTAGGTTTCTGATGCTGAGTGAGATGAGGTAAAAGGTGTAATATATTGAAGAAAGAATGATTCCTAGTATAGATATCCTGCTGGTAGGATGAATAAGGATACATTACCTTCAGTGTCGTTCAGGAAACATTGTGGTAGCCACTGACAGCTGATAAAACTGGGTTTAGTACAAGTTAAAAATACAGTATGGTCTTGTAATATAACACCCTATTGAAAAAACCGAAGTCTCCTGGTGTTTATGTACGCTGGTGTTTAGTGTGTGATGATAACATAAACAAAATGAAGGAAGTTGCTATTTTTTTGTCACTATACACTATGAGAAACTGAAGCTGCAGTTGTCTCTCAAACCAGATCCTTGGAGGAAAAGAAAATAGGGAGTCTGTCACTGCCCTGTGGTTTCCCAGTTGGTTGGTGATTTTCCTGGAAAAGCAAAAACTTAGGATAAGATTTTAGGGATTATTTCTGCAAATAAGAGCTTAAAGATGGCACTGCCATTGGAGCCCACCTAGCTAATTCTGTGTTTACATGGCTTAGCCTAAGGAAGGGAATATTATTTCTGAATTTGGTAGTTATTTCCATTAAGTCCTGATTTTTGCCCCTCCAAAGAACAGAATAGTTAACAAGTGTTCCTGTTAGAAGTTCTGCAATATGAGAAGCTGCGATATGAGAAAAGTGCCTGAGAGACCTAAGAGCTGGAGTTAAATGCTGTTAGGAGTTTCTCACATGGTGTGTGAGCACAGGGTAAGGCCCCATAAGCAAACCACTAACAGAAGACCTGAGCTTCCATCTCCACTCAGCTTGGGATATGATTTTTCTCCTCTGGATTTTACTTCTGTGGTTTTGTGTGCAGTGTACCTCACTCCTTGACTGCTTATGGAAAATGATGCAGAAGTTAGTAATTCCTGTGTGCTGGGTTCCTTTGACCTAGCAGGTATCCTCTATTGTTATTTGGCTGATTCTTGTTTAACAGCTTTGGTGATTTAGTCATGCAGAAGTAGACGTTTATGGTTAATGACAAAGAACAGAAGTCAGTTTAATGAAATATGAGGTACAGGCTGACCTCTTGGGTCTCTCTAAACTGGCTGAGATTCTTTTAAAGCAAACTGCAACACCAAATGTTGTCTTTCCCTGCAGGAGGAACTTCTGGAAAACAATTTGCAAACATTAGCTACTGATGTGGCTCCGGTTTATAAGAAGCTTGCTCCAGAAGCTTTCCAGAACCAGGTGGGTGTGTGACATCCAGCTCTGAACACTGGTGGAGCTTCAATCCAAGGAGCAGCCCCAGAGTGTGTTCCTGGGTGCTGCTGCAGCCCTCACTGCAGCTGTGAATCCCGGTGCATTTGGCAGGTTTCCATACCCTGCACCTCTGTACTTCAACCTCTGCTTCAGTAGCACCGTATTTTTATATATGAAAAATGCTTAGAGATAATATTGTAAATAAAATGGTTTTACTATCCAAGACATTTTGATTGTGGCTGACCTGATTATCTCATTGGCATACAGCCACAAATGTTACATGTTTCATAGGAAAATAGGAACCACTGAGTCTGCCTGGCTGCCCTGATGCTGTCACAAAGCTGCTGGTGGCTTGTGGGGTTGCAAAGGCAGGCTTTCAGTGCCCAGTGTCTGTAGTTTGTTTTCCTTGCAGGTGGAAAATGAGCACATGGGCCCTGACTGCCGGCTGGGCTCCAAGGACGGCCGGCCCTTCTCCGGTGTCACGGCGTGCATCGACTTCTGTGCCCACGCCCACAAGGACACGCACAACATGCACAATGGCAGCACTGTGGTACGTACACAGCATCTGCTCACTCCTGCTCTTCACTGCGTCACTGCCAGCTCCAAAGGGCTGCTTGGGGGTTCATTTGCATCAGGGTCTGGAAGTTGCTGCATGTTGCCATTTAGCAATGCCTGTGTTATTTGCATATATTTGTTACTGTCTACAGAGGACATGAGTTCATCTTATCGCAGAACACATCAAAAAGGGGATGGGAGTGATCCTTCCTGCAAAATACCTCCATTCTATAAAGACACCCAGTCCTTTGGAGAGGCCTGGCCAGAGGCAGATCAGTTATTCCTTGGTGAGGGCTGACGATAAAGGCAAATAATTGTCTAACCAAGGAGCTGTACAGACCTCTAAGCAAACTAATTAATTACTAGCTTACCTCCCCCACTTTTTCTTGCACTGGGCACTTAGCAGTCTTCATGTTAATATAGTTACAGGGCAGGAACATAGGCAGTGTGGATCATGGTGGAGCCAGGTGGCTGTGACAGTCTTTAAATCTCAGTATGAAAGGAAAACCACAGATTGGTATGGCTGTTGTATGAAATACCTTCATGGATTGCCAGTGAGAAAAATGATTGGGAATTACTCAATCAAGTGATCTAGAAATTAAGACCAGTGTGTTGAAGAAAGACAAGCTCAAAGCAGAAAAGATAAAACTGGCAGTGTTCTTTGAGCAGTTGAAGCATCACAGCGCTCTGAATAGCGAGGGTGACCTCTTGTACAGCAGTGCACATAACAAGAGTAGTTTTTCTGTCAAAAGATGTATATCTGGAAGAAATCTATCTAAAAATCTCTGCTTACTCTAGAATTTTTTTTTATGCAAATTGAATTATTGTGTTGCTGTGATTCAATAAAGTGTTGCATTTACACCTATAGTTACATTGGGCATTTGTATGTGACACCAATGAAGTGACTGGTATAGTTGTTTAATGTTAATTTTGTGCTTGTAAGATGAGCAAATGACTGTTCCTTTAAAGTATGGAAGCAGCTCTAGGAATCCACCAGGAATGGCAGTCCTCAATAGACTATTCTTTTTGCTTAGTGTTGGAAATATACATTGCAAAATTGCTTCTGAAGCATAGGAATTTGATGCCCTTTAAGATTCTAGATTTGAAAATGAGACCTCCTTGTCAGACAAACTGCACAATATGCTTTTTGATGAAATTTAGTTCAGATGTTCTGAAAAGAATAGTTTAAGTGCTCCATTACCTCTTAAATTAAAAATTAAATGGCAGCTACTTGTGAGTCTGCTACTTATTTTGCCGTACTGGATCCCAGAAAAATCATAAGTTATGGCCAGAAGCACCTGGAGGGTCAATTAAACCTTTTTTGAGGAACGTAGTTGGGGAGCAATTCCACAAGAATTCTGTAATTGATGAGTAGTTCTACAACTGCATTTATCTGCAAGCACCTGATTCCTGAATTCCAGCTTCACATTATCCTTGCTGTTGATACTTCATGGATTGTATGTGGTGTGTTTGCAAGGACGAGTCTCAGAAGCATGGAACATTACAACTGGTGGAAGGTCATTGTATGGACCAGAATTTATCACCATCACTCTCTACCAAGTTCTGCCAGTTTTTGTCAGTTTTGCAGAACATGACCAAGTGATTATAACTGCTGAAAACTCTGCCTTGCCATCTGGTTTTCAAATAAATACTGCATACCTGTGTTCTCTTTATTTAGATAGGATTTCTCTTTGGTTTAGTATACTTGCAGCAAGGGGCTATTTGTAAATAGAAAACAGCTGTAACTATCAGCACTCAAGTTTGCCTGCTTTAATGGGGACTCTGTGAAGGTGGAGTTGGGAGTTTCCTCAGGGTCTGTGTGCAGCCTCCCCAGTGAGGAGGCGTGGCTGTGGTCACAGGACACTCAGTGTTTGCTGTTCCCTGTCTGTGCAGTCACAGTCATATCAATTGGAAGCCTAAAGCAAAGAATGGTGGGTTTTGCAAACAGAGTTGCAGGACGTGCTGGGCTTGCTTCAGTCCAGATTTTCATGACAATCAAAATTAGGGTTGTTAATTTTGGCTTATAACCAAGTCTGGTAATACCATAGGAAATCTAGTGGTAAGGACACAAAAAGAAATTAGTACATGTGATACCAGCACCTCCTGCATTCATGTCTAGTTCCAGAAGATGCTGTGGGGCTGCCTACTTAGCTTAAAATACATGATGATCATAATGATGGAGGGGTTATTTACATAACTGTTGATGTATTTTGTGTGTAAAATGTACTGAGTGCATGTACAATTCTGAGGTGACAGCTCTCACAGAGATTGCTTTCTGCTAACATGGTAATGAACAGAATAAGAACAATTTGTACTTTGCTAAAAACCTCCAGCATCCATGACTTTACTATTTTTCACTTGTTTCTTTTTAACTGGTTGTCACACCTTACATTTTAAAGCCTGTACACGGTGTACTTGTCATCTTGGCCCTTGTTAGTGTTGTGAAGATTTTCTCCCTTCCTCCCTACACAAAGACAAAATCTTTATTTATAAAATCTAAAGTTCTTCTAGGCTAAAAAGGTTAAAGTAAATACCTTGTAAGTTGATAATTGCAGATGCTGCTGGCTGCTAGTGTGACACCTTTTTGTTTTCTCCCTTCTTTGTTGGTAAATCACTTTTAATGCAAATATAACAGGAATTCTGCATGGAGCACCCAAAGTAAAGGAAAACCAGAGTCTATTCAAATTATTTAAACCAGGCACAGACATAAGATCAGCAAAGGACTTAAATGAGGTTAATAATAAGGAATAAGTTTACTGTACACTTAAAAGAATACATTTTAAAACATTGTTGCATTTTTCTCAGTATGTGTGTTTGATCAGCTGCACTATTTGTATGTGACTCTGACAATAAATCATCCTATAAAGTTTGTGTTTGCAGTAGGAGTGTCTTGGAAATGCCCTCTGGAGATACAAGAGAGAAATAGTACATCTTAACTTAAACAAATTGGGGATTACCATTATATGGTAATTATCACTGGAGATCTGAGTTGCTGATCTCTGGCTAGTAGAGTCAAGCTCTGAATTTACACTGCTTTTGGTAGAAAGCTAAAAGCAAACACTCGCTGCTTGCTCTGTAATAGAATGACAATTCTACAGAGATGTAAAATAATGTGTCTGAAAGAAGCAAAAATAAATTCTGCTATAGATTGAGTTTTTTGAGTTTTAAAAAATTAAGAGTTTTAAGGTCTTAAACCTTTAAGGCAATAGATACACCATTCATTTTTACTTAGACTCTTTTGTCATCTCTTAACATTTTCCTAAGGGCCACTGATGTACATTACAGCTGCAGTGTTAGGGTGCATGTTCCTTATGGATATGAAGCTAAATGAGCAACACAGATAAAAGCTTTATAGTTATTGATGGAGTCTGTGAAATGTAAGTATTTTTGTTTCTTTATCATGTTAGCTGTGAAGGGTCACGTCTTTCATACCTGTGGGAATCCATTTAAGGCACTGGCAGTGTTCTTTTGGGGGTTTAAAAGTGACTGGGACAAAAAGGCTGTTCTGGTTCTGCAGCTTGTATGTGGGTGTTCCTCATCCAAGGGGGCATGGGGCCCTTGTTGCTGGGGCTGAGGAAGGAGCGGGACCAGCTGCAGTTTTGTGTAATCCCTGGTGCCACACAATCTGCAGCAGGGAAGAAGGAGAGGAAGATAAATCGATGCTTTGAGGGCAGCTACAACATATAGTTTATTAGTGGCAGTAGGACTAAGTAGTGACAATCACCAGTCTATCACAAACTCTTCCTGGTTTGGATAAAAGCCCCAAAGCCTCTGCTCTTGCAGTACCTGACTGTTTCAGCAAGCACAGCCCATCATCCCACTGGCACAGGGCTCCAGGCCTTTGCAGGATGTCTGTGCATGGTTACCCCAAATTCTTCACCCCCAACTCGCCTTGGGAGCTGCAGCAGCACCAAGTGCTTAAATTGGTGCTCAGCTTATACCAGAGAGGAGGAAAGATGAACCCCTGAGCCTGTAAGGGAAGGATTCCTGTTGGGTTTTTATATTGTGCAAATGGAGAAACATGAGAAGTTCACTCTGGTCACCTGTGAGCTCCCAGAGGGTGGTTCCTGTGCCATGCCTGTGTCACCTGTCTGATGGCACAGCCTGCGGGCATGAACTGGGCAAAAGGAGAATATGTTTGGGGTTCCCTCCTCTGGTTTTGACCTACACACGCTTGTTCAAGGTAGATCAGGCCAGCAGAACAACGTGGTTTGTCTTGGCTGCAAAGGAGAAGCAAAGATGTTTTCTGTGTGATAATGGGCAAAGCTGCAGCAGCACCTGAGTCCCCAGTGGCACCCACCCTGTCTCCAGCTGCACAGGGAGGGCTGTGTAGCAAACCTGACTCCATTTCTCGGGTTTAGAGAGGCTGTTTGACTGCTCTGCTGAATCTTGAATGTAAAACATTTGTTATTATAAAGCAGTGGAAAAGGCTCCATCATTTCTACATGTGAGGTTCAAGAGGACACAGGCAGATCAAAGAGACCCAGAATAACACACTGGAAGCTGTGTGGCTATGGATGGATGTCTGGAGGGAATTGCATTGAGTTCTTGGTGCATTTTAAGTTTAAAAGAAGGGAATAATAATAAAGTTTTATAAACATGCAACTTTTACCATGACATCACTAAACCCAGAATAGGTAATGGGTTTGATCACCAAGCACATTGGAAACCTAAACAAACCATTTGGCCAACATTTCTTTGGCCTTTGAGCATCCTGGATGATTTTGCTGCCTGTTCTGGAAAAATCAGAGTAGCAGGATATGCAGCTTCATGCTGTAAATGGCCTTTAACAGACTTGATGGTTTTTTCATGTTTGTGTTTCATTTTGGTCAGTCTGCAGCAGTGTCAGTACCAATGGAAAATGCTTTTCACTTCTCAGCAATAGCTTCCAAATTCCTTAATGGAGTATTTTGCACAGATTTAAATATTGGAGTATTTTTTTTAAGCAGATATTTCTCCTTTGGTGAATTGCCACCTTTAGCTGTAAGTTTTTAACTTATCTCTACAGCCTTAATTTATGGCTGGTTTTCCCATTTCATTATTTTCAGTTATCTATTTGCCATAGCACCCTCACTTTTGTGTTAAAATATATTAAGGGGGCACTGACTGTAAATGTGTACACGTATTAAAATTGGTGTTGTGGTATTTAGGCTGTAGATGTACTGATCTTCAGATCTGGATACAATTTTGGATGTACAGTAATTTCCTAATATGTGTTTGAACTCAGTATTTAACACAGAGGATGTGCTGGAGTTGGCAGTACTTTCACCATAGTACTGTCAATATACTACAGCCCTCATCTTGTCTAGTTCCTCAAAACAGTTCTTCATCTTTCTTGTTCCAAAGGGTGTTGGCTTTTGCATGGAAATTTATAATTGTAAATTGGATGAAGGTCTCAATTTCCAAAATAATAAATATTGTGGATTGAATCATCAAAACTTCTTTCAGACTAGTGAATGGGCCAGACACAGGCTGGACCTGGTATTCTAAAAGACCACTGCCCTGTTTCTTATGAAAACAAATGGGAGCCAGGCCCCTCCATGCTGACTTTATTACTGCTTTTGTTTATAATTTAGAAGGGGAGAGTGCACTGGGCTTTCTGAGAACATCACTCATATATAATTGTGCTCTCTATACGTCCAGCCCTCTCACCCTTCCTGAATAATTTGGCATCTGCTTGCCAGTTCCAACCAGATGTCACTGAACATGGCAAAATCTGACTTTGGAGGTTTTTGAAGCTCTTGTTGTGAGTTGTGAAATGTCACTGTGAGTATGGGGAGCTGGATCCAGGAGGAGGTGGCCCCGTGCCCGGTTCCGTGGGCCGGTGCCCAGCAGGGTTGGGAGCAGGGGTCCCTGCGGGCCTGGGGCTGTGGGAGCAGGGGCTGGAGCAGCCCACAGGGAGTGAGGTGCCAATCGCTGCTCACAGAACAATTTGTTTGTTGTTTTTTCTAAACCTGCCTCCTAGCGCAGAGGCTGCCCACAGGAGGTGAGTACGCATGGAGCCGCACCTCAGAGAGCGCTACAAAGCAGCTGCAAATTGCCTTAGAGCCCCCTCTCCATCCCTTCCAACTGCCTCCTGAAATCTCTTCCTTGGCTCTGCCCCTCAGATTTCCTCCTTTTGCTGCTCTGCAACTGCCAAGCTTTGCATAGAGCTATTGATAAAGCCCAAGCCAGCCACCACTTTTTTGGTTCGGGACTTTTTAGTTTGTGGTCCTGTAATTTTATTTTTCTAGAAATAATTGTGTGATGCCTTTATGCAAAAGCTGTGCTATAAAATAAAAAATATTTGGTTTTCTTTCACCCCCTAAATAATAATCTTCTCCCCTGGAATGTTAGACATGATGACAAGATTCTGGGAAATAGAATTGACTGTTTATGATAGGTGTCGGATTCAGCCTACAGAATGATGGAATGACACGCTTCCATTTAGGGAGAATCATCTCATCCTTGCATGGTGCTCCAATTCCTTTCTGTGTGTAGTTAGCAACTCCTGTGAAACAGCAGCTTCCCTAAGCCATGATATCAGTCTATGGATTTCTAGGCATGTAGCAGTCCCTTGGGAATGGAAGTGACAAAACTGCAGAAGGGTGAATGTTTGTTCACAGGCTCAGGCACACGGAGCTGTTGCCATTCCCTGGGAATGACAGCAGGGATCATAGTGCCAATGTCAGCACTGCTTTCAAGGGGAAGAGTTACTGTTAGTAACAGCTGCAACTCAAGGAGTGCTGGAAATGTTCAGCATTTATAATGATAATAAGAAAACCATTGCAATAAGTTGGAATATTTGTTCACATTTCTGATGTGTGCTCATCAAACTGGGTATAACCGGCACGCTCCTCTGGGCTCCAGGAGCTCACAACACAGAATAACAGGAAGCAGGGCAGTGGCCTGAGAGAGCATTTCCTGGGTCCTGTGAGCTAATTACAGTGGGGTGTTCATTTAAGAAGGTGTTGAGGGAGGGAGGGAGGGAGGGAGTTAGAGCTGAGATTTGCAAAACATATAGAGCAGTATGAGTGACTGCTTGTGCTGGTTTGGGCTTTTTTTCATTTACCAGCCAAAACAAAAACCAGTCAAATCAACAGAATCAATTCCAAATTATAGAATAAATTTCAAATTATAGACACTTCTTGTTTAGTGCAAAAATATATTCATATTTTGTAATCCTTAAAAATGAATCTGAACATCAAAGATGTATTTATGTATTAAAAAAAAAAGGGTGCTTAGGAATTTTACAGTATATTTACAGCTGAGATTATTTACCAAGGTTGCCATGTATTTGTGGATACTGTAAGCTGAGACAAAATTTCACTTTCCCATCCAAGACATGTGCCTTGATCTTAAAGTACCAATAGTTCTTCTGTGTCATCACAGATCCAATAATTATTTGTCAGATGTTTGTATTTCAAAGCCCATAGCATTGAGGCCATAGAACAGGGGCAAGCAATGAAGGATGGCTGCCTGAGCCTTTCTGTAACTCCTGGTTTGTGTGTGTGGTTTGTTTGTGACTGATTCTGCTCCTGCCAGGTCTGTACCTTAACGAAGGAAGACAACCGGAGAGTGGGGGTGATTCCAAGCGATGAACAGCTCCATGTGCTGCCTCTGTACAAAATCTCACAAACAGATGAGTTTGGCACCGAAGAGGGCCTGGAAGCCAAGATAAAAGCCGGAGCCATACAGGTGCTCACAGCGTTCCCCAGGGAAGTGAGAATGTTGGCTGAGCCTCTCAGAGCTACCAAGAAAAAGAAACCAGACACAAGGAGGACCCCGACTGAAAAACAGCCATTAGTGGATAAAAAATATTCAACACCAGTAAAACTGAAAACTGAAGCCCCAGAAAATCTTGGCAACACTTTGCATTGTTTAGGTGAGTGAGACTTACGAAATTCTGCCAGTCTGTTCTGATTCTGTGTTCTCTTACACATCTGATGGGAGAGAAAAACTCCTTTAAAATAAACCACTTGTATATTCTGCATTTTAGGGGTTAATGAACACTGTAGCCAGTGTTGTCTCATGGGGCAGAAAAAACTCCAGATGATCACCCAAAAATAATTTGTTGGTGGTCTGTGAACACCTATGAAGTATTTCCAAGTTCCCTTATTCTAATAAATAATGGCAGTTTGACCATCTTGAAAGAACATTCTTGGAAGGCTTATCTAAATAAGCAACTTGAATTTGTCACTTTAAAGTACAAGAATGGCATTCTCCACTTCCTGTGGGAGATCATGGCTTTCTCAGAATCTGAGCTGTGATACTTCCCTGTCAATGGCATGAACACTGCTGCACAGCAAGAGATGGATAAAATCCCTCAGGTTTTATCAAATGACAGTGCAAATTGTCCTTTGCAGGGTGTTGGCAAGGGGCAGGGCAGTGGAGTCAGGCAGCAGCAGGTGCCAGGGAGGCCGTGGGCAGCACAGAGTTGTACTTTGTGCCGGGCCCAGGTGTGTGGGTACCTGCTGGCAGAGCTTGGGTCGGGCCTCCACAGGGTAGCACTGCTGGGTGGGACTGGGCAGTAATGAGAGGCAGAACAGAAGGAAGAGGTGGAAGAAGCCATGGACTTAAATTCTCTGATTAGGAGGAAATTTTATTTAAATTGTATTTATTCCCTGAAAAAGAATAAAATTAAAGCACAGCCTGTTAGGAAGAAGAGAGGAAAATTAGCCCACCTGCTGTAATTTTGAATTTTATTTCATGAGAGACATCCAGACCTATGTAGCAGATTCAAGGGGAGGAATAACAGGTAAATGTGTTTTGAAGAATATCTGCGTTTTGGGGGGATGACATTTAAAAAGCAAATAAAAACCCATTTACTACACTTCTGTCATTGAGTGCCAAGGGTTGTTAAAACTTATTTTCACAGAACACACATCTCTCTCCTGAGGTGATGGAGAACACAATTCTCAAATGCTGTGTTTAAAATCTTTAGGGCAAAGGGCTTGCTCTGGGGTGGGGTTTAAGTCATTAAATGCTTTGTTTTATTTCACAGAACAGGTTTTTAAAGAGTTGATGTGGCCTCCTCATGTCCCTGTACAGCTTTCGGAGTTTTTTCAGTACTAACTATTGTGCCTGGCATGATCTCACTTTGACTTCTTTGCATTCCTGTTGGAGGAATGTTTTTTAATTCATCACTAATTTATAAATCACTAGGAGACAGAGTAGAACAAAGAATAATGCTTCTACACTGTGTATGACAATTAACCATTCTGTGTATTTAATGGAATAAAGAACACTGTCATCTATGAGAGTAAGCCAGAGCTGTCTGTGGGGTGCCAGTCTGCCAGCAAAACACATTAAAGCCATTGCAGAGCATGATGCAAAGCCATCAAAGTCAATGGAATTCTTTCCATTGCTCCCATGGACTCTGGGCTGAAGCTACCCATGATGAGAATCAGTCATGTGAGGAGCCTGTGCCTCCATCAAGCCCAGCAGCATGGCTAGAAATTGGTTAAGGACCTGACAGAAACTGAACAAGGATGTCTGCACAGAGATCTGAAATAATGAGGCAATTAGATGGAAAGGTGCAAGACAGACAAATCACATGACACAAAATCCATTTTGTAAGGATGGGTTTACCTGGAGCCTGTTGCCAGATAATTTTTTTTTTAAAGGCAATTTCTGAGTCAGTATTGGAATGCATGAATCATAGTAATTTGGTAACTGTTTTTGCTGTGATGGACAAGATCCATAAACATGCTTTTTCCTTTGATCAGAATAGGGAGTTAAGGCAGGTCAGAATTCTGATTCACAGGCTGAATTTCAGACTGAATTTCATCAATTATGTAAAAATTGAAGGCCAGCAGTCAGCTGCTGGGAAGCATTTCTGTAGGACTGGGCTGTGTGAATTGAGATTCAGTGATTATTTCATTTTATCTGTTTATTTCTTCATCCCTCTGTGAAATACCTTCTATTTTATGTACCAGCAGCCCAACTGGAAAAGGTTAAGGCAGTAATTGAGCAAGGATATTTTTTATATTTTTTTTTTCACGCGTACAGTCATAGAGATATTCCTAGAAAGCTAAAAATAATCATTTTGAAAAATCTGTAGTCAATGTGCATTTTTCTTGTTACCAAGCAAGTATGAAAATATAAGAGAGGTATTTTATTGATTGAGAAGTACTTACACTTTGGTGTGCATTTCTTCTAGGGAACAAAACAGATGCTTTAAAACCTGGAATAAAAATGGAGCCTTCCAACCACCTTTATGCCATGAAACATACTCCAAATACTACTAAAAATTGCTCTTTATTAAAACAGTACACGGCTTCCTCCCCCTTTAAGGTGGATAGTTTACATCCTTATCCACCTCTCGCACACCAGTCTGGCCTAACTGCAGTGACTAACATTCAACAAGATTTTTCAGTTCCCTACGGGTATTTTGAGTGCAGTACCAAGCAACCTCACGTGACACCTTACGTTAATTGCAAGAGCTTTGATGTGTCAGTCAAAGATTATACTGGAATTGTGCTGAACGAGAAGGTGAACGGCGTGCCACCCATCCTTCCCGAGGTCACTGCTCCAGGCCCCCCAGCCCACAAAGAGCCCCTGCCCACTATACTTGAACATCAGCCAGACAAACAGAATTGTCAACTGCAGTTGGACAATTCTCCTTCCTCAGAGACGATCAGCTCCTGTGACTCCTCAGTACCGCTAAGCTCTTCGGCAAAGGATGCCGTCGGAACCGAGGCTGACTGTTCCCATGGATGCCCGAGGGAAAAGGGCAGCTCCCATCGAGGACAGAGCTGTGACTTTGACTGTGTTGATGAAAAGCAAAACAGTGCACTGGGACAACCAGCTGATTCTGAAGAAAAGGCTGAGGAACTGTGGTCAGACAGCGAGCACAATTTTTTGGATGATGACATCGGTGGGGTTGCTGTGGCACCTTCTCATGGTTCTATCTTAATTGAATGCGCAAGACGTGAACTCCACGCTACCACACCAATTAAAAAGCCCAACCGCAATCATCCCACAAGAATTTCTTTAGTTTTTTACCAACACAAAAATTTAAATGAGCCAAAACATGGTTTAGCCATGTGGGAAGCAAAGATGGCCGAGAGGGCGAGAGAAAAAGAAAAAGAAGCGGAACGATTAGGAACGGAGAATCCTGAACTGAACTCCAGCAACAGAAAAGCAAAGCAACCAAGTGAAAACAGAGATATTTTTTATGAAGACAACGAGTTCAACCAGATTCCATCGCGCAGAGCATTAACAGTAACCAAGGATAACGTGATCACAGTATCTTCATACGCCCTGACACGGGTGGCAGGGCCCTACAACCATTGGGCGTAGGTGTGTGTGGTGTGCCCCTCCTGGTGCAGGTACACGGCATTTCTTTAAGGTGCTGTTAAAGAACAAGTCTCGTGTCGTTTACTATTTGCTCATCTCAACCATTTTAAGGCTGAGGTAAAAACAAAAAAAGGGGGGGATTTCTTCTTAAACTGTGACTTTAACATTTGGTGGTGCTCAAGCACATTTTAAGCAAAAAAAAAAAAATTGTATAGTTTTAATACATTCTAAAAAAAGATTTTGTTTAGGTTATTAACCTTGATTGAATCATTCAGTTTATTACCTTTAGGAATTTATATTTTGGTGCTTTAAATCGTCTGTTTACTACAAAAATCATTTATAGGTATTTTAACAGGTTCACATTTTATGGTGTTAAATCAAGTTATACAGTTATAGCTCTACACAGCTCTTGGTGCTTAACCACATCAAACAGTTAAAAATAAATAAGCTGAAATATTACTTCATGGTGCCATTGCTTTAACAACTTCCAACCATTGCTATGTAATCCAAATTACAGACAAATCTTTTAGAAAATCAATTAATTTTGTTCTTTAGATTCGTCAGTAGAATGAAGTTATTGGTAATGATGGCTGGAAGTTGTTTCTAAGCTGTAAATATATATTTTAAAAGCACTTTCTATTTTTAAAATTAACTTGAAATAGTATAGTATAAGGATCATATTGTCTAAGGTTTGTGCATACTCTACAGAAGAAATGATTTTGTTCTTGCTGTGCAGAGTTCCATGATGTTACAGCTGCAGGATGTATGCTGATGGCATATGTGGTGGTTTTTAACTTGCCCTTTTTCATTGAAGATTTTATGTTGCATATAAACAAACAATTATGAATTATAGAGCCTTTTTATTCTTTTTCAAGAGAGTGTACAAACATGAAATGAGGAGATGTCTAGTCAATATGTCTGTTGCTATTGGGAGTTATGAATATTATCTGGTTTTTTTTAAAGGCAGCATTTGTTATGGTTTCTTTGAGCAATAGGTGCATCAGTCTCATTTGTTTGCAGTGTTCTAAGTTAACATGGCGACCAAATGTTCCTAATGCCTCAGGGGTAGGATTGTTTTGGGATAAAAAATACCCCCTAGAGTTGCCTTACTCTATTCTGATAAAAAATAATAATTTGGGAAAAATACAAAGGAAGTATTGGAAAACGATCAAATTTCTAATATTTAGCAGCAAAATTTTTTTTAAGAATAACCTATCTGTAATATTCACCAACTTTCTGAGTTCAGTTTTTTACAAAAATGTTTTGTAAATTTTGGAAACAATTTATACATTTCACATGGAAAGGGTTGTATCCCTCCTTGAAATTTATGTTCTTAATTTCTGTTGAGAAAGTGACATATCAGGAAAACAAGTATTTGCTAAACCAGAGGAAAAACAGACACTCCATTGCTTTTAAACACTGTAGCATCCCACTCTTCTTTCTGATTCTCCTCTCCTATGTATTCCTTGTTTAAACTTATTTATTTAAACAAATTACCAAATGACAACATTAGCTAAGGACTGACCTCATCCTGCAACTTCTTCCATGGGAGCTGGCTGGAGGCAGGAGGATCCCTGATGCTGGGACTCCCTGGGGCCCGAGCGCTGCAGGATCAGCCCCACAGACAAAGCTGTCCCCTCCTTCTGCCTTGGAACCCTGGCTGGGGAACCTGGAGGCAGAATGAAGTCACTTTTCCAGTGGGAAAACATACTAATAATATACTTGATAATATTATACTGTAGTGGTGCTGTATCGAGGAACATGAGCTATCTGGATCTGCTTTATTTAAGGACAAGGTGCTTTTTCCTTGAGAAGCTGAAGTGCAAGGACTCTCTTTACAGTTTCGGTACGAA
Source organism: Pycnonotus jocosus (assembly GCA_013400435.1). Taxonomy (NCBI): domain Eukaryota; kingdom Metazoa; phylum Chordata; class Aves; order Passeriformes; family Pycnonotidae; genus Pycnonotus; species Pycnonotus jocosus. The sequence continues at coordinate 127,011 of VWYP01002955.1, read as the reverse complement.
AACTCCCTCAGTGGTGTTTGGAACACACAGTGCCAGTCAGGACCTTGGTGCTACAAATCCTTTGGTGCGGCTGCAGATCCGTGAGACTCCTCCTGTAGCCATGTGCAGTGTCTGCAGGAGCCAGGTCTAAAATAGCAATCACTCTGTAATGATCCTGGGTTCAGTTCTGTGGATTCCTGTTCAGATTAACAAAGCTATTAATGGCAGAGGATGGAGGAATTGAACCAGTTCTTTGTATCTGACCTATTTTAAGTAAAACCTGTAAAAACGGGGTATGCTGCAAATTTTAGTTCAAAGCTTAATATTAGTTCAAATAGAGGATATGAAGGGATTGTAAATAATGATAAACCAGAACCATTATTATGCCATTGTTTTGTACCAGCAGTTTTATGCTTATTGACTATGTAATATACAGTATACATCAAATCATTATGGTATTTTGTGTGCCTTAGATTTCCATTTTAAAACTTGTATATTTTTGGTGAGCCGAAGATGAGTGGGAATCACAGCTGTCCATACAGTCAGTGTACTGTACATTCCATAGCTGTTCAGTCATGTATCTGTCCCACCATGTAGAGATTCCTTTATTGGTTTCACTGATAGCCCTGACAGCTTCAGTTTCTGTAGTGCTGTAATTCAGCACTCTCATGTGATAAATTTTCTACACAAAATTGGTAAGCTACAGAACCATCTCTTTACCTTTTAAAATGTTCATACCAATAAAGAGGACCATTTTTACTTGAGTCTTCTCCTACAAATGCCCACATTTAACTTGCTGGATACTTCAGATAAAAATGTTCCATTGAAAAACCAGCAGCTTCCCTCTAAGAAGTGAGGCACTGAAAGGTGGATCTAAAAGGATCCCTTCAAACAGGTAGCCCAGGTCCACCTTTTTTTGAAATGGCAATTCTAACAAAGAAATGTGTATGTTAACATAATTAATACTATTAACTGATAGGTGCTAAACTCACAGTTACTACTTCATTAATATTACTCACATGAGAGAAATATTATCATCTATACAATAACATATCACCCACGGTGCTCTTTCCTTGGCTGTCTTTCACCTAAACTGCTTTTTCAACATGTCCTGCCAGGCAGGTTGGCCACTTGCACTTCCTGCTGGACATGTAGTGGGTTGTGATTTGAGAAGCTGATCCTTCCATTGCTGTACTGCAGTATAGAAAATGCAACCATTTACTGGTTTTTCAACTCTGTGCTATTTCTTGTAACACTTCAGGATATTTACCAGTCTTGTACACCAATCACATTATTTTCAGTAAGGTTATCATTTTATAACAGTGTTTATCTCTTAAAATCTTCAACTCTGTGGGTCTCTTCTTTCTTTCACAGCCCATACAACCACTTGTAATTTGCTCTTAGGTTTTAACACAAGTCCTTCTTGTATAGCCAGACCAGGAGCTGGGTTGAAAATTAAGCTGGCTAGGTCAGACCTGCATGTTTTATTTGGTTTCCATCAGCTGGCACAATGTTCTGGGTGAAAAACCAGCACATGGATTTGGGTGTGGTCTGGCAGTGCTTGTCTTTGGATCATTTTTTACAGTATGCCAGGAAAAACTGTCATGATCCAATATTTGACACCTCTGACTTCCCAGAAGAAATGTGTCTCATCCCTTTGTCCTCTGGGTCCAGTACCACGACTCCATCTCTGCTATGGAGGGGAGGAGCAGGGCTTGTTGCAGGAACAGTTCTGTTTCACTCCCTGTGGGAGTCACTGCAGTTGTGTCCAATTAAACAGTGAATTTACTGATTTTTTGCATGCTAGTGTGTGGCAGGAAATAGAAAGAAATATTTCTATAAATATTTTAGTCACAAGATCCAAGAAGCTTTGTAAGTACTTAAAAATACTTGCAGCTTCCAACCTTTAACAGTTATATTCAGATTTTTTTAAGGACTTGCTAAGAATCTTAACTGCTGGTGAAAGTCCTTGTGTTACCCATGGCAGTGCTCCTCCAGATGCAGCACAGGAAATAACTGGAGTATCTTGAGCAACATTTTATGTTAAGCATGGGTAAATGACAACTTGTCTAATACTTAAGATTCTTTCTAGCATACAACTGTATGGGTTTTTTTAAAGACCTTTTTAATTTCATTGCAGTATTAACTAAATATGGTGAATTAAATTTGGGTCCTGTTCACACTGCTGCAGCCCTGCTGACTGCAAAGTTCTCATTCATCAAGTTTTCTTGCAATTTCCATATTTAATTGGATGGATATGGACAAAGTTGACCAACATCTGTGCCAGCTCAGAGGTGGATCTTGCTCTTTCACTTCCCATGCAGCTTCTCTGATGTTGAAATTAACTCGTTATCAAGCAGTCATCAGCTTTGTAATCAATTTCTATATATGGTTGTTTGTTTTCCATAGAAATCCTGTAATTTCTAGGCTATCAGAAGGAAATAGCTGTGCTCTCAGATATATGAAAAATTCAATTGCATGGCCACTTCCATGCTTTGTGTATGTTAACACCAGTTACATTCGGGCAGCGTGGGACAAACTCGTTCAGGCTTATTGTGGTCACTGAGATTCAGATTAGTGTCTTTGTGATGTCTGCTCCATAAAGTTGTGGTTTATTTCTTGTGTGAAAGCTGTCTGCCAAGCTGTGACCTGTGACAATCTGCTCTTCCATAGCAATTAGAGATGAGGAACAGTCCAATCACGTTTGGGAATTCCTGCTTTGTCAGGTTTTGATCTTACTTGCAGGAGGGAATATCTTTCATTGATGATTGTGACACCACAGTACTGCCCTGCAGTGTCTGTGTCACAGCACTGCTCTAACCAGTTTCATTGTGGCAATTATGTACAGATTCACCTCTTTCCACACTTCCCACAGGCAGAAATCTCTCCTTTGGTCTCTGCCTGCGTATCCTGGTTTAAAAACAATACCAAAGGAGAGGGAGAGTTGGCCCCTGTTCTTGCTAAGTGTAAACAAACAAGGTAGCAAGCACCACTGTCATTGCCAGCCTGCTGCCCTTTGCCACCATCAAGGCAGAGAACAGAAAGCTGATGGGATGCTGGCTGGACTTGATGGTCTTTAAGGTCCTTTCCAACTTAATGATTCTCTGCTCAGCATAAGTAAATCACAGGCTAAGTTGTGAAGCTACAATTGGTTTTTGAGTCAACCTTCTCTGTACGTGTTGTTGCCATGGTACTTTTTTATACTAACACTTCTTTTGGTCCATCTGACTTTAAATTCAGTAGCTTATTTTATTTACTCTGTGACACACTTACATTCTCTTTGAATTCAGAACAGAGTGACCAAGTGTCAGAAGTCTAGAGGATGTGGCTACTTACTCTTAACAGTTCAAGAAGTGGTTTCAGTCTCTTCTAGGATCACCTGATGTTTAGTCAGTCTTCACAAGTTGTCTACATGCTGCTTTAGGATGTTGCTACAAAATTATAATTCCATAAAGGAAAGAGTTTCACATTCAAGGTTTCCTGAAAGACCAAGGATTTCTAATAGTAGAACCTGATCTGGCACCAGGATATGTACGGATCACTTCCTCTAAGGAGTGTTCATGCTGTGTTTATTACTTCCCTGTTAAAACTTTTTTGGTTCTTTTAGAGAATAGGCAAAACTTTTTAATACTGTCACATACTTGGCTAAATTATGAAGACTTAGTTCTACATGATGCTGTGTTGTGTCCCTGAAAAACACTTACTTATGGCTGGTGTTGAATAGTAGTTACCACTTTCTGCTCTGTCCAGGTGACCCTGGATACTCCAGCCACCTTTCTCACTCCATGGTCTTTCTGGATCATCAGCTGTGCTTGGCTGTGGTCAGTTAGTGCTGGCTCACTTTGGATGCATTCAATGCTTGCAGTTTTTCCTTTTGCAGATCTGCTTCAGCCCTCAGCATTAGCAGCATGGCTGCCAACCTGCCTGGAGTGTCCCTGCACACTGTCCTGCTTTGTATGGAAATCAGCCATCCTCATCTCAGGAATGTCTTCTGAAGCTCTTCTCCTTGGGACTCTCCCCCTAAAACCCATTTCTTTCAGTCACCTGGAACAGGCTGCCCAGAGCTTGTGGATGTGCCCCATCCCTGGAAGTGTCCCAGGCCAGGTTAGATGGGGGTTGGAACAAGGTGAGCTTTAAGGTCCCTTCCAACCCAAATCAGTCTGATTCCCTGATCTTATATTATCTATGTGACAGTTCTAGGGCTTTTACTTCTCACTTTCTCATACATAGCCTAGAATATTATAGTTGGGATTTTTTAAAAGTCCAGTAGAGAGGGACAATTCATAATCTGTCACAATCGCTGTTTTCTTTTTTAATCAAATAATCAGTTTTCCAGTTAATTTTATTTTTTTTTTAATTTAGTTGTTACAATCTCTTTTTGTATCTGCAAGTAGCCAAACTAAAAAGACTTTGCAAGACTAGAAGAAACCATGATGCCCTGAGAAGGAAAAGTCATTCCTTCTCAGAGTACAGGATTTTTTCACGTTGGTAGCATCTCTGTCCTCTGTCTTTAGAGTCACTTTTAACAGCTCTGCTCAATGCCTGACATCAGACAGCTGCTGCAGCCCCTGCATGATTGCAAGAGCAGGAGTATTTCTTCACATCTTCTTTAAATCTTACATCAGTCTTTGTGAGATATCCAAGTATTATGTAAGTTAAATGCCTGAACTAACATAGGACTCCTTGGAAAAAAGATGTTCTTCCTCTGTAGAAAAAAATGGATTTGAAGGAGCTTGAGAAGAAAATAATTAAGGTGGTTACTGCCTTTTATTAAAGGGTATTGAGGTGTCAGCATCGCTGTTTCTTTGTCTTTCTGAGAATAAAGACTTAAGGATTCTTTTTCCAGTTCAGTTCCCTGTGCACCATCCCAACAATTGCTCATCGTGTTTAACCATGTACTGCTAAGCTTCAATTTTAAAAGGTACAAGATGCTTCTTGATGCTGTATCCTTAATTCTTCCAGACAGTGTATTTTCCTTCTTCTGCTGGGCCATTCTGTATGGCATTTTTTCCACACGGTTCTATTCAAATGCCAGAATCTTCCAACAGCATATCTGCAGTGAGTGCAAAACTGGGGTGCTAAATGACGTGAAGGTGACTTGCTTTGGTGTGACTGATCAATGGTGCTTTTTTCAACACTTTGCACACCTTACAGACATTCCTCACAAAGTCACTGAGTGCAGGTTTTGTACTCCTCAAAAACTTCATTTGTAGGGAGGACAGGTTTGGCATTTAAACTCCAGAGCTGCAGCAGATGAACTGTGTTCCAAGGAAGCGCTGTTGCAGTGGAGCAAGGGAACTGCTCGTTTTGATGTTCAGTAGTGCAGTTGTTGCCACAGAACGTTTTAATGCTGTCGTGGAAAGTTGTGTGACCTGATCAATATTTTACATGTATATCTGTATTTTTATTATATTGTAATGGATAAAGGGTCTAGGGTTTGGGAGTTGTCTTAAAGTAAGAATGGAGGCCCTGATTCTCATTTATACTACTGTCCTTTGCATTGCATTGGAAGGATAAAGGGGCCTTAACTGGATGTCACTTCAGCTCACATCCTTTGGAGAATCCCATCACAGTGATCAGAGGATAAAAGGTCAGCAGTATAAATAAAAACAGTTACCAAGTGACTGGTTTGTACAGTCATCTGAAATCAATTTCATGGTATCCCTACTGTGCACATACTGACCAGTAACACCCAGATTGTTCTTAATTTAGAAATACAGGTTGAAAAGAGACCTGCTTGGGTTTTACCAGGTTTTAAATATTTGCATATGTTGGCTGTCCTTTGCCCAGCACTGTCTACAAAGACAATGTGGTAAAAGATGTGTACCTCTAGGTAATGGCCAGCCCAGAAATCTCACAAAATTGTCAAAAATGCTATTTTTACAGTAGTTTCTCTTAAAATACTTGCCACCCTTTATCATAACTCCCTTTTACTTGATATAAACTGGGTTGTGACAATCTACTGAACTCCCTTCTGTCCTGACTTCACACCCAGCAGAGTGTGCAGTGTTGTGTGCTGGTGTCACACTCTGAGTGTGACAGTGAGTTTGGGGACACAAAGTGAGTTAAAGCCAACACCTTCTGCCTTCCCTGACTGTGGTGCTACTTGCCAGGGAAAACCCTGGCATTCCTCTGCATGCCTGAGTCCTGCAGAGCTCCCCTTGCTGCCCATGGAAGTTTTATGTAAACAACAGCCCTGCTACATTGCAGTTATGCAATGCAAACTTCTGGTTCAAAAAAAGTTTGAGGAAAAGGAAATATACTTTCCTTCTTAAATTTTTATAGTGCAGTGATACTGAAGAGCCTGATGAGAACAGATTTTGTACCAACTTTCTGAATGCCTGTCTAATTCATGCAACTCAAAAGGCAGCCGCTGAACTTCATGAAGCTCTTGTCTTTCAAATGAAAAAAATAATTGTAGTCAAGAAGAACAAATGGGATATCCCAGTACTGCTAAAAGAAAGCCATTCTAACCAATGCAAACATTCATACATTTCAGCCTTTACCAGTGAATTATTCTACAGTTATTTGTTCAATTTGGAAGAGACAGCTCTTCATAATGTGACAATATCACACCAGGTCACAAGTACTGATCAGAATTTACTGTCATTAAGAAAGAACAGAAATATGTAAGGACACACTGTACTGAAATGCTATGGCTAATGAATTCCTTCCTGCTTTGGGAAGATAAAAGATTAACAGTATGCCAAAGCAAAAGAATAAAAAAGGCATGTGGATTTTTTTCCTTCTCTCTTTCTTCTTTTCAATCTTTCAATCTTTCTTTGGGATGCATTTGATATTTATTTTTCAGCTCTGAATCTGAGGTTTTATTCCTAGTTACCAACATACTGTATTGAAATCTGGAACATAAAACTAACATTTTTTAAGAAAAAAATTATGTACAGGGAGAAAAAAATCAGAAAGAAAAAGCACTTCATTATGTCACAGTATTTGCAGGAGAAAGTGTAAAAATTACTTCTTTTCTGAAAAAAAAAAACCCAACATTTGGGGCCTGATTCTTTCCTAGTATAACTGAGCAAAGCTCCCTGAGGCTGGTGGAGCTGGGCAGAGTTATGCTAGCTGAGAAACTGAACCTTAAAATCTTCTTTGCAGACAAGGGAACCCTTACCAGCAGTACTTGAAGACTTGTGAGTTGTGACTGCATGTTACTTGAAAGATCTAATTAAGCTATGTTTTTTGGTGCAAGCAGTTGTTGTACATGATTTCATGTTTATGTAGCAAGATGCATTGAAATGTTGATACTAGTATTGAAACATACATGTAAAAATTGTCGTTGTGGAAATTGTCTGTTCTGTTCTATTTTTCTTGTGTGTCTCATCTGTTTAGAACGTAAACTTTCTTTTTTTTTTTATTGTCCTAACTGAATAAGGCTAAATGAATACTGTAATTGAAAATATATTTTAAATCTTGTCATGAGTTTTTAAAAAGACTATTACAAATTGTATCATTCCTGATTACACAGAACTTTGTGGGTGGTTTTAAATAAATTTTATACTTCTATTTTGCACTTAGTCGTCTAATTTTTCTTTCCTGCTCTTAGCAATAATAACCACTATCACTTGTAGAAATGTATTTGTTAATTATCAATAGGACCTATAGGGGCTTCACCCAAAAAGTCAACAGTTTTCTGCACTGGAAAGGGACAGACAATAAATCCAGTCCCTGTTCTCAGTCTGCCTCTGCTTCAGGCTGGACTGACCTGTGCCCAGGTCCAGAGAAGCAGCCAGAAAATTGGAACTTCAGTTTCAGGACGAACCAGATTGTGAACACATCTGTACAGTGTCTCCTTTTGCCACCTGTCTGGCAGAGCGAGCCTGTGGGAATCCTTTACTGTGGCATTTAATTACCAGCCCCTGGAAATATTGCAGCTTTTATTTGCTACAAATCAGAGCAGCTGATTTGGCTGGGGTTTTTTCTCAAAACAGACATCAGCACTAGCCTGCTTTACTGACATTGTAGTGCACAGCAATACTAAATAGAATCCCTGTTGTTTACATCTGAAGAAAAGGAGGGATACAGCTCTGCTCATACCTGCTTCTTTTCCTTCTGCAGTACATGCAGCAGCAAAATAATAAGCAAAAATAATCTTCCAAGTAACTGGAATCTCCTAGAGAGCAGAAGAATGCTGGTATCCTCTGGCTTCACTAATGCCCTGGGAAGAAACTCCATTGTGTGATACTTTACATCTGATTCCTGGGGGATGGATGTGATCAGGGGGCCCTGACCCTCCTCTCTAAGATGCTCTTTTGGAGGATAATCACTACTGGGGGTTTATAGCAACACCTCCCAAGCTGAGCTTTAAGGTCTGAACTGCTCTGTTCAGTCTTTGTTCCACAGTCCCGTGTTCCAGGGTTCAGTATTAGAGTCAGGAACCCCCAGCACAGGTGTCTGAGGAAAGCACATGGATTTTGAAAGGCACTGCAAGCCTTGGACCAGACCCAAGAACACCATTGCTGAGGAAGAGCAAGCGATGAGGAACATTCCCCAGGCCTCTTCAGGGTGCTGCCAGCCACCTGCCTATGGCCTCCCCCGGCATTCCCAGTGGGCACTGTGATCCCACTCGGAGCTGTGTTTCCTCAGAGATTATGGGGTTTGTTACACAGGTATTAAAACAGCTTCACCTTCACCTTACCGGATCAAAAGTAAACCAGATTCACCTGTCCCAAGATCCCTGTTGCCAAAAGTGAGTTTTCCACCAGGAGATGGCTTTAGTGCTTTTTTTATATCCTGGATTTCTGATACACATTATACAAAGTAATAGAATATTGATGTAGTACAGTTGATTGCTTTTCAATTCTTAAGCCTTAGATGGCAATGCCTGCAAAATGGTGTTGTTAGCAATTAAGTTCCAAAATAAGCTTTTGTGCTGGTGCTACAGTTTAAAGTTTTCTGTAGTACTCCTACACTGCTACATTTCATAGAACACCAGAATTTGCTGTTGCAGAATGCTAATGTTGGTTACTGCTGTTGATAGTTAATGTTGAACACAGAGTATTAGTTTACATTCAAAAGGGTTTTCATCAAAATATTGGGGTTTCTGTGCACTCTGTATATCAGAACAAGCAACGTAACTCAAATGTTATTTAAACACAAGCAAGGTAATGCTTCAATTAGTGTTTTGGTTCAGGACATGGCCTAGATAGTCTAAAATAAAATACCAGCAAACCCCATCTGTGTTTTTAATCTTAGACAAACTGAAAAAGTATTCAAAATGTGGAAATTTAAACCCAGCTATTTCAATAACCATTGGCTAGAGCACAATTCCCAAGATGGGCCTCCAATTCCATGTCCAGTCTCTTTATTTCTGGATACTCTTTTGTGATATATACCACTAACACAAAATCCTTACATACTTAGCACTCGGATTATGGAAAATGTCTTTTTACACCAGGCCAAAATTTACTTGCAATCCTGCTGTAGCATAGAGCATTACATTTGTAATGTAACTGGGGAATCCTTTCATGCTGTTTGATCCTAAAGGGGTCCTAAATTGCTGCTAGAGGCATGACATAGCCTTTTTTTCAGCTCAGAACAGCAAACCCTTTGTTTCCTGTGGTGTAAAAAGTCAGCAGTTCAGTTTCTTGTGACCACTTCGTTTTACACATCCTCTGTTTTCTCCTGAGGATGACTGAGTCCCTTCACTTGAGGGATCCCTTCAGGGAAATGAAGCAGTAGGCCAGTGCTGCATGAAGCAAACATGGTGCTAGACCCTGTCACTTCCACAACAGCAGAAAGCCTTGTAAGGACTCACCTGGATTATGACTCTGACAGATTTTAAGGGTGGGATTTGTTGATTCTTTGTGCTGTTGCAAAGTATCTTGTTCTATGAGTGTGATTCAGGTGTGTCACTGCATGACAATGCTCCTCAGGCCATAGCTCTGCCTAGGGGAGATACTCACAAAAATTTTTAAAAAATAAAGAAACCCCAAGGGTGGTGTGTGGTGAGTGCTCACCAGTAAGCCAGTCAAGTGCCAGAGGCTCTGGAATCCCCAAAGAACACAGGCAAGTATTCCCTTAATATGCAGCTGCTATTGCATCTGAGCCAACAGAGCAGGAACAGGAGTTTCAGTCGAGCTCCTTTGCTGTCTCTCACTGTGGGAGTCCTCACTTGGGCTCTTGTTGGACACAGAAGTTCTCAGGATGCTCCTGGCTCTTCCTGTACATGGCAGCCTGTGAGTTAAAGCTCTGAGTCTGTGCTCTCTGTCCTGCACAGGAACTGTCTCTGTGTCCTGCAGATCAGAGGGAAGCCTGTGCTCTGCTGTGGGAAGAGGCTGAGCACTGCCGGCAGGGCTGGAAGGGAAATGGATTCTCAGCTCTCCATCTCCTGCTTCTCAAGCAATGGAACTGAGAATTTAAAAGGTGCTCAGGATTTTTCTTCTCATTGCTTTTCTTTATTGCCTGTCAATAGATGTACCTTTACTCTGGCTTCCATATGGCTGGGTTATCCCAAGGTTGCAAGGAGAGAGCTGAGAAATCTCTTCTGTGTATGCAATCAAACCCAATACACCTAGAAAAACAAAACCAGGCCCTTCCTGAAGGCACTGGGACTTGAATACAAGTCAAACTGGGTAAGAAAAAAGGAATCCTTCAAACTTAGCACTTTATGAAAGGCCACCGTTCTTGTGGCTCCGAGGCAAGGTGAATTCTGTCTCTTTTTTATGTGATGTTCACAGATCACAGAGCACCCATGTTGGTAGGGACCTCAAACCATCACCCAGTCCCACCTTCTGTGGAAATGAAAGCCTGGGTGGGATTTTCTAGCACCCTGCCCAGCTGTGTCTGGAGATCTTCCAGTGATGGGCACTCCCTCAACTGCTCTAACTGAAAAAACTTTCTCTCTTTTATCAAGATGAAAAATTTTCCCTGTGCTTCTGGTGTCTATGACCTGCAAAATAATTAAGAATTACTTTATTTATGCTACGGCATTTTTACTCATTTATAACTTTGTCAGAAATCGGTTCTCAATGCATTTAATTTTTATTGCAATACAGCAGACCACGAAAGCTTTTCTGTCCTTACCCTGGGATTCTTTAAAACAAACAAACCAACAAACAGACAAAAAACCAAACATCTTTACTTGCAATCAGCTAAACCTGAGCAGGTTTGTTTAATTCTATTTTGTCCTTCCTGTATCCTTGAGTGGTCTGGCCAGTTCAGAAGGACTTGTCAAATACTTTGTACAGCAGTATGTAATAAAGATCACTTTATTATATTCATATTATACTACTAAATTTCAGTACTGACTGTGAAGTACATATGGCTACAGTCAAAAAGACTACAAGAAAAATTTTTGTGCACCAAAAAATCATGATAATTTGCTTAGATGCTGGAATTTATCATAATTTGAACATCAAAAAAGCCATTAATTGGACTGTTGCTACCATTCCTGGCCATCTAGAAAGGTGAAAATTCATTCTCTCTGGATGATCTCTTCTGGCCTTCTGAGGAGAATAAATAAACAACCTCATCAAGAGCTGCAAAAAGCAGGTTCCAGTAGTGACAGGTTTGGATCTGCAAACTAATTCAGAAATTGAACAGGATGCATGGAAATGTATTTCCAACAAGAATATGGAAAAAAAATACTGATTTTTTCATCGTTAAAACTGAGTGAAATAACCATCTCCCTGTAACTGGCATTTAGCTGGACAGAGAGAGCATCTTCATTCACTTTTTGTCATGTTAGTATGAAACACTGATTTCTGTCTTATCAATGGTAGAGATTTTCAAGAGTGTGTTCAATAGAAGATCTCTTCCAATTCTGTCCCCGAAATTTATAATACAAATACAATTAAATGTTTGGGAGGTGGGTTTTTTCTAACCAAAACCAAGCCTTTTCCACGTTTCCTTCTACATTCATGTTTCATAGTAGACATCTAAGATAGCTGGAACTAGTTTAATTCTACCTGATGCCAGAAAATACCACAGGAGTTCTGTTGCTGCTGTACAGGGACAACTGTTTGGTGATTAATTTTTGTGTAAGGACTCTCTAACAAATGCATTGATGATGATATTGAATTCTCTGTGCAGGGTCAGTAATGTCCAGAGATGAATTAGTGGTGAAGCACTCAGTTCTCCTGGATTCCCTGAGCAAAGGGCAGAGATCCAAAGTATTCCCTGTTTGAACTCCAGCTGGTACCAAGTTCTCTTCTTTGTGCTTTTCCAGTCATCTTCGTTAAAAGTACTGATTGTGCAAAAACATTTGTGATGTTCTTTGATTATAAACGCTAAAAATTACCACTTCTACCCACAATATCCCCAGCAGATTCTTAACTCCTGTAGTCACCCAGAAAGCTGGAAGCAACTATTTGCCTTATGGGTTTTGCCTTCTAATTTGTATCTTTTTCTTAACCTGCCTCATTATTTTAATGTAATTTGTAGAAATCTCGTGTATTTCATACTTCTGTCCTCTCAGAAATTTTAGATTCAATTGTTCAATGCACTTAAAAGGTAGTTTGGGGGTAGAGAATTATTTTAAGAAACAAGACTAGGAGTGCAGATATTTTCTCATGGCCACTTCCATTACAACTGTTTTTCATCACAGCAGCGTGGTTTGTCTCGAGCAGACAACACAGAGACCTAAACAATCCCAGAGGAATCATCAGTGAACCAAAAACGGCAGTGGCAAAATCTGCCAGGTGATGGTAGCAGTATGTCTCTGGAAAGGAGAAAGGACACAAAATGTTCTGCTTGAGGAAATCAGGATTGTGGTTCCTGGGAGCTTCTGAGGCTTTCTTTGAGAGCCTTTATCATCTGATTAAAAAAGACCAGCAGAATAGAGCTACTTGACAACACTCTGACATGCACTGACCATTTCTACTTTAATACAATTTTGCCATTGTCTTTCTCACATTCAGGCTGGGAGAAAGTCCTGCAACCTTTTTAAACATTTTATCTTATCTCCAGGTTAAAGGGTACAGATTCTGCTTTAGTCAACTGACTGAGCTGGATGGAGTTATGCCAGGAAGAGATAAGGTTTAAAATGTAAAACTTACTTTAAAAGTTAAGAACTATGCTTCTGAGTGTTAAACGTCTAAACTCTCATCTAATCTGAAATATATATTTTGAAGAGCAAAGGCAGATCTATCTTTACACATTCTTAACTACCAAATGCTGGCAGAAATTCACTTGCACGTGATGATCTGCTGCTTTATCTAGATGCTCTCCTACAACATAAGTGAGTTTGATGTTGCTGCTTCTCAGGGTTTTATTCCATCACCAATTTCTGTTTTTAATGATAATGTAATACTTCGAAGTCTTATTTTTGTTTAGGAAGTGCATCTTGCAGACTTACTCTCAAATGTAGGTAGGAATTCATGTGTTTATTTCACTTCAAAATAAACTCGTGTTACAAACTATGGGATCGAAAGCTTTTTGTAACAACGCCAAGGTCATGGGTTCGATCAATGCCTGCATGAATCGGCTGCTCAAAAAGCTGGACTCAACGATCCTTTTAAAGTCCTTTCCAACTCAGACTAAGAAAGAAATTACTCTTGTCTAGAACTCCTGAAATAGTTACTGCACTGATCCTGGCTGCAATTTCCGTTTCAAAGCATCTTAAGAGCTTTGAGGCGTCTCTGGCGCGTCTGCTCTGCCGTCACCTCAGATGACCCCTTCCCCCCCACAGAATCACCCGAACGCTTGTGCGGGTACAGTCGGCTCTCAGAGGAGCGGAGGGGGGCTGGGGGCTGCCTCTTCTACAGCGATTTGGCACCGTGAGGTGGAGTGGGCTGCGTCTGAGCGCTG
>VWYP01002955.1:78484-113052 GCA_013400435.1 Pycnonotus jocosus | reverse complement strand
CGAGGGCCGGAGGGAGGCGGCGGGGCCGGTGCGCGGCCCGGCCGTGCTCGCGTGGTTCCCGGGCTCCGCGGCCGCCGTGCCCTTGTGCGCGGAGACGGAAACGGCGGCGCGGGCGGCGATCTGCCATTCCCCGCGGCGGCCGAGCACAGCCACGGACAAAGCGTGAACACTGGGTTCCGCAGAGTCACCTTTCCCGTCATTTTCCTGGAAATGGGAATGCGTTTTTGCGTTTTGAATCGCGTTAGTCCCATTGTTAAGAAGTGGGAGATGGAGATTGTGCTTTAGGGAAATGAAATAACTTGCCATACAACTTTCTGTGCTTCCCATACGCGACGGCTTTGGGGACGTAAAACTAGTAATCCGAGACTTTTTTTTTTTCCTTTCTTTGTTTTTCTGGTTTAGAGGGTTGGGGGTTTTTTGTTTGACTGGGTGCTTTTTTGGGTTTTTTGACCCAGAATTAAAATAGCCTGACGGTATTTGTTTCGAAGATTGCAACTGCGCTTTATTTTACTAGGTTGCAGTTACAGAAGATAGACACCCAGGAGATTCTGCCTTCTGCCATGGCTCAGTTTGGAGGACAGAAAAATCCCCCTTGGGCTACTCAGTTTACAGCCACTGCGGTGTCTCAGCCAGGTCAGTTTACACTCAATGTTTGAACCCTGACATCTAGTAGATTTGGAGATTCCATACTTGGGTATGCACTTCAGAGTGGCACGATGCTAACTAACTTATCTAAAGTCTTTTTAAGTGGTTTAAGTCAGGGATTTTTTCCCACAAGAGAGACTTTAAGGTCGTAGTCTAATAACTGTCTGTTGGTTTTGTTTGTTATTTGGTTTTCTTAAAGGGTGTGAGTAAAATCCCAGGTGAATTTGTATTGATTCTTTCAGTCAATAAATAATGTATCAAGTTATTAATCTCCAAAGATGTGTAAATTAAATTATCTCTTATTAAATTACATTTTTCTAGATTAAATGTTATCAGCTCTAGTAAGGCAGTACAGATTTTTAAAGTGCTGCCTGAGTTTCATTTCCTGGGCAGCCTGAATTAACGTTTACAAATTATTTTATTAATTTATTTTGTTAATAGATTATACATAAACCACATGGTGGAAAGTTCTCTGAAACTTGTTACTTGGGTGAGAAGGGGGTTATTTATTTTTTAATGCTAAGTTAGAATTTAAAGATCCCTATAACTAGAGGTATCACCCTAATAATGGTAGAGAGCTTCCTTTGATTTAGCTAGGAAGTGTTATAAATTGCAAGCCACTGTTTTAAAACGTAGCTGGCTCCATTTTCATGTTGGTTTACAGCACAAAAGGTGTGAGGCTTGATGCATGATGGATTTTGGTGCTTCTGTTTCACATTCTGGAGTGCCTTTTGCTTTTCTTGAGTAGAAATTATTCTACTCAAGAAAAGTGTGGTTGTGCAGTGTGAAGAGACTTCAGCAAAGCTGTCTCACTTAGAGGATTCAGGATGTGTGGTTTCTGCAATTGCTCTGATTTGATCTGAAGTTCAGTGTCACACCTCCTTTGTCAATGGCTTTGTGTGTGGCAGCCTGGCAAAGGTTGGGAATGTGTGACATTCTTTGGGAGGTGCCTGTCTGAGGTGGGAATCTTTCTCCTCCTGACTCAGTTTTCTTTCCCAAAGTGAATCCTCTATCACCAGTTTTCCCCATGGGCACTGATCCAATTGCACTGTGTATCCTCAGGGAGTGACCACCCACCATGTGCTTCCCAGCACTTTGGCCCAGTATTTTCCTTTTCCTCCATGCCCATTCTGCTCCATTCCCTACCTAAACCGTTGCTGTCCCTGAGCAGCTGCCCACAGGCAGATTTTCGCTGTTTCTCTGAACAGCTCACATTTCCCTTATCCAAATGACACTATCTCCTTCCATAAGAAAATCCCTAACAGCTGGAAAGGGTTGGGAATGTGGGAGAGACAAACTTTGCTTTTGGTTCTCGTGTCAGACTGGGGGAGATGTTGGAGCAGTTAAAGAGTGGGAGCACCTGGGCTGGACTGTTCTTGATGTGTTGGGTGATATGACAGCTAATGCATCAGAAATAGTGGTGGAAGACCAGCTCAGTGTTCTGTTTCAGAGGGAAAGCTGCACAAAACCTCCCAAGGGGAGGAGCTGCCAAGTCATCTTAGAGCTTGCTGAGGTGGGACCAGGCATGGGGCCCTGGAGAAGGAGTGGATGGAGCATACATCAGCCTCTTACCCATTTTCTTATGCTTGTGACTCTGCCTGGGCCAGCCTACTTCTGAGCCTCCTTAAATTAAATGGAGTTCAAATGTAGCTAGGATAGGACTGGCCAACATCAGTTGCTGTGAGAGATTTTTCACCTGCTCAATGGGGACAGTATCTGCAAGGATTTATAGCTGTTCATCTGACCCCGCAGCACCTGACTCCAATGTGAGAACCATCAAAGATGTAACATTTGGTTGCACTTTTACCTTCCTCCTGTGCTAGCTCCGTGTTCCTTCATGTTCCTGGTGTCCTCTTCACATTGTAGTGTCTTTTCCTATTCCTGCTGCAACACAGTCACCATGTCTGCCTCCTCTTTCTTCCCTGTCTGCCCTGGCATTCTTCTGCCCAGCTGCTGTTTCAGAACAAGAATATGGCCCTGCTTTTTTAATTGGCTCTTTTGATTTATAATGCAGAGCACAGGAAGCATCTTTTGGAAGGCAGGCAGTGCTCTTTGGCACTGCTGGGAGCTGAAGAGCAGTGAGCTCTTCTGGTTGAACTTGCCTCTTTCAGTGTGAGGTTGTGACCTTCCAGAGAGGCTGTTTCTGTAAGGAAGAGGTGCTGTCAGTGCTCAGGTGTGCTGACCAGCAACAACTGCTGCTCACGTGTGTTGCACCCAAGAAATTGGGTGTATTGGCTTACCCTTGTGAATCTCAGTGTTCATAAACTCATTTTAAAAACATACTTTCAGAGGCTTGGTCAAAGCTTTTACATATATTTATGCGTGCCAGCTGTTTTTATCCAAGTATCAGGTTCCTTCTCCAAAGCTTTTGAGGTGCTGGGGTATGAGGGAAGGATATCTTGATTTTTGTGACACAAGCAATGTATCGTTTTTTTCAAGCTGTCAGAAGCAGTGAATGATGCTGTTAGAAACCCAATTTGGTAATTGCAACAAAGGTAATATCAGCGTTGAGGGTTTGTGTTTTTCGATGTTTCAGTTTAGGGATTTTTTTGGTGGTTTTTTTTTTGAATTGCTGATTTGGATGCTGTCTTGACCATCCTTGGTGAAGAACTAACTAAATTAGTTAAAGCTCTTAATTATTGAGGTGTGACACACTAGTTGTAGACTGACATGCTGTGTAATGAAGGATTCTGTGATCTCTTTGGGAGGGCTTTTTAATTACTCTCTGAGCCTGTGGTGTTAGAAGAGAGGTGGGCAATTCCAGGTGCCAGCAAAGATCGATGAGTGAAGAGAAACTCCTACGTGTAACACAGTGAATTTTTAATTTTTGTCTACTCCTCATCTCATGCTCTTATGCATCACAAGACTAAAACCAGAATAAAGCCCCCACCATGCTAGTTAAGCATTCTTAAAGCATAAATTAAATCCTGCCTACTACAGAAAATTACTTTTAACTTTGCATAATGATATGCAAACTCCCGAAACGCCTACAAAGGAGAATTCCCTCTTCATCACCTCTTCGGTTTGTGTCACAGTGCTTGCCCTGTGCTGTTCTCAGGGTTATGATGAAAGCCTGCTTTTATAGATCTGCACTGCTGGGGCAATCCTGGCTCTGCTGTGTTGTGCCTGACTGGTGGTGTTGCCTTTGCTGTATTGAGATTTAATTGCATTGGCGTGAAGAATGGTGCAGCTGATGAGAGCTGGAGTGCCGGGAGCTCAGTGTCTTGTTGCCGGTGGCCCCTGTGAGGTGACTAAAGGCATGTGTAAGAACAGAGTGAGCATGTGGTGAATCTCAGCCCACTAAGGAATAGTAGCTGGTGCAGTTTGCTGGCTTGCTGTAAACAGATGTCTCATGACAAATACGCTGAGCCTGGTTTCTAGTGCGTGCCTGTTAAAAGGAGTATTTTTGGAGTAGGCTGTGTGGTGTTTGTGTTGCAAGTGTGTGAAGCTTAAAGAAACTTGACAGCCCAAGGACCCAAACTCACAATTTTGACAACTGTGAGAAGTGTCCCAAGCCCTGCACAGGGTACTCCTTTACTCTAATTCTAATAAACCTATGTCACTTGCCAAGGAGACATATGTAGCTATGTATTTTGAAAATGTTACCCTGACTTTTAGAGATCTTTAGAGTTTAGGAGTAGGAGGACGGACTGCTAAATACTGTCTTTGTGTTGGTTGTAACAGCAGTGTCTGTTACCTAACCCAGAGCTGCAGTCTAGGACCCCAGTTTCTGCCTGAGCCCTCTCAGCTGGCGGTGCCATGCAGTATTTGGTGCCAGTGGGAGTTGTTTGCACTGCATTTGAAGGAAGGCATCTCCATCACTGTACTTTACTGAGATCATTACAAATCCTAAGAAGCTATTGTTTGCTACTGCAGATGCTTGTTGCCAGTAATAATAATATGGCAGTCAGATGTCAGTTCCAGACTCAGTCTGATTCATTCTCTGTCTCTTGGTTTTCTGTGTGATTTTTCCTTTTTGTTCTCTTTCTTTTCTTTTTTCTTTTTAAATAATAATGCAAACTCAGTTGCTTAATTCATTGGAGCCTATTAGACCAAGTTGAGTACACAGATGAAAGTTAGTCAGATGAAAGTCCTGGAATATTTCGGGGCAAATCAGTGGGAACAAGATACAGCTTTGAAAAACATGTTACTACAGATGTTATCCTTTGAGAGGATCTTGGCTGTCTTGGCTTTGCCCTTTCTTAGTAAGTTGATCTGCAGTGTTGTAGATTATGGATACCCTGTAGATTAAATTCTCAAAAACTGACAGTAGAGATGGCAAAAAAAAAAAGTTATTCCTTAGTTGACAAAATGGTATAAGGGTGGGCTGGGAATTGCTTGGGATAATTCTGGCTTATGCTGAAGTGGAAATTGCCATAGTGAAAATGAAGAGCTGAATAATCCCAAGATCTGGTTTTGGGAGTAAGCATTTTTGTGGGTACTGTTGGTACAGAAAGTAGGTGAAAACTTGTGAAATTTGCTTTTGGTAAAGCTTCCCAACTTCATCCCCCTGTGTTGGGACAACATTAGGACAGAACTTCGGACTGAATGACAATAGCTGGCATAGTCACAGATGTTCAAAGGTAACAGCATGGAGCAAATTTCTGCACTAATGGGGATTTCTGCTCGGCATGTGGAAGTAAGAGGAGAAAGATGAATGCATTGGTTATTTGCCTTGACTGAGGCAGCAAAGTTTTGCAGCCAAGAAAAATGAAAGTTGTCCCAGGATGCAGCAGCAAAGCTTTTGCATTATATTTAAAGGTCTGTTTAAGGTGTGTTATGTTATTATTACATTGGTGAGACACTAGTTGAGAGTGTCCTTCTGGATGGTCCAAGCTGCACATTCAAAATGAAACTGGTGATCAAGCAGAAGGCAAGAGGATTAAGACAGTGGAGGGTCTGTTATGAGAGTAGCCTCAAATTTTGTTTGCTGGCTTCTAAAGAAATGCAAATTTTGGAATTTTCCATGGGGGAAGTTAATTAAATGCTGTACACTGCAGACTGCTTGATTTCACTTTTAAAATACTGTTACTTCCTGGAATGCTTATTTGACAATATTTGATACAGATCATAGTGATAGCAATTATTTTCAGTGCTGTTTATGTATTTCTTTCCTGTTTCATTCCAAAATTACAAGATGATCAATGCCATCCACAAAGACTCTGCTCTGCTGGTAAGGGCAGTGTGGTAGGAAGGGTTACATTATTCAGGACCTGTTGAGCAGGGTATAGCATTACGGTGACAATCACCAACTACAGGCAGTGTTTTACTGCATGCCTGGATCAGAGATGAAATCTTCATTTGGCATCAATAAGAACAGTGTGGAGCACAAACTCCGCAGGAATACTGTAAATCTGTTCCTCGTTCCATTGTGTGTCTTTGATGGCTTTGGAAGAGAGAAGAACCGTGTTAATCTTGAGTGTTGCTCAGTTCTGAAGATGGCTGGCTGACCTGTTTTTGCTGGCAATGTTTCCCTGCTGAGTTTCTCTCTGGTTTTATTTAAACATGTGGACTAGACTGATAGTTTAATGAAGTGATATTTGATCGTGCAGCTGCCAATAACTTTTTGAAAAAGTCTTGCCATAGAGGGGGCAGGTTTCCAGATACATTTGCAGTTTTCTGCTAAGATTTG
Source organism: Pycnonotus jocosus (assembly GCA_013400435.1). NCBI lineage: Eukaryota > Metazoa > Chordata > Aves > Passeriformes > Pycnonotidae > Pycnonotus > Pycnonotus jocosus. Next base: position 106,775 of record VWYP01002955.1, on the reverse strand, counting down.
CATTTTGCAGGGCTCTTTGTCACCCAGAAGATCCATCTGTAAGTCTTGAGCATACCTTCTTCAGAGGCATAGCCTGTGCATAGATGTGCCTCATGATTTGCCTATGTTCTGTGGTGAATTAAAAGCTGACATGAAAATAAAATAAATTAATCCTTCCTTCTAGGCAGTGTGAGTCTGGGCAGCACAAACCCTTCCTATTAAAAGCTGGAGAGAGCTTGAGTCCCCTTATGCATGGGGACTGATGAAACTCTCTGTTGTTACAAGGCTGTTCCTTCTCCACCAGCCCCCACTTCACAGGGGACAAAGATAGCACTGAGTGAAGCAAAAATCTGAGCCATTTCAGAGGACATGTTCCATAAGCCTCTGTTTTCTTGCCTCAGAGAGAATGAACAGAGCAGAGCAGCAATCTTCATTTGGCTCATCCAGAACCTGAAATATCCTCAAGAAAGTACACGAAGGGGATGTGTTGGGGGTGGGTGCAGGTGGGGATGATTACTACAGAGTTGTAAAATCATGAGCAGCTCCAGAGAAGGAACTCTAATGGTCTCTGTTCCTCTGCTCCAGTTTACTACTGGTAGGTGAATTTAGAAGAGAAGCTAGTGGGATGTGCTCCTTTCTCTTGAATTTTGGAACTTTATTCCTCTCCTTGGCGAGCTTGACTCAGGCGCAAAGCGCCGCACGCCGCATCCCGTGTGAGCCGGGCTGCGTGCGGTGCTGTGAGCGCTCACTGTCCGCGTTCCCTCCACAGCTGCCCTGGGCGTGCAGCAGCCCTCGCTGCTGGGAGCCTCGCCGACCATCTACACGCAGCAGACGGCGCTGGCAGCCGCGGGGCTGACCACACAGACCCCCACCAACTACCAGCTGACGCAGAGCGCCGCGCTCCAGCAGCAGGCGGCAGCCGCGGCCGCGGCCCTGCAGCAGGTAAAGCAAACACAGCGGCCGGCGCTCCCCGAACTTCGTAAAGCTAAAGGACCCAGGAGGAAAGGAGAATGGAAAATGGTGAACATTGCAGTGTGAACCTGTCTTATCCATGGTGGGGGGGGGTGGCTTTATAGCTGGCAGCGGTGGAATTAGTGTGCCGTGGTGGGATTTGGGGCTGTGGAGGAGCTGATTTTTAGCTGTGGAAAGGCCTTTGGGAGAATGAGCTTTTAAACTGCATTTAAACTGAGAATCTCAAGTATCTCCCATCGCTATACATATGCTTTAAGGGATTTTGCATGATTTCATAATGTGCCTTAATTACTGTCTAAGTGTCAGGCTTAACAAAAATTGCTGACTTCAGCTAGGAAGGGAACATCAGGGCCCACTCTAAAGGCCCAGGATATTTGTTGTGAAAATAATATATGTTGATATTATTAGTTATTTTAAAATTAAAATTGTTAAACGTGAAATGTTTTTATCTAGAACTTGCTAAGCAGGTAACTTTTATTTTATATTATTGTGGTAATAATTCTCCTGTTTATGAGCTATTTTGCTTTTATCTGTTTCAGCAATATTCACAACCTCAGCAGACTCTCTATAGTGTACAGCAACAGGTTTGTCTGATTCTTACTGTGTACATCACAAATAACTTTTAAAATGTCAGTTGTGTGTCTTGTAGGATTTGTTTCCAAAATCATCCTCATATAGGAGGTCGTTAAAGAAACTTAAGTAATATTTTGTGTAGCAAAAGAGAGCTTGAAGTTCATAAACTAGGAAAAATGCATGCAGAATGCAAACCTGCCTACCTTCATGCAAAAACGAATTTTAAAAATACATGCTGTTCCATGTGTAAATGATTCTCTGCTGAATTTTGCTCTAAACAGGGCCGTGTATTTTAACTGCTGGAAAGATGCTGTCCAAAACCATTCCCTTTTGGAATTTTGTTATGATCTTCAAACTTAACAGGATCTTTAAAAGAGAATAAAAGTACAAAATTATGTGCCTAAGCTGTTCCATCTGCCAAATTTTTTTTTGTATTGCTATTAACTTCCAGTTCAAAAAAAATTCAGCCTTTCTCCTTTCTGAATAAACCTGGGTTATACAATCTTTAATTAACCCCACAAGCACAGTTCTACAGATGTGCAAACTGCTGAAGTGACCAAGCCCTAAAAGACTATTAACTGACTCAGATTAAGCAAAAACTCTTATTTGTAAAGAGGAGGTAGAATTGTACAATTTCCTTAAGCGTATAAAATTAATTTATAACTTTATTTATTTTAAGTTGCAGCAACCTCAGCAGACCCTTTTAACTCAGGTTAGTTTGGTTTTATTGTTTGGTCTTCATCCCCAAACTCAGATAATTCAAGAGTGCAAAATTGTGACATCTTGGTATTTTAATCTGTAAAATGAACTAATATGAATGGACATTTTATTGGTACAGGTTTATTTTATCCAGATGTTAAAATATGCATAGCCTTGGTTTCAAAAATTAATAGCAGCCACTTTCCTTAATCTTGAAGGGAACTTGTGTGTTGATTATATTTTAATTTTTTTTTTGTTTGAACTTCAAGTGTCCAGTTGTTATGCAGTAAATAACAAATGGGGAAAATCTTTCTCTTCTTTGTGAAGGAATTTAACTTCCTGTAGTAACAGTGTGTGCATAAAGAGGTTTAAAAAGCATCTTGCTGAGCTGGATGGGTTTAAAACTTGCAGCCATTTAAAGAACTGCAAATTGCTCTAGTTCCATTTTCACTTGAACTTTTAAACAGGCTTTTAAAAGGTAAAAGTGTTTGACTTGATTTCATTATCTTACTCTGTTCTGCTTTTGTAAGAAGGCAAGTAACTTATCCATGGTGGAAGGGTTTGTTGTTGTTTGTTGTTGTTGGCCTCAGCCTTGACTGACTTCTAACACTACAGGTGGGATATAGGTGCAGAATGACTTCTTAAGCATTTATTCCTAGCAAAGTTGGGAATTTGTCTCCACTTCAGGCCCACTGTATGGGTTACCTGTAGACAATAATGCAGTCTTCATGCTTTTTGTCTGGACAAGATGCATTTTTTGGGGAAGCTGACTCTTGTAAAAGAGAAGGATAAACAAAGCCAGTCTTCTTTCAAAGTAAGAAATGTTATCTTCAAAAAAGCCGAACAACCTGACAAAAAATACAAAAAGCTTCCACCATCTGAAAATGTCTGTTCTAGGTGCTATAGTCATTTTCAACTGCTGTCTCCATGGCTGAAGGACCTGTTCCCTGTCAGTCTGCCAGCTGCTTACCCGATTGAGAGTTGGTTTTGTTTTGCTTGCAGCCCGCAGTCGCGCTCCCGACCAGCCTCAGCCTGTCCACGCCCCAGCCGGCGGCACAGATCACTGTCTCCTACCCCGCTCCCCGCTCCAGCCAGCAGCAAACCCAGCCTCAGAAGCAGCGTGTCTTCACTGGGGTGGTGACTAAGCTACATGATACATTTGGCTTTGTGGATGAAGATGTCTTCTTTCAGCTTAGGTAAGCCGTGAACACTTGCCTGCAGATGTGCTCCGTGATACTCTCAGTAATCAAAGGTTTAGATTATTGCACGCTAATTGTGTGACTCCGCTGATAGGGCCTGCAATAGTGTGTTGTTTTCATTCAACAGTGAAAGTATGAGAGGTTAAAAGATGCTAAGTCTGAGGTACTTCACATGAATTTTTGAATTCTTTTTAATAGAAAGCCCAAATCTGGAAGACCCAGAGTTTATTAGCTCCTTGTAATAAGAAATTGCAGAATTTGTGGGTGATTAAAAGCATAAAACCTGCTGTCTGCGTGTCTTAACTTGGTACCATTTGGGGAACTTTTGCCTTAGGGCCAAAGACAGGGAGTTACTAAGTTCCTATGCATACCCTGAACTGAAGCAGGTAGTACTAATGCTGAATCTGGAGATAGATGCTCTTCCTATAAGCTTTTTTTAAATGAACTTTGCCTACTTTCTCCCATCTTTAAATGTAATGTGCAAAAACCTAGCTAAAAAAGACTGACGTATGTTTTCTATAATATTTGCAGTGCTGTTAAAGGCAAGACCCCTCAGGTGGGTGACAGAGTTTTGGTAGAAGCTACTTACAATCCTAATATGCCATTCAAATGGAATGCCCAAAGGATCCAGACCCTCCCGAACCAGGTATGTGGGGTGAGCTGGTGTCAGTGGTGGTGTTTGACTGTGGTTGGAGCTCTCTCCTGACTTGCTGTGTTTGCTGGCAGAACCAGAGCCAGGCGCAGCCCCTGCTGAAGACACCACCAGCCGTCCTGCAGCCCATTGCTCAGCAGACCTTCGGGGTCCAGGCACAGCCACAGCCCCAGTCCCTGCTGCAGGCACAGATCTCAGCAGCCTCCATCACACCTCTGCTCCAGACACAGCCTCAGCCGCTGCTGCAGCAGCCACAGCAGAAAGGTGCTCCTTCAGTGCACACCTTTTTGGGGGTCTCTCTGGTGCTTAGTGGGTGATGGTTATTTTCATGTTAATCAGAGAAGTAATAGCTGAAATAATATATGGAGGGGACTCTTATTGAGTTTTCAGATTGAATATGTCTTCCTGCAGTAGCTCAGAAATCACCTGGTTAGTGAAATCCCCATGGACTCCTGTTCATGTTAGGATTTTGTAATCCGAAAGCAAATTCAGTGTAATTTTTGTTCTTTCACAGACAAGTTGGGGAGTTGAAAGTATTAATAACAGTGCAGTGCTTCGTCATCTTCTGCAGTGTTCCACAAAATCAGGTTTTGCAGTTGTATTGTTAAAGCTGGTATTTCTTTGCTTATTCATTTCAGTTAGCCAGGTTGGCATATGAGAGAAGAAACACTGCCAAACATGGCAAATCTAAAACAAAGGTTGTGAAGTCTCTTGAACTTTGAGTGGCTCAAAATCAGAGATAGAAGTGATAATATCAGGACTGGTCTTACCACACTAAAAGCAAGGGTAGAAGAACCGAAGCAGAATTATTTTGCATAAATGCTTACTACGAGCTTATTAGTCCTAGTTGTTCATTGGTGTTCAGTAACATTTGCTCCACCTAAATCAGTTGGTTAAATGTCTTGAGACAAAGAAAGTATGTGCTGAGGGATTGATGTAGCAGTATAATTTATTGATTTAGGAATAATTTTTCAGGATGCCGGGTATTTTTATGTATGAATAGCCTTAAAATGGAGATATCAGTTTGGGCTCAATTCAATGAGTAGGTAGTACTTAAGTTTTCAAAAAGGCTTAGCTATTCATTCAGATGGATTCTATGTGCTTAGGTTATATTAGCTTCCATCTCAAGAAGATGCTTTTAAACCAATTTCACTTAACTAGGGTGTCAGTTTGCGTCTGTGAAGAAAAGCTTACGTCTCTTGAGTTTCTTTGGGTGGGTGTTAATAGTTGATAAATTGGATTGAATATACACAAGTGAAACAGCTGTAAGCAGCAGTGTTTGCCCAGTGCAGATAGTTGCCCCCTATTCTGTATTGATGCTGTACATTTTGTTTCAGGTGGTTTGTTGCAGCCCCCAGTCCGTCTGGTTTCACAGCCACAACCAGCTCGAAGACTAGACCCACCATCCAGATTTTCTGGGAGGAATGACCGAGGTGGAGACCCTATGCCAAACAGAAAAGATGACAGGAGGTATGTAGACCAGACTGTGATCCTAGCGTTCCATAAGGACCTGTCCTCACCCAAGAGCCGAGCAGCTTGCTCCAGAGTGAGTCAGCAAGACCCACAAGTAGTGTTACCCTTATGAATTAGGAAAGAGTTCTTATCTACCTGAGAGTAAGGAGTTGTGTAATCAGTTTCTCTTGTAAAGAGACTGTACTGAAACCTCTTCCCTTTTTTGAGTTGTCTCTGACAGGTGTGGCTTCTGTTGTGCTAGAAATCATTGTGTGTTACCAGCCTGCAAAAATGCTTGTATTTTGTGTGTGCTCTTTAAGTCGTGAAAGAGAACGAGAGAGACGCAGGTCTCGGGAAAGATCCCCGCAGAGGAAACGCTCCCGGGAGAGATCGCCCAGACGGGAGAGGGAGCGGTCACCGCGCAGACCCCGGCGCGTTGTGCCTCGCTACACCGTGCAGTTCTCCAAGTTCTCATTGGACTGGTACGTTCACAGTGCCACGTGTACCTGCAGCTCACTTAGTCATGGGCACGGCTCACCATGAGCTGTGTCAGCCCACATGGGTGTGAGTGGGTGTTGAATGAGGATCCTGGCTTTAGAGAAGAGTTGAATACGTAATGGTTAAAAACCTGGTATGATGAACTTGTTGGAAGTTCTGTGTTACTTTGGAATGCTATTGCAGAGTAGCTTTATAGCATTGTTTAATGAATATTCCCTAACATACAGACTCCTGAGTTGAAAGAGTGTTTAATAGTTACTTGTTTTTAAACTTCATCCATGACATTGAAATGTAGTGTTCTTGAGATTTTATATATACAGCATCAAATATACAATGGTTGTATTGCCAATTAATAGAGCTCTTATTGATGTACTTTGTTGATAGTTCTTTATTGCTGTATCTTTCAAATAATGCTGTGTCTTCCAGCCGTAGCTGTGATATGATGGAGCTGAGGAGGCGTTACCAGAACTTGTATATCCCCAGCGATTTCTTTGATGCTCAGTTTACATGGGTGGATGCTTTTCCTATGTCTAGACCATTTCAGCTGGGAAACTACTGTAATTTCTATGTGATGCACAGAGAAGTAGATCCTATAGATAAGAACGCTGCTGTCCTTGATCCACCTGATGCTGATCACCTCTACAGTGCTAAGGTTTGTATGCTTTTCCACTGATAGCACTATTCATTAGATTTTTTTTTATCAATAGGGTGCAAAAGTGAGTATAACTGAACTGAAAATATTCTGCAGCCATTTGAGCGAAATACATTTTAAACTTTTCAGTAAAAAGCAAGTATGTAGAGCTTAAAGAATCATGACTGAAATTCACTTTGCTTTTCTGTTACTAGAGCTGTGCTAAATCTTGTGTTTACAGAGCGCTGTTCCATTCTCTGCACCCAGTTGCAGTGATGTAATTATAGGAAAGAAAGCCAGCTCCTGCAAGGTCTCAAGGAAATTATTTCTTAGGCAGTTAATGTAGTCCTTTTTATTCCTTCAAGGATACTTTCTGTGCAGTTTGTGTTATTCTGTTTAGTGATACTCTCTTTCATTCTTTCCTATCCTTCTCAATATTTATTGTTTTGTTTAAAGTCGATTGAGATCTATCTTTGATGTGTAATACTTCTAACACAGATTGCCCTAAAAATCTCAGACCTATTTTAATGACGAACTGCAAATGGAACAGGTTTTAGGAAAATTTTTTGATAAGGGGGTATTTTATACATGATTACAGCCCTTGATGCAGCATATTTTGGCATTCAGATAAAGATAGACTTAACTTACTCGCCTTCTGTGTACAAAAACTGCAGAGCCTTTGCTCAAGTATCAGACATCCTGGTTTATCAGTCTGTGCAGAGCAAGAGCTGCCTTTTAGAAGGTTGAGCTTCAAAAGATAGTCAGTAACTGAGAAGGAGCATTCTGTTTTATCATACATCTGTATGGGTATATGAGGGTGTAGAGCAACCTTGTGCAGTTTTGCTCTGTGTGTTTGTAAGTTGTGTTTATCAGTAGTAGTGAGACCTTCACCAGCCTGCTCTGACTTGCACCACAGGTGATGTTGATGGCTAGTCCCAGCATGGAAGATCTCTACCACAAGTCATGTGCTCTGGCTGAGGACCCCCAAGAACTTCGTGATGGATTTCAGCATCCTGCTAGACTTGTAAAGGTAAATATGCTTCAATGCCAGACACTTTTGGCAATAAAGGTTGGTTATGGAGCTTTCCTGGTTTTGATAATAAGAGAGGAGCTTGTAGACAGCTGAATGATGACTTCATTTTTCCTCTGAAGAGACGTAGTTTATATGTCAATTCTTTTTCCACTTTATAGGAGCTTCACATTTACTGCTTTGTTCAACTTAGTTAAACTCAAACATTTAACTTTGTTAGCTGCTTTTTACAACCATGTACTTGTTTTGTAAGGGCGCAGCTGTGAAGAGAATACAAGTGAAGCAACAGTTTAGCAGCCATTGTGTTAAGTGAAACTTAACCATTAAACTGAACAAGCTGTAAGTGCTCTGGTGTTTCAGGACAACAGACTTGTTTTCCAGTTAAATTCTAACTTAGAGCACATGGCAATACTTTCATTTATAGGTGTGGTGCTCTTGTGGGTCTCACCTTTCCTAGCTTTTCTTCCTCATTTCTAAACAGGTGCATCTATAAATGTGTATCAGAGTTAAGACACCATTTAAGTTACTGTCTGTCTTTTGGGTTAGAAAGCTTTTAATTGCAAATGAACAAGCCTATACCAATAAACAAACTTGATGGAAAATCTTGAAAGCAAGAATGAGTGATGATGTTTTAAACCTATTCCATTGCTGAAATAATCTGTGGAAAAAAATAACTGAACTCTTTCTTGACTGATTTTCATTTTCAGATTTCAAAATAATTTGACGGTTTACTCATGGATTTCAGTGTGTGTGCTATGAAATATTCTTTGCACTTTGGGAAAATTACTTTTTACCCGTAGCAGGGGAACATTCAGAAGACTCTTTTTGTCTAGTTTTTAGTGGGTATGAAAGGCAAAGATGAAGCTATGGCTATTGGAGGACACTGGTCCCCATCACTGGATGGACCTGATCCAGAAAAGGACCCTTCGGTGCTGATAAAGACGGCAATTCGTTGTTGCAAGGCTCTTACAGGGATTGACTTAAGTGTGTGCACGCAATGGTAAGTACTGTACTGCAAAGCCAAGTGCACTGTAGAAATAAATAACCTTAAAAAAAACCAAAAAAGCTGGAAAACTCCTTTTTTCTTTGTCAGCTGCTCTTGGTAGTTCAGGTAATCTGCTCAAAGGATGTTCTGTTTGGTAATCAGCTTGATTGGTGCCAACTGTGCTGAATACTGCATTAAGAACTAATTTAAAATTGTGGGTTTATTTTGACATGTTATACTGTAATTTTTTTAATGAATGTGCTTTGAAAATATTTTTCATTTTGTGCATAGCTGGAGAGGATCGTCAAGAGAACTTCATTTCATTGTTCTTTTGTTACAAATAAATAGCCGTTTGTTATACAGCCATATTTTCTCTTGATGAGTTTCTGTCCTGTGTTAACACTCACTTTAGTTGTACTAATACCAGGAGAGCCTATTGTATGCTAAATTTGAAGTTCTTCAACAACTTCTGTTTGCACATAAAACCTGCTTGGGCTAAACAACAATTTGTGTGAAAAGCATTTTGTTGGTTTTCCTCCTTTTCAGTTGCGATACCTTTCTACAAGTGCCAAAAGAGAAAATATGGCTTCCATAATTTTTTTCTTTAGACAAACCTCAAGGTCTTGCAGCAAAATTTCTTTACTTGATGTGCTACAAGTGATCTAGGCTCTTTAAAATGTATTGTAGAATTTTTTTTCCAACATGCTTCTTCCCTTGCAACAGGTACCGTTTTGCAGAGATTCGCTACCATCGCCCTGAGGAGACCCACAAGGGGCGTACAGTTCCAGCTCATGTGGAGACAGTGGTTTTATTTTTCCCGGATGTTTGGCATTGCCTTCCCACCCGCTCAGAGTGGGAAACCCTCTCCCGAGGATACAAGCAGCAGCTGGTCGAGAAGCTTCAGGGTGAACGCAAGGAGGCTGATGGAGAACAGGCACTGAACGCTAATCCCTTTTTCTATTTCTGCTTCTCACAGGCACAGGAACACAGGCACAAAATGCACACCACATACTACACAACATACATACATAGGAGGAACATAACTGGTAACAATGACTGGTAAACCAGCTTTCAGCAGTGTAGTGAATGTTGCTTTTTATTTTTATTTCAGCTAGTTCACTAACTTTAAATGTGTGTGCTGATATCACAAACGGAATTAAATTGTGCTTATGATGCGCAGAAAATTTTTTATTGTAGACGTAGTTGCTGGAATCTGGGACCAGTTGTTGAGTGAGATTCAGTTTATGAATAGCTGTCTTCAAACATTTTGCCATTTTCTGAAATTTCTAAATTCTCTCTTGTGGCCAGTTCTAATTGTGATATTTGAAATTGAACAAACACTAGTCTGAAGCATCTGAATTTCAGGCCATGTGGCTGATCAACATCTTGGAATAAGGGAAGGTCTGACTGAACAAAGAGTAATTTGGGGGATTTAAAATGTGGGGGAAGATCACCCACTGTGTGGTTACTGGAGACCAGCAGTGTCTGTGTAACCCCAATATCCTTTGTGGTGTTGCTTATCACCCTTTTGTGTTCCACAGATCTGGCTTGTATTGGCTGAGTGGCACTGTGATCATTTATAAAGTGGTAGAATGTGTGTGTGAACTTGTCTAAATAACTTTAGGAGAAGACTATCTGAAACAGTTGTGACCTTGCACAGATCAGCAACAGAATTTAAAAAATAACTGAAATGCTTTCAAGCTTTCTGAATGATAATTTCTAAATTTTATTTGTCAGGATGAAGAGGAAAAGGATGATGGAGAAGCTAAAGAGATCTCTACGCCTACACACTGGTCTAAACTGGATCCAAAAACAATGAAGGTAACAGACACTTCTTAAAATTTGATTCCTTTGTACTTTTTCACTTCTAAGACATTACCTGAAATGCAACTGTATGTTTCCTTAACTGAGCAAAAAAATATTCCGTAGTGTTTTGCTGAATTTACAGGTACTAGAGGAGCTATCACAGTATGCAGGGATGACTCCTGGTTGTACTAAGTGAATACAGCTAATTGAATCTATTCTGAACTTTGTACAATTAAAGGATATCACATATGATACATTAACTGGAAAACAAGAGGTCTGCTGTAATCTACCAGATTACAACCCACATTAAAAAATGTGGGGTCTAAAATACTTAAATGGTACATTTCTGTACAATTACTGCCTTTTTAAACTGTCAGGAGTCATAATAAAAAGCTTCCTTAAAAGCAGTAGTAATAATAAACTATTTTCCTCTGACACAATTCTTTCCCTGCCTCTGTGGAAAGTTCCTGAGAAAAAAGTTTTTTGTGGAAAACATCACTTTAAATGTAATATGTTTTTATATCAGTAACTGCTAGCGTTTTTCAGTGTTTAAAAAACACAGTTGATTTTTCAGTGCTGCTGATTTTTACTTCCTCTATTAATCAAATGTTTTGTGATATCACTCCTTGATACCACTCACAAAGCTTTTATTTACCAGGTGAATGACCTTCGCAAAGAATTGGAAAGTCGAACCCTTAGCTCTAAGGGACTGAAATCTCAGCTGATAGCTCGACTGACAAAGCAGCTGAAAGTAGAGGAACAAAAAGAAGAGCAAAAGGAGCTAGAGAAGTCTGAGAAAGAAGAGGAAGAGGAGGAGGATAGGAAATCTGAAGATGACAAAGAGGTTAGGATTTGGACCTATGTGGTTGAACTCCTAAGTCTACATTAAATATATGAAACATTTGTATAAATATGCATAAGCATAAAAAGTAGAGGCAAGTAGTGCCTACTTGTGCTGGGATTTTGTTGACTGCTGGGAACTCTTGCTGTACCTTAAGTTGCTGAATTGGAAAGAAATCTTGGCCAGTTTGAATTACTTTTTATCAGCAAAATCAGCTCAAATGTGCAACTGCACTAAGGGTCTGAATTAATATTTGATCTTAAATGTAGGGAAGAATAAATCCCAGCCTCCTGGAAAAAGCCATGCTCAAGATGAGTGAACACACTTAACAATACCATAACTCCTTAAACCTACATGAAAAGCAGTTGCTTATTTTTGTTGGCCTCTCTGTCCCACAGTCTACCTTCTTCATGGGGCAGATGGTTTACTTGGGTTTGTTTTCCCTTATTATGAAGCTCTCATTTTTGCTTTTGGGTACTTGCTGTCTGTTGGAGTTTCTCGCAGCTCGTAGTTGCAGTGCTTAGTCTGGTTTGCTATTTCACAAAGATAAAATCTGTGCACTAAGGCCAAAGCTCAGCCACAGAAAAGGAGCAGAAGTGTCTGGAGAATGGCTTGGGTTTTAATTGCTTTTAAACCTGCCTTTTTGTGTGTTACCTGCTAACGTGTATGGGGTGATTGGAAGTTTTATATTTTTATATATCTCTGTAAACCTTGTTGAGGGAGGAAAGGCTGTGTGCTTGCAAATTCTGTCAGCTGCTGCTGCTTTCTCCCACAGCTTGGATTGTGTTCAACTACCTTGGGTTTCTTGCCACAGTTTTCTTGAGGGCTGGAGGGGAGCTGTGATTGTGCTGGCTTTTTATAAAGCACAAGCTCTGCCATGACCTTTTTTTGTAGTCAGGAGACTTCAGTATTTGTCTCTTGGCAATCAGTAAGATGGTGGCATTTTACCTTTTGTAACCTCACTTCATTTGCAGGTATGTCAATAGAGATTGCATTTCCCATAATCAAGAGCTAAGTAAACTGTCATCTGCTAATTGTTCAACTGTTGTTGGATATCTTTGGAGAGATGTATGAAGCCTTTCTCTTCCTTTGTAAGGAGTAAACAGCTCGCTGTACTGTACAGCTGTGTGTTGCTTTCATCAGCTTAGCTTTCCTTTGCTTTCCTCAGAGCTGTGAGTCCTAAAAACTAATGGAGAGGCTGAAGCCTCAGCTTTGGAAAATGCATGCTCCATGTTGGTTTTTTGTCTCTCCTCAGGAAGAGGAAAGGAAACGCCAGGAGGAGCTGGAGCGTCAGCGGCGGGAGCGACGCTACATCCTGCCGGACGAGCCGGCCATCATCGTGCACCCCAACTGGGCAGCCAAGAGTGGAAAGTTTGACTGCAGCATTATGTCTCTGAGTGTTCTTCTGGACTATAGATTAGAAGATAATAAAGAACATTCTTTTGAGGTAACTCAGTGCTGCTACTTACTTACAGTTACCTATTCTTGTTTCTTTTTGGTTTTGGTGTGAAAGTTCTTCAATTGCCAACTCTTTGGTACATGGTGCAATAGCAGTATAGTCACTGCACAGTATCCAGAGGAATACACAGGTTTTCAGACATGGAATAGAATTTTTAAAAGTGTTTAAGGATTCCATATTCAAAGCAGATAGTAAGAAATCTGACACTCCGTAAAGTTCTGATATGATGAAAGTTGCTAAAATGGCACCTCATAGCGATTTTATCATATTTATATACATTTTTAATACAAACTTTAAAACTTTTTGTCACTTTTCTTTCTTCTTTATGTGCAGGTATCATTGTTTGCAGAACTCTTCAATGAAATGCTTCAGAGAGATTTTGGTGTCAGAATTTACAAAGCACTGATTTCTCTCCCAGAGAGAGAGGACAAAAAGGACAAAAAAAGCAAAAAAGATGAGAGGAAAGAAAAAAAAGAAGAAAAAGATGATGAAACGGATGATCCAAAACCTAAGAGGAGAAAATCTGGAGATGATAAAGATAAAAAGGAAGAGAGAGATGAAAAGAAGGTGTGCAGTTAGCTCACATGCAGTTCTAGCCTGTCTAGATCAGTACTAAAGTGTTTCTATTTCAATTTTACATTATTGCTTTCAAAAATTCTTGTAATGTTAGTTAATTGATTTGGCTTCCTGATCTATTTAAACATGCCTCAATTATATTCAGTAGTGTAAAAATTTTACAGATGCATTGGGAGTATTTTAACACTCAGCTGTATCACATAGATTTGTATCTGTGTTCTTAGGTGACTGAGCATAAATGTAGGCAAATTTTGACTGACTGGTAGTAAGGATTTTTTACTTTGCTGGTTTTTGATACTGACTAGATAAATATTTAGGAACTTTTGTTACAGAGGGAAGATAAAAGGAAAGATGATTCTAAAGATGAGGAAGAAACTGAAGATGACAATAATCAAGAAGAATACGATCCGATGGAAGCAGAAGATGCTGAAGATGAAGATGAAGGTACCTTGAACTATGAATTTTGTGACCTTTCACAAATTTTCTTTTTTCATCACTGATTATGTTCTTTCAAGCTGGAGAATGCACTGGAACTAGACAATTTAAAATAGCATTACTAAACTAATTTTATTTTAGTGATTCTGGCCAGTCCTGCTAGGCATTGTGTGAACGCAGTTAATACAAACTAGCTGTGGTGCTCCAAGTAAGGCATGCATCTAGAAGTGGTTTTATTTTTTTCAGAATGCAGACCACTCACAACTCCCATTGAAGTCAGTAGGAGATGTGAGTATTCAGCACCTCTGAAAAACCAAGCCACTTTTACGTGCCTAACTTCCTACTGCCCAGTTCAGGAATGCCATCCTGGTTTTGCTAGGACAGAGCGTAGTGTGGGTGCCCTTTAGCCCAAATTACAAGGAGTTGGTTTTTGTTTGTGTGGAGCTGTCAGCCTGAGGAAATAGGGGAAGGGTCTGGAGGACTCTGCAGGCAATGGCAGCAGCTCTTTCCCTGCTCAGAGATTCAGAACGGTGTAGAACATCGTGCTTGCTTTTTGGTTTGTACTTTGGGGTAGTTGTCTTTCTGTGGAGAGGTTTTGCTGGAGATGTGGGTTTGAACCATGTGGATATTGCAGTCCCAGCATTTTCAGTTGTATTTTTGGCAGAGTACTACACCAGCCTTAAAAAGCTGATGCTAATCTGTGGTTTCCAGAATAACTCCTATTTGCGTATAATTTGTCTGTAAGGGTGGCCTGGGCTTGTCTGTTCTGTACAAGTGCTGCTGCTTCCCACAATCTGTCCTTGTGCCATTCCCAGACAAGAGTGTCTGAGAAAACCCAACAGTCCATGGAGGTGCAGGAGAAAGCAGTTGGTACTCAGAAAATGGTTGGTCAGATTAACCAAGTGGTGTAATATATAGTTTTTTCCAAAGTTTTCCTCACAAGGAAGATGAGCTTAAAGCTGAGCTTGGCACATGGTTCTCTGATCCAAGACTTACTTGCACATGAGGTTCAGAGCTGGATGCCACAATCCCTCCCAGCAGTTGTCTCATCCCTCTCTTTCAGTCTAGTTTTACTATACTGCCTACCTTTAGACCAAAAAACCTGCCATTTGTGATTCACATCTAATAAGTGATGTGATCTGTAACTTCTTGGAAGATCTAAGTCATAGGAGGAGTAATCTCTCACTCAACATGAGTATAAACACATGGGTTTAATTACATAGTGTATATGGGTTTTATTAGATGAAGTATTTGAGAGTAAATGATACTGAATTTGAAGAGGAATAACCATAGCTGAGTGCAGACTCTGCCAAGCCTCATTAGGAGGGAGAATTGTGGTAATTTCCTGCACACCACTTAAATAGCTGGAGATGTTGGCAGAACTCATTTTGGCCTAGTTAGCATTTGTTTCAGCTCTTCTGTGCTGTGTGTGAAACAAACACAGGGAAAAAAATATAGATGGCTTATGTTAAAATTAGACTAGAGGAAAATCAGAATTTGACAAGGCTCACTTCAATGCATTTTTCATTATTTTTCAGGGAAGTCTGTTGCAGATGTTTAGGGGTTTACGTGGACTTTTCTAGTGGTCACAATGTGTTTTGGTAATGGTTATATAATGGTTTGCTGTGGATATGTTGAATTATCTTTCTTTTTTGCAGACCGAGATGAAGAGGACAAACGAGAGGACAAAAAAGAGGGAAATAAGCATTGTAAAGAGAGGGCATCTAAAGATAAGGTAATTAACACCTTTCTGAACTGCACAGATCTTGGTAGAGAGGTCCTAATACAGCTTAGCTTTATTTTTATGATAAGACCCATTTTTCTCTTTGAGAACAGCTGTTAAGTAAATGATTGGGGGCAGAAAGGATGTTTCCTATTTTATGATTAATTCTATGACCATTTTTTACATACTAGCATGAATAAAAGGAAATTGTATCTACCAGCTATTACTACCCATTGTGGTGTAGTTCTTTTAAATATTGAAAGATAACTTGTCTTACATAGCTTAAATTAGTCTTAAATAATGTGACCAAAGTAGGTAAATGCTAGTAATATTGATTACTTGACTGAAAGTAACAATAAAATGGACAGAGAAAAAACTTGTTAAGTGAGAAGTTGGTGTATTTCTTGGAATGATATTTTAACTCTCTAATCATCCCATAATCAATTTTCTGTAGGAGAAAGACAAGACCCAGATGGTCACTGTTAACAGGGATCTCCTGATGGCTTTTGTTTATTTTGATCAAAGTCATTGTGGATATCTTCTGGAGAAGGACATGGAGGAGATCCTGTACACTCTTGGACTACACCTGTCACGTGCTCAGGTTTTGTATACTACTAAAAAACTTTCAAAATGTTACAGGGATGTTTTAAGGGAGAGGAATGTAATTTAGCTTCTAAAGGCTTAGCTTACATACCTGATCGCTTATTTTTATGCAGCCACTTCATATCTACAGTGAAATACTAGTTTAATCTTTTGTAAATTGTCTTGGAGTGAAAAGGTGAAGTTTGCAGCTTATAGTATGCCCATACTGTATATGTAGCTTTTGTCTCAAAATTGTATTTATTTTTTCCTAGTTTATTTGCATTTTAAGCCCTAGTATGTTAAAGTTCAAAAAGGGATGCAATTTCTTTTAAGTTTTCCGAGCTAAACCATTCTCATTTAGGTAACAGGATGTCTGGGTATTAAATAACGCTGTTATTTCTTTCCATGGCTGTGTTGTAGGTCAAGAAGCTGCTTAATAAAGTAGTGCTTCGAGAATCTTGCTTTTACAGAAGACTAACAGATACTTCTAAAGATGAGGAAAACCAAGAAGAGTCTGATGAGCTACAGGAAGATATGTTAGGTGGGTTTTTTGTAGGTTTTTTGGCCACAAATTTCCAGACAGTTATTTTTATGTGAATTATAATGAGAGTTCTGAGGAACTTGATTTCTTGCAGAAAGTAATTGAGCCAGTTTGGAAAAGTAAATCTTTGGCAGTTCAAAAGCAACAGGGTTTTTTGTGCCTCCAACACACAATCTTGCAACTTCAGGATAAATCTTAATATCTTGGAACAGGAAAGAGAACAGAGGTTAATGTTCTGTATTGATGAACATCATTTCTCATTATTACTTTTGAAGTCAGGAGGCTCAGAGCTGCACGTAGTAGTAGAAGAACAGAACCTGAGCTTTGAAGACAAATTGCTGCAGGAAAGAGGCACAGAATGATGGCTTGAAAGAGAACGATTCTTTTTGGAAGGGAAGGGGAGAATTGGCATCAGGGGAAGGAGGGGAACATGAGGGATAGAGCAGCAAACTTGGATCTGTGTTTGCTCTCTGAAGAAGTCTCTGAGGTTGACACTGGGATTGTTTCCCATGCAGGGAACCGCCTGCTGCTGCCGTCGCCCGCGGTCAAGCAGGAGTGCAAGGCCGTGGAGGAGAACGTGGGGCTGATTGTGTACAACGGGGCCATGGTGGATGTGGGCAGCCTCCTGCAGAAGCTGGAGAAGAGCGAGAGGGTGCGGGCAGAGATCGAGCAAAAGCTGCAGCTACTAGAAGAAAAAACAGGTGGGATGGTACTTTTCACTTACTTACTAAGACACTGAGACTTTTTCAGTAAATAAATTTGGGGAGTATTTGCGATCTAAATTTTATTCAAGTTGAATGCAAGACTTTGAATGTAGTCAGAATTAAGTATTATTAAATGGTAATTCAATGCAGTTTTTAATGTTCTTTAAAAATTAGTAGTGTGGTGTTGCACACAAATAGAATATTAAGATGCAAAGTACACAGCATGGGAAGTGACTTGATGTTTTCATTTCTTCTCTTCCTAAGATGAGGATGAAAAAACTATACTACAACTGGAGAATTCTAACAAAAGTCTATCAGCGGAGCTAAAAGAAGTAAAAAAGGACCTTGGCCAGCTGCAAGAAAATTTGAAGACCTCAGATGATAAAAAATTGCAATTTGAGGGTCAGCTGAATAAGACAATCAAAAATTTAGCTACTGTTATGGATGAAATACAGAGTGTTCTCAAACAGGTTAGAATTGTTTAATTCCATTTTTTTATTATTGCAGGCAAACTTCTGTAGGCTAATTATTGGAAAAGAACACTTCAGTATAAAGACAATTTTGACATGAATTCAGGGCAGCAGTATCTTAACAGATACAGAGAAGAAGCATAATGTTTGATTGATTATTTAAAGGTAGCAAGTTAAATGTGTTTTTTTCTTAATGTGCAATATATGTTCCTGACTTCAGTGTTTTTGAAAAAGGTATAAATATTAATATAGATCTCAAACTATCTGAATGTTTTCCTGTCCTGATCTTGTCCACCCCCAGCAGTCCAAATCTGCTCCTCTTTTTGACTGGTCAAGAGTCCCTTTTCAAGGCAGAATTCAACTATTTCAGTATGAGAGTATCTCAGTAAAATGAGATGAAATTTAAGCAAAACACATAAACTCCAGAGCATTTCCACCCCTCAGTTTTTGATAAAGATACTGGAATTGGTTATGACTAAACTGAGTAGGATACCAGTTCACAGAGTATTGTAAAGGTGCAAACAGTACCTGTGTCTCATGCTGCTTTACAGTTCACATGAGAAATGCAGCTTCTACCATTCCTCTCATCCTGTCCCTTTTTCCTTTTAAAGGACATTGTGAAGAACGAAGATAAAGATCAGAAATCCAAAGAAAACGGAGCAAACGTATGATAAAGTGCTGCTGTCTAGAAGAATGGTGTTACATAATGTAATATAAATCATGATACCAGAATGTATGGGAAGTGATGCATGTTTGATTTTAGTAGTATAAATATCTTAGTTCCAAAAGATGTATAAAGTTTTATGAAACGTGAGTGTCTGCTCCAGAAGATTGCTTGTAATTCTTAGCATTCAATTTGAGACACTCCTCGAGTGAAAATAATTTTGCATTGCGAAAAGTTTTAGGATGAACTTTGTTACAGTTTTAACCCTAATAAAGTTCATCAAGGTAATGAACAGTAGCAAGTATTTAATTACCAAATGTTTTTCATTGAAGTCTAGTGAAATCAAAATTTTCATTATTTATAGACTTGCCATTTTTAGGTTTTTGTCTTTATTTTGGTCTAATTAGTCTTTTAAATTCAAATATAAATCACAAAATAGCATGCTGCTTAATTTTACAAGTAAAGGTTTTTTTTAAGAAAAAGCTTCTTGGATTTTTTTTTTTGTTTCGTTTTCACTTGTCACAACTTTTTTTTCCCTTCCAAATATAACTTTCTTCCCCAAAGCTGCTTGCATTAAAGCCTTGTAATATACAGTAGTTTGGATGAGTTAAGAAAGCAATAGAAGCCTACCAAAGTACTGGTAGAGTTGTGAGATTTATGTGAAAATACATGGGCCTGTTTTAAATGTGTGTCATTTGTGTTGGTTAAATTGTTCTTACCTTTGGATTAATATATCTACTCCTTTTTAATAACAAATGCAGTATATTAAGACCCATGGTTGGATACCAGGCCTGTAGATGTCAGAATAATGCCTTACATGGAGAAAAAGCTCTCAGTGTAAACAGCTTGGTTAAATTTGGACTGACAAAGTGTGTAATTACTGCTAAGACTTCAGCCCAAAAAGAAAATGGATCCACAAGTATCTATACTGCATATTGTGATCACAAAGGAGCAGTACACAAATTGGTTTGTTGAGAATGGGTAGGGTGGCCTTTCTTTGTGTTCACAAATCACTAGAGAGCGAAACTCACAAGTTAATGTGACTTCTTGTCAAAGACAGCTTACTCAAAGAACGTCAAATATCAACAGTTGTATTTTGGTGCAACTTTCGGGAAAATTAAGGGGTTTGAAAGTTGGGACAGAAGTGTTTTCTTACAGAAAGGGTTAATTTTAGCAGAGGTTTTCTTTTTTAGCCTAGATGTCCTGGGTAACTAAATACCTGTTAGGAAAGTCCAAGTGCCATAATATGTATGAATAACCTACATGGAAACTCATGTAGCTTTAATGAGATACACATTAAAATGCCTGAATTTATGTTCAAAAGAGTCTTAAGCTGGTGCTTTTATCACTTACCTTTCTTGGCTCTTTTGGAGCTAGACAAGTGAAATATCTTTCATTAAAGTGACATGCATAAGCTTCCCCCTCATTCATCTAATCTGAGTCATTGTATAATACCTGAACTGTTCACAGTCAAGTAGGAAAAAACTATTAAAAAACCCAAATTGTATATAAGTACACAGAAAATACATGTTTTAGAAAGTGGAGATAACATTTCAGAATGATTGAATGAGGTTGGTGATAAATTTATCTTATGAAAAGCATTATCTGTGGTGTACAGATGGTGTTAAATTCTTTTGTAATCAAATTATATTTTTCACCTTTACCTTTGTACAGATTGTTGACAGCATGTTTAATTTTTGACGTGGAGCACCATTTATGTAAATGGACTTGAAAGAATTGCATCTGGAATACTCTGTTCCTGAATTTCAGCAGTACATGTGAACATACAAGAAAATAAGTCTAGAATTTAAGATAACGACATTTTAGACACACTGAAACGTCTGAAATATTTTGCTTGAGTATTTTTACCTTAAACTGCTGAGCTGAAAGCAGTTGTTAAAACAAGCAGGCCTCCTCATCTTGTTCTTCACTGAGGGCCCCTGTGAGAAAGTTGCTGGAATGATAAAGATTTTTACAATATTTAAGAAAAAAGTATTTGTTAGAATGACTGTAATCTTTCTCTATATTGCTTTGATGTAATAGTGTTTCAGTTACTATGTACAGTCTGCATTTATGTTGGGAAGGAAATTAAATGGGTAAAGAATAAAGGAAAAAAAAGAAGGAGAAGTTTTACAACCTACACAGAGCTTGACCAGTCTCTTGAAGCACAAATAATGAGAGTAAGAACAGGCACATCTTACAGACTGTGACTTGCTGGACCACACTGATGCTGTGGATTAGCTAACACTTCTTAGTATTATTCTCAGAAATGTAACTAATGCTAAGGAAAAATGAATAGAGTATCAGTAATGGAGGTTTGGAGAAGCAACCTTTTGTCTGTTTTGATTTATGGACAAAGTTTTTGGTCTTGGCACTTCGGAGTCATTTGTTATGTCTCAGGTACTGGCAAAAGGCTGCTAAAAGTGAGCCTTGGCATCCCATTTGTTTGGGCTCCTTAAAGTCTCACAGATGCTCTGTAGAAAGTAAATCTTGGACTGCTTTGTTGTGTAGAGAAAGCCCTGCTACAGCACATCCATAAACAGAATCTGATCTCTGTTTATAGATTTATTTCCCTCCCCTTTGCTATTTTCTCTTAGGAGGGCAAATTAATGAGTTTGACCCTTACAAAACTATATTCAGCTCCATGGATGTCTGTGAATGAGGCTGGGAAGAAAGATCCAAGTGCTGCCTGCATGCAGACTGACTCAGAATAACACAGGCTCTCTTGAGGCTCCTTTGCTTTTGCTAGGGCAGTGGAAAGACACAAGTCTGGAGTTTTGCTGCTACATGGACACAGTGGCCATGGTGAGGTTTTGCCAACTCTCTCTGGTGGTCAGGATTGCATGGGCTGCTGCCAGCAGTGCTGCTGGGTGTGCCACAATGAAGGCACCCAGGGTTTTCCTGACTCACCCAGTGCTCGGTGCTTGTGCCTGTAGTGCCCAGGGCACTGCTGCAGGAGGACTCCTGGATTCCAGAATGACTTTCCAGCTGTTGGTTTGTCCAGTGTTCTCTGCCTCAGTCTGGAATGCCCTGAGTGTACAATGGAGAAATTGGAATTCTCTCTCTGGTCTCTGGGGTTTCTACAGATCCAGCTTTTACAGTTGAGTTCTTTCAATATCTAATATTATAAAGCCTAGTCCTTTAAAGTAACTTCTTTTTCAGTGTTTAACTGCTTTGAGAGAGAGGAATGGCTTCCATTCCACCTTTCTACTGAGTAATGTGCCATGTGAATATGTTTGGACTTATGTAACAGTTAAATTTCACTGATCATTTTGTCAGGAATGTGCACAAAATCTGGTTTTTCTCTTGCTTTTCTGTACTGTTTGTGTACCCAGGTCAGGTTCTTACCTTGAATGAATTTGTTCAGTGCAGTTTATATTTTAAAATATAAAAGATAAAATTATTCATTTTGAGTGACTTGAATCTTACAGCTAGCAATAGATTGCAAAATGTGTAGGTAGCATAGTCACTACACTTACACTGGTATCTCTTCCAGAAAGCAGAAGTGGGTCAAGCAGAAATTCAGCTGGAACTTGCATATTGCCATGGAGTGTGACAAAAAAGATGCCATAAATAATGGATACTTTTAGTCAGCAATCAAAACTGCCAGAGTTTCCCCAACAAGTTTCTGTTTCTGCATACTGGGTTTCATTGATGTATTGCACACAAGTTGTTACAGTAAAAAGCTCTAATAACAAAATGCATTGCTTTCAAGTAAAACCAATTTCCCTTATTTATTTATGCTCTATATAATCCACAGCATCACAATGCAGAGTATAAACCAGAGCTTTGGAACACACCAAAGCTCACCTGACATTGTGTGTTTGGTGGTGGTGTAATTATGTCTCAGAATGTTGTTTTTGAATTTCTAGGTAGCTAATGCCTAAATTTGTCTTGAAAATGTGATATTACTTTTGATTTTTTGTATCCTGCTGGTTTTAAATTGTCTCTGACAAGTGAGTTGTAACTGGTTTGAGGATTTGGATCAGGTGCCCCACAGTAGGTGCAAGAATCAGTACCTTTGCAGGTGTGATTCAATAATGTTGCAAGTTGTGGTACTCTCTTTGTTCTCTTTAGTAGGACAGCAGAGTAATCCTGCTGCTAGATTTGTTGCATGCTGCAGATTGTTATTTATTTGTAGGAATTTCCTGAGCTGGTTTCCAGCCAAGGTGACGGATTCCCAGTGCCAGGTGTTCTGATAGAAAGTGGACTCCCAGGTTATTTTCCCCTCAGCCTACTGAGGGACACAAGTGCAAGGATGCTGTTGACTGAGCTGCTGTTCACATTTCATCACAAACAGCTGGGTAGAGGGATAGGGTGGGGAAGAGGAAAAAATGCAAGGAATCCCAGTCTGAAATCTCCCCACTCTGCTTTTCAGCAGATATTTTTCAAGTACAAATTTGCCTTCTTATTTCGTTTCAACTTTTTTGGTGGTATACAGGATTTGTTTGAGTGTCAGTTGGGGATTTTTTTCCCTGTATTGCTTAAATCTTTTTTTTTTCCTGACACAGGGCATCCAATTAGAGTCCAGTTTTACAATGCAAGGGGCAGAGACAGCTGGAGAATTGCAGCCTTCTTTTTTGTCCCTTTTTAGCATGGCTGGATGGTAGCCAGCAGATCAGCATCTAAAAAAAGTAGAAATTGCTGCCACATGTGTTGTAGAAATGAGCAGCTGGAGACAGGAATACCTTGCAGTGCTGGTCTCAAAAACACCCTTGTCTCACAGACCAACCTGCTTTGCTGTAAAACTCTCCACTGCATGTGTGCAGAGGACAAGTTAAAGGAAAGCAGGAAACTGAGGTAGTCTACATCTCCCATAAAAGACTTCCCTTTTCAGATTGTCTCCTCATGCCTTGTTTTATCAAAGTGCTATTCAGGTGAGTTAACTACTTCATTAAATACATAACATTAAATGTAACTATTGGAACATTTGTGTTACAAGTTGTAAAATGTTGGGGAAGAGTTTCCAAGAGCAACTTCAGGGTATTGGTAAATAGAGAAAATGTAGCCTTTGTCAAGTATCCCCTCTGGTACCAGAGAGCCACATATATAATGTGACTAAACAGATGAAAATACAGATTAGCTGCTTGCCAATATTGAAACTGATTTTTTTGCCTTAGTCTTCTTCCTGAAATCAAACTAAGAGCTACACCTTTTTTTTTTTTTTTTTTTTTTTTTTTTTTTTTTTTTAGGGGAGCAGTGTTTTCATTATAAAGGTGAGGAAAATAAGTAACCATTAGTACTGGGACATGTATAGATGGCAGCACATCTATAAATTCTCGGATCATCCATGGGATCCAGTAATATGCTTGTAAGGAATGTGCAGTCAGCATTTGCAGTCTTGTGATTTGGGCATGTAGTGATGGACAGTACAAAAGGGCACTTGTGAGGATCATACAATGTACAATACTGATGATCCATGGACAAAAGCAGAATTTTATAGTGTGACTTTTGGGTAGCAGTTACTCACAATATGTAGGACTCATAAGAGGTGGCAGGTGATGTTCTGGACAGTGAATTAATTTTGTTACCTTACTTCACCCTTTAAAGAAAAAGATTAATCCACTTTATGTCTTAATTTCAATGAAGACAGTTGGAAAAAAAGATTATTCTAAGCAACATGGAATTTAGGAACTATAAAAATTCCCAAAACAGTGCACCAAACTGGACACCAGATCCCTCTGTGAACAGCGGTTCTACAGCAAGCTGAGCCCTTACCTTGTCTGTCCAGGGTTTTTAGGGTGAATGAGAGGATGCAGAGCTCTGCAGAAGGGGAACAAGCCGAGCGAGTGATTGTAAGCAGCGCTCAGGGCAGGGCCAGAGCTCAGCCCTGCGCTGGTGCCTCCTTTGCTTGCTCTGCCAGCCCTCGCTTCGTGGAAATGTAATCTGAGACAGGGCAGGAGCTCTGCTCCTGGGGAGGAAGGGGGAGGGAGCCTTTTGTCCCTGTGAAACCTTAGTGCAAAACAGAGGCAGGTTCCCCCAGCCCAGAGTGGGATTTTCTGGAGGGAGAGTGCCCAACCCTGGAGCTACGAGCGGCAGGGACGGGGCGGAGAGCTGGGGCAAGGCTTGACCACAGCGGCAGAGGCACAGAGCCGGTGCTGCAGCCCTCCGGTGCCACTGAATTCTTTGGTTTCGTCTTCACTCTTTCCTCCCTGCATTGCTGGCTGCGTGTGTGATCCGATGGTGGCATCCCCTGTGCTGCGGAGCTGCCGGCTGAGCCAAGCAGAGTAGCCTGAGCTGCCAGCAGAGGCTTCATCACCTGGAGCACCAAACCACGCTCTAAGGGCAGCTTAACTCCTGCCTCGGGCTTTTTGTGACTGGCCATGTGAATCCTGGCAGGCTGAAAAGCTGCGAGCAAGCAGAGCATCACCAGGACAGCTTTCTCCAAAGGCACAGCCGGTGCCGGGCAACAGTCGGACACCGGGGCAGACTGGGTTTGCTGAGGGGCTGGTTTGCAGCTGAGTCAGTGATGACCTGGTGAGTCCACTGCAAGGTGGTCTGGGCCCTCAGGGTTCAGGAAAAATGTAGGAAGCATTTGTGCCGGTTGGGTCCGGTGTTTTGTTGCAGGTAATGTTTCCTGGAAGAAGTGGCTGGATGATATAATGTGTCTGGAGCCTGAGAGTGAAATGAACTGTAAGGCGCATTCATAACAGTGGAAGACTGAATTAGTTTCGTTCTTCGTGGACGTTTTAAGCAAAGCATCATGCACCGGAGAAAACGCTGGGGCTGCATGTTATGGGTTGAGTCAGCACAAAGATTCCTGTGAGAAGGAGCTACAGCCCGCGCTGCTGCTGGAGAAGGTAAAGGCGGAGGTGGGTGGGTGAGGGCTGCCCGCCGGGGAAGGCACTGTGCCACCTGATGCCCGTGTGATCCTCGGAAATCACCAGCTGCTTTTAGTCTTAGATCCTCTGGAAATGTTCGCACCCACGCACCCACGGGGAAAAAAAAACCAAAAAAAACCCCAAACCAC
Organism: Pycnonotus jocosus; assembly: GCA_013400435.1. Taxonomy (NCBI): domain Eukaryota; kingdom Metazoa; phylum Chordata; class Aves; order Passeriformes; family Pycnonotidae; genus Pycnonotus; species Pycnonotus jocosus. Next base: position 81,334 of record VWYP01002955.1, on the reverse strand, counting down.
CAAACCCCAAAACAAAACAAAAGAACCAACCAAAAAACCCAAACAACAACAACAACAAAAAACAACAAACCCCCACAACCCAACCAGACAAACCAGGCTTACGAAGTAGTCTTTTAAACCTTTTCTAAAATAAAAGTGGACATGATTAAATATCTAAGAAGAAATCAGGCTCAGATACATTCAAGTTGCTACTCTGAATATCTAATTATTCGCATTAATTTAAACTACATCATACTGGTGAATCTTTACCCATCATTTTCACTTGCTGCCTGCAATTAGTACATATGCAATTGCCTTGTGACCTCTGCAGCCTAAAGAGACCAGGCTGCAGTGAAGGGGCTTGGTCTACACAGAAAGTACAGCTGGGGATTATTGAGTGTCCTTAATGCAAATTTACCATGGAAAGTCTTCTGAAATGTGATTGCAGAATACACTCAACCAGCATCACAATTGTGGGTCAGATTAAATTTCTGCTCCTGGTACTGACTGCTGCCTCACAGCTCTTCATTTTTCACTCGGGGCATTGGTTTTGGTCAGTAAATCCCTTTGCTGTTTGCACTTGCTGCAGGAGGGGCAGAATTCGGTATGCGGGGGTCATTAATCCTGGAGTCTCTTTTACCCTTGGCTCTGTGGGGCTTGTGTGGGTTTGTCCTGCGGAGCATCGCACAAGGCTGCTCATGTCTGACCGACCTTTAGCAGAGGGACCCCCAGGACCTCTGTAGCTCTTGGAATTTTCGGTGTGGTTTGGGCAAGGCTAATGAGGGTTGCTCCCTGTGGAAGTTCTACAGGAATACCAAGTTCTAATTGTGGAGCCTAATGCAGGTAAGCGATACCTGAGCAGTGCAGTCCTTGCTTTGTGGCAGCTCAGATATCAGCTTTAACGTTTTGATGTGAAACGCTTTGTGTTTTAACTTTCCCAAGACTAAAGGACAGGAAGCATTAACAATCCAGCCAGGAATGCTGTAAAGAAGGAGCAGAAGATGCTGCACTGGGGACATTCAGCTGTTCAGCTCCGTAGTAACTGCTAGGTACTTAGTGAAATGCAAACAAATCTCTTTTCAGTTGGATTTCCAAAGGTTAGTAGGGATTTTCATAGCTGTCAATTGGAGGTGTTTATTTTTACTTTTCCCTGACTGTAGCTCTGCAATCCTCTCTGTCTAGAAATGAATTATATCTTAATTAATATTCTTAATTCATATTCATTCACATATCTTAATACAATTATATCTACAAGTGCATTTTACCTCATTTCAAGCAGGACTGGATATTAGATTGCAAAAGCTTTTTGTTGAAGCTATCTAGCAAATCTTCAAGAAAGAATTCAAACCTGCACTTCTTCCTCGAAGCAAAAGAAAATGTTAACTTTTGGAAGACCTGAGAAAATTCTTAATTATATGTTTCAAAACTTTTAACAGGAAAATATCCGATGTTTATCTATGGTATCCTTAGCCAGCTCAACCTCTTTATTCTTTTCTTAATATTGTCTTAGCTTAAATCACATAATTCCTTTTTCCTGTTCCTGGTATTTCCCCTTTCCCAGTAATTCGTATAGAATAGCCACTCCCTGATGCAGCCCCATTTTCTGACTACAAAATTTCCCTCTTCATCGGTCATTTCTTGGGCACTCTGATAACTTTACCGAACTGATAACATCTGGTAACTGCAGTTGGAGTTCATCTTCCCTAATCACAAATTAACCTGCTGACCTCTTAACTCAATCCAGGAGAGGTGTTATAAGGAACAAGAGTGGTTTATTGGTCTCCACCTAAAAGCAGTAACATTTATAGCTACGTTGGGAATCGTTATCTCTAACTAAGTTTTATATCACTGATGAAAAAAAATTATATGTTATTGCTGGTCTCCTGGGAATGATTTAGAGAACTTGACTCCATTGTTTTTTTTTACCTCCTTGCTTCCCAGTAACCTCTTTTCTGATGCACAGGATGGCCAGTTGAATAAAAATATTAATTACTTGGTTAATTAGATTATTTCCCCTATTGTTCTGCCTCTTGCTGCAGTAACAGCCAAAAGGGTTTCTTACAAGTTAGAATTCTCTCACTTGTCCTTGTGAATTTTATTTTTTCAGACAATTAATGTCAAAGTGACATTTTCATGATTTTACTTGGATTTCTGGAAGCTTAATTGAAAAAAAAATCTGAGTGTCTTTTTTTAGGTAATTTTCTGATTTTAAATTATTTGTTCTATGCCTTCTCTTCCAAAAGTCATTATAACGGCTGTTTTCTGCTCTGGATTACTTTTCTCCCATTTCTTATATATATTTGACTTTAGAAAAGTAAGTAGCAAGTTACACAACTAAAATGCAAAGGACAATGTTTTTTGGGGTTTGTTTGGGTTGGGGTTTTTTTGTTTGTTTGGTTGTTTTTTTGTTTGTTTTTTTTTTTAAGAAATGGCAATATTTAAAAATGAAGCTATTGGGATCAGATTTGCTGTCTATATTTTACACAGAGAGATTTGACTGCATTTTTTATCTGCTCTCGTGTAACTGTTTGCAATGATAAGAATTTCAAGCCATTTGGGTTTTTCATGTTTCCCGACTAAAGGCTGGGATGTTGGGAACCAAGCAATGCAGTTCTTAGGAAACATTTCCTGCACGTGTAGCAAGAGCAGTATCCGCAAATTCCAGCAGCATTGGGGGAAATTTTACAAATGCCTGGCTGTTCCAGGTGTCAGAGACGGGAATCACTTAACCTGCAGTATCTTTATTCTTGGTTGTGGTACATGAAGTGTTGGGAACAAGTTTTCAAACTTTTCAGACTCATGAGAATAATGAGCCAACGCTTTGGGGGTTTTTCCTTTTAAATCCACAACTTTTTTTTTTTTTTTTTTTTT
>VWYP01002955.1:61813-78457 GCA_013400435.1 Pycnonotus jocosus | reverse complement strand
TTTTTTTTTTACTTTTTTTTTTTTTTTCTTTTTTTTAAATCCTGGACAATAGATGAGAAGCAAGGGACATTTGGCACCGCAGCGTTGATTTTGCTAAATCTCATTTCCGTGAAGAATTATCCAGACCCTGCTGCACGCTGTGTTTAAAGCCCTCGGCACTCAGAACTCCTCCTCACTGCTTATCTCAAGGAGCCTTCTTGGCTTTTGTTTGTCATCACACAACACTGTGGTCCCACAAATCGCTGTTGCTCTTTATCCCAGCAGTTCAAACGAGTTTTTTTTTTTTTCCTAGAGAAACACACTGGGCCGCTGGGCATCCTGACTTTGCAGAACAGGCTACACCTTGACTGATACTGGTCACCGCAAGTTCAGTCAAATAAAGGGAAAATTCAGTCCCAAAATCTTGTAATTAACACGAACTGCCCTGCTGTGTTTATTCCCAGATAAAATCCAAAACGTCTCTCTCGTCCCTTCTGATGGGGATCTCATGGTACACACAGGGCTGGGTAGGAGCTTTGATATTCTCCTTGGCAGATAAAGGGGAAGAGAGAGGGGAAATCACGGCAATTCAAATTTCCCTCAGGGTGAAGCAGGGGCTAATTTTAAAAACTTTTGATCTGATAACAGAGCAAACTCCGTGGAAATGCCGACATCTCTCTGAGGAGCATCTGCTGTGCTTGGCTGAGTTGTTCAGTCAATTGTTCCCCTAACGAGGGGCAAAGTGCCCCCTGCCCCCTTTCCTGTCCTGCACGCAGGGCTGGGCTGGGGGAGCAGCAGGGGACTCAGCTGAGATCAGCTCCAATTACAAACAAAATGAGCGCACTGACCTCCTGAGCCTCCGGAGAGAGAAATTGGGGTGACAGTCCAGGAGAATGCATCCCAGGAGCTGCTTGCCTGTTGTCCTTGGTCGTCACCAGCTCGTTTCTGTCATCCTCGCCTGCCTTCTCTCGTGACAGCAGCATTTTCCATGTGCTTCCTTTGTGATTCCTAGAGTGTAGAAAAGATCAAAATGAAACACTTTTGCTTAGCCTTTAGAGGCTGAATTTGCTGTCGGTTCAGCATCTCTGTCACAGTTATTCACAAAGAAATTATTCACAAACTATTCACAAGGAAAGCTGAGAAAGTCCAGTAAGGCTGAAGCTGGGATGGGAATGCAGGCTGTGACTTTTCCGTGGACAAGTAATGTGCTGGTCGCCTTTTCCAGTGAGGGCTCTGCTGCAGGCTGGAAATTTATATCTCTTGGGAAATATCCTGTTGAAGAGTGACATTGAAAGGACAGTACACTTTTCGGTGAAGTGTCAAGTTTTCTGTTTTTGCTGGAGGTATTGAATGAACTGGAATGAATCAGACAATGAATTGTTTTGTGCTCTTGTTTGTGCATTTGTAGAGTAATCTGATAGGTCTAGCTCCTCACTTTTCCTTGTGTGACTCTCCCACAGAACATAAGGAGAAGAGAAGCACTCAGAGAAGCAGCCAAAAACTGGGCAGATAGTCCCTGAAGCTGCTTTGATACCCCAACAGAATCTCCATGATAGAGGAGGGATGGAATTGAATCTTCTGAAAATGTTCAGCAACAGCTTAAGGAGTAAGGAGCAAAACCTCTGCTGTACTTGTGGCCTGCAATAACCTTTCCAAGAGCTGGCACAGCTTTGGGGAGCTATATTAATTATTGGGTGATGACTCCCAGGTGTAACTTATGCAGTGAGCTCAGCAGGCAGCGGCTGCCTGGCAGTGGAGGTCCTCACACTCAGCTTCTCTGCATGCTTGTTCCAGCTTTGGGGAACAGTTCTGAAGCTCCACAGTGGAGATCCTCACACTCAGCTTCTCTGCATGCTTGTTCCAGCTTTGGGGAACAGTTCTGAAGCTCCACAGTGCCACTGGTACACCTGGGGTCCATCTACAGCTGGGTATCTGAGCATTTCCTGCTTAGTAGCAATTCTCAAGGTTGCTTAAACTGAGAGACAAATTCCTGTCCCCGAGCTATTTGGCAAGCTTTTAGGACAGATTTGTTTTCATTTGAGGAATTTCAATTTGTTCACAGCGATGAATGTCAGTATCAGCACAGTTCTGCTGCGTGTTTATTGAAGCCACAGATGAAACTACGGCCTTGTGAGTAGCTGATTTCTGTCTGGCCTACAAAAGGTCATGACTCTGCAGTGGATATTGTTTGTCAGGCACTGCACTCACACACAGGAACACACAACCTTAATGAGGATGGCAGAGGCCGGGGATGTGCCTCGTGGAATTCCTTTCTTTTGGAGTCCCTTTCTTCCAGTGTCTTTTATCCTGCCCCACTAACAGGGATGCAGGTTTGCAAGTCAAAGGAGAATAATTTTGTATTTCAATGGTGCTGGCTTCTGTGAAATGTAACTCACAGCATGTGGTCATGCTTTGCATTGAACTGGTTAGGATTATTTAGAATTCTGTGTCATTTTTATCAGGCCTGAAAAGAGTGGATGACTTAAAATGGTGCTTTATTTTGCACTGCTTTATTTTGTGAATGGGCTGCCAAACATGAAGAACAATTTGAGTTTCAAACTGTTTTATTGTCAAACACTACTTTTAAAGTTCTTTTCAGTAAGATACTTGATTCAGAATTTACTAACTTGCACATTCTGTTGTAATTGGGTTTTACCTGTTATCACAGTTGTTCCAGGGGTGAATCTGCTGATAGATTTTAAGGAGGAAAAAGGGAAAGAAACATTTGTGTTCTTTGAAGGAGCTTTTAATCTACCTTGCCATTACTTGCTTTTAATCTAATTCTATCCGTGTAATGGTTGTGTAAATCTTACATTATTTCATAATGTTTAGTACCTAATTTTAGCTGGCATTTAGCCCTTACCACTGACTTCAGATAATACCCTTGCATGTTTAATACATTTCCATATAAGATTCTTACTAAGGTGTTAATCCTGTATTATAAAAGCCCTTTCTCAGTAGAATATGTATTGCACCCTAAATGCTACACTCAAACTACTGATAGAACTCACAGCAGCATTGTACAAGGCCCTGTGATGTTCTTCAGAACCCTGATGCTTTTACCAGGTCTGCTCAGACTGAATTACTTGAAAAGTTCTATCTGTAAAAGCATTTGTGCATGCGATTATTTTTACACTAACCCAGCAGTAGTTTGTAATCACACTGTTTAGCAAGTACCACTGAAGTGTATAATTTTTTTTTAGTAATAATCTCCATTCAATTAAATTTCTCTCTTTTTAAAAAATAATCTCTAAGCAGATTAGTTGGAAAGAACTTGGTATGTATTGTGTATTTCTCGGTGCTAAAACCTTTCAGCAGCAAAAGCTATTGCTTCTGTCTTTTGGTTGAGAAAAAATTTCAAGAAAATAGGCTGATCTCTGCTATATCCTCAGTCTTTTGAATTCTTGTACCTTGAATCATGAAAGGCAGACCTTAAATGCTTTAATGCTCTTTTAGAATGAGGGTAATTTGAACAAGCCTAATTTTTTCTGTCTCAGTCAGAAAAGACAATAGTTTGAATAGACATTAAGTTAATGAAACAAATTGCAATAATTTGTGGTGCTTCTGCTGTGGTCTTTGATAGAATCAGAGACTTCATTTCAAGGCTACTTTTAGCTTTTTCTACACTGCCATCTTGCTTTAGCATACATCCACTGAATTCCTGTGGAGAGCACCAGCCCTCACAGTGACCCTGTACATCTGGAGCTCAGTTATGCAAAGAAAGTTGTGAATACAGGAGTTATTGATTTGAGAGGCGAAGAGGAAAACCAAGAGTTTTCTCATATGGAGGCTGTGTGGCATGGGCTCACTACCAGTGTGAGGAAAGTGTAACTTTGTTTCTTTAACTTGGTGTTGCGCCAGTTGTGTTTCATTGTCCCACCACACTCTGTTGTGCAGAGCCTGGCCCCATCTTCTCAGGGGGCTGCTGCCAGGTTCCTCCACAGCTATTTCTTCTCCAGGCTCTACAAGAGCCATTTCCTCAGCTCTGCCTCCCAGGGCAGGTGTTCCAGGCCTGCCCATCCTGGTGTTCCTCTGCTGAATTTGCCCCCATTCCTTGGGTGCTTCATAGACTGTATAGTTTATTTTTCCCCCTGAAATTGTTCTACGTTTTGAACATCCCACAGACACATGCACATCTCTATAATTTTGGCAGCCTCACCTTGGTCTGTGGGATTCAACAATCCAGTATCTTCACTGTAAGGATTCTGCTAAACTGGCTTTTGAAAAAATGTTTGCTGAGTCTTCTGTAACACAGTGGAGTTGCTTGGTTGCACTTTGGTCTTCTGTGACATCCTTTTGGCTGAAATTTGGATGAACTGAAACATGGAAAGGGTGTTTTATAGCACTAAAGCCATGGAGACAGGCTTGGGAACTGCAAACTAAAGTCATCGAATTCAGACTAGTGCTGTTTAATCTGCAGTGTCCAAACAACTCCTCTGAGACCTCTTGTGGTGGTAAAGATGCTGCTTTTCATTTCTAAAGTGGTTTGTTTTGTTTTTCCCTGTGGACCATAAATGACAGCCTAATGAAATGTTGCAGAAAGTTATTTTCTAGCAATGGGGACATCCTTAAAGTTGGATATCCATTTAGGGAGAGTGGAAGGAAAAGTGGCTGTGCACATCCATCAACATCCCAGGATTCCCAGGCAGGTGTGAAGTTGCCCCTATACCATTTAAGTTTTGTTCTCAGCTGAATGAAAAACCTCCCTGCAATGGGATTTGTTCCAAAACAAAATCTGAGGCCTGCTTGGTTCCACTGAGTTGTGTGATGGTGGCTCCAAGCAAGGGGCCTGGGTCCAAGGGGAGCTCCCACTGCAGGAGCTCCCTGACAGCTTCTGCTGCATGGGGTGGGATTGGGGCAGCTGGGAATGAGCTGTCATGAGCTCTGCCCCCCAATCTGTGATTTGCTGGAAAATCTCTGCAGGGAGCTGTGCTCTCTTCTGAACAGCACTCTGGGTTTTGCTCCTCTGAAAGTCTACAATGTGACTTCCCTGGGCTGGTGTATACCTGAGCTGAAGCCAGGGAATGTGCAAAGTGAATTTTGGTTCATTCTGGGGAGGGGAAACATTACCATAGGTATATCTTACCTCCAGGCATTCCATTGTATGCTTTTCACATCTGCCTTTTATGTGACAGCACCCTCCCAGGCAAAGGAGGCAGCAGGACCATCACAGCAGTTGGAGCTGACCTTTAGCTGTGCAGGCACAGGAATGCACACCCTCATCCCAATGCTTGTATAGTCAATCTCTCACCCCAGAGGTAAGTACCCAGCCAACCCCCATTACTGCTTGCTGCTTAGAACAAAGGTTTGGACATTAAAGAGCTATTTGAATTTCTGAGATTTATTGTAGAAGGGAGGGCGCAGCTGGGAGGAAGGAAAAGGCAGAGCAGTTTTAGTGGGGAAATGCCAGGGTGGCAAAGGGGATTTTTTGGATAAGGCCAAGTGGAAAAGCTGTGCTTGTGTCAAATTCCTGTAGCAGTGGATGGCAGCACCTCAGGACAGTTAAAGGAGTCAGAGACACTGCCAGTGGCTTCTTATTCCTGTTCTGTTGTTTGGCTCCATGGTGGTTGTTTTGCAACTTGCTTGGGCCTGTTTAATTTTGTGTTATTTTTTATCTCCTTGCAATGAACGTTTTGAATCAATCTGTCTTTTACCACCAAGCCTGCCAGTAAATGCTGAAACGGTTAAAGATGACCTTCCTTGCTATCAGCTGTGCTCTATATGTTCAATGCATATGTGAATTGACTTAAAAGCCATCAGCATGCTACATTATATGAAAAACAATAGTTTACTTTTTTCTGCCAGTTATGCAGTGAATGCCCCAAAGGTGGATGTGCTTATGTAGTTTTGCTTGTTGGCTACTGTGCCAGCTGTGGGTGAAATGCAGATCTCTGGCTACCTTGGGCTGTGCTCTCTTGAACTGTGCACTTGGAGCTGCATTCTTGACAGTGTGTTCAGGCAGCACCTCTGGAGCTTGAAACCTGCTTCTGAGGTGCTCTTGGAGCATCTGAGTGGACACATCAGTGGCCTTGCTAAGAGCTGAAGGGGTTCATCTCTCTAAAGGTCAGAGATGCACATTTCAATGGCAAAACCTTACCCACCATGCTCAGTTTAAGGAAAACTGTGCCACACTGAATGTATTGGTGTCTGCTGTGTGACTTGTTCCTATCTGGGGACTTGGCAGAGGTTGCAGGAGAGAGCTTTTTCTGTTCTTCCTGGATCTTACTTTGTTTTCACCATATCTGCTTGCAGGGTCTTTTAGTACCTGGTGAAAGAAATTATGGCTGTGGGCTGCCACTAGCACTAAGATTAGAGTAAGCATTTCATGATGGCTCTTGGGTAGGAACCTCAGAAAGCACTTAGAGATCATATTTCCAAAAGTTCACAACACTTGTATTTGGGAATAGGTTTTTATGTGTTGTTGGGAAGGCAGAAAAAGGTTTTGGTTGGCAGAAAAGGTTTTTGTTGGTTTTGTTTACTTCTTATCAAGTTGCATGACATCATCCTTAGAAACTTTTAAGGAATAAGAAGTTAATAAGAACTTAGTAAGGATAAGTTACTCATAGAAAGTTGAGGACTGTAAAAACCAGAAATTGAGACCAAATGGAGGGCACTCTTTGCCTTAATGCCCCAATTTGGGAGTGTGTCCTGGCAGGAATCAGTAGGTACAGAAATCTGACATTTTCATGTGTTTGTAGCTTCTTTGATGTCAGCTGAAGAAGTGTTGGGGACCTTAATCTGACACTTAATTGTTTCTCTGAGAGTTGCACAAAATAATCAAGCAACAGATATTGTTTGCTGTTCCTGAGAGCTTTTGGGTTTTTTTCAGTAATAGATCAGACACATTACAAGATTTGACAGTTTCATTTAATTGAACTATTTACTCTTGGCTTCAGTAAAAGGATGTTTTTGAAAATAGGGCCTAGTACAGCACTAGCACAGAGTACTTGTGCAAAATAGAGTTTCTCTGTTATATACTTAAAATTGAAAATGTTAATCTTATCTTAACTGCCTTTAAAATTTATATAGAATCTTTATTCTTTAATAAGAACACATCTTGTAAAATCATTAATGTTCAAAAAGGGTTTTGCTAGAGTTTCCAATTTTCTATGATGTTCTTATTAACATTTTATTCCTTAAAATTCTTTAACTATAACAAGTAATTTTTGCTATAAAATGTGATCATGATGCACTCTAGTCTATAGAAAAGCAGTAGCAGTACTGCTCTTGCTTACGATGTTCCTGGGACAATTCTGCAAAAAGTGAATTTACATCAAACAAGCCAAGGCTCTCATGCAGAGAGGCACAGGATCTGTGGCATCTTTTGTATAATCCACTCCATGATAGATCCTCCTAACTACAAAACAGAAATATCCATCTTCTATTTGCACATGCTGTGTCTTCTCTGCCCAACAGATGTTTTGGGGTTTTTTTTGGAATGGATTTTCTCCTAGCCTTTTACTGTTCTGTAAACAGTTTACCTGAACTTTTAAGAAGTAAATTGAGTGCTGTGGTAATAAATCCTTCTCTGTTCACTTCCCCAGAATCAGCCTGGGTTTCATCCAGACCAACTTGTTTTGTATGTAATTTTTCTGAAGAGCCCAAAGATGCAAAAACTCTGCAACTGTTAAACAACTCAGTGAAAAAGGATAATGCTCACATTACAGAGATGGAACAAAAATCACTTTGTGCTACTCAAGAATACCCAGAGGCTCTTCTGTGTGCTGAGTTTTGTTACCCGATGCTCATATTACAGATGACTTCCCACACTGTGATCAATAAGTGCTCCAAAAAGGGTATTTTTGGGTTTTAGGTGTCCAGGTAATGAGCAGAGTGTGAGCAGACCTGTAAAGCAAACTGAAGGATAAGAACACCTGAGCCCTGGCCTGCTGCTGAGATTGGCTTTAGTTAATGTTGTTCTGCCAAATGTGCAGTGTGGAAGGGAAGGAGGCTGTGCTCAAACCTGAGTTCCTTGACTGCTGGCAGGTTCCCTGCAGGAAGGTGTAATCAAGGCCCTCCTAAGATGATGAAAACAGCAGGAAGGTGATTGTCATCAGATTTATGGAGAGTAGGGAAGTGGGCAGGGCATTCTGGAGGGGGTTTTTGAGCTGTTGAAGAACAGGTACTAAGGAGCTAATTTAATGAGCGTGGTGTTCTGGTGATCTTGCATCAGGCCTATGAGACACAGCTTGCATAAATTGATAAGTCTTTCCCACATGCAAATCTAAGGGATGCAGCTTTTAAGTATTTCCAACAAACTTGGGAGACTATTGGAAGTGCAACAACAGTTTTTTAGCTATGCAAAGTAAATCTACAAAGTTTTTAATAAGAACATGATAGACCCTCGTAGGGTGCTGCCTGGGCCTTTCCCCACATTTCTTATCAATGTTGCCAATGATCTAATTCTTGCTTTCACAATTTCAGACTTTATTTCAAAGTCAGGAGAGAATGATATCTAATATTTATGTTGTTAGCATGTGTGCACTATTGATCCTCCAACATTTTAGACTTGCGTTCAAACATGATTTTAGATTTTTAAAAATTCCTTCAGTATCAAGATATATCAAGATAGCTTTTTCTTAATGCTTTAAATATTATCCTGAAACAGCCTTCCTTGAATGGAGACACTGGATTTGATGCTGTAGAACAGATACAGACAACAACAGCAAGATAATAACTATAAAGATAATGAACAAATTTTAATTACACTTGGTATTTTACTCCGTAGCAGTCTGGTGCTCTGCAGGAACAAATGGCGAAATTGGCAGCAGCGTGGTGCACCCACAGCAGAGACTTCAAACAGCAAACTATTCACAAGAGTCATTACTGAATGCTGATGGCCTTTCCCATAGAAAAAGAAAGCTTGCAATGGTTTCTGCACCTGCAAGGAGTTTCCTAGCAACACCACTGAGGAAACTGTATGCCAGGATTTTCTTTTCAGAGTTCTTTTTGTTGAATATAGCAGCAGTTGTAAAACGAAGGTCAAGAGCAACTTAAGCTCTTCAAAGCAATGTTGTGTATTTCATTTACTCAGAGAAGTGTTTGTGTTGTAGTTCTCTGCCTAGAGGATAAATATTGGGTTACAGTGTCATCCAATAGACAACGGTGGTTCAGTTAAACGTGAACATAGCTTAACCTGAAATGTCACTTTTTACTTGCGGGAAAATTCCTGTTAGTGTTTAACACCAGGTTATGCCTTGTGAAGGAAGCAGGAGTCGCTGCTGCCTCCTGCCTGCCCTGGCAGCTGGGCACAGCCAGGGGCTTTCTGTGCAGCACGGACACACGGGAGCACAGAACCTTACCTGGGCGTGGGAACAGACCAATAGTCGAACTGAAAAAAAAGAAGAAAGGTGGGGGTTTTGGTTTTTTCTTTTGTTTTGTCTGAGAAGGTGTACATAGTCACTGTCTCACTGTGTGCACAGACCTCAGGTGAGTTCCTGCTTTGTACCTTGTCATCAACAACTTCAGGGAAAATACTTATTTCAGCTGCATCGTTCACAGGTACCGTATCAGAAGCACTTACTGGGCTTGTCCTTACTGGATTTGCCGCCGTGGGGAGGGGAGAGGTCAGAGTTTATCTGTGTTTTATGGATGGGGGAGTTGATGTGAAGGACTAAGACCCTTTTCAGCCCTCTGGGCAGGGATTGCAGAGTTACTGGGGGAGATAGGCCACACTCTTGGCCCCTCCAAAGTCCTGCTTTTGTCATGCAAAACAAGAACAATGTTTTTGTCTCTTACCAGGACAGATAGTGAGGTAGCCTAAACAATGCATGCAGTTGTAATAGGAGTTTTTGCTCTCTACCCAGTGTACTAAATAATCTCTAGTTCTGCAACCCAGTCTAAAAGTGGCATTTTACTATTTCTGTTCAATTTTATGTGCTAGACAAGGGACAAAGCCTATCACTTGTATTTTTTTTCCTTGTGTTTTGACTTGGTGAAGACATTTTGTACTTAGATCGTTGGATGTTGACCTTTTTCCCACTGGCTACTTGGAAAAATACACATTCTGCATGGTTTTAACATGTAAGCAGTCTTCTAAAAAATCAGCAGTATCCTCTCTCTCAGCTCCCTGTTTATTAATCTAAATGGTGGCTTTGACTGGAATTTTATACCAAACAAACTGACGTGCTTAAGGCAACCTTCTGTTTCCTTCACTACAAAAGCTCTTGACAAGTGTTAGCACCACTTCTCTCCTCTCAGATGTATTTCCGAGTAATTTGCCAAAGAAAATTAGCTGAGGTTAAGGGAAATTTTCAGTGGAGATTGTTCCACAGCTAATAGAAAAAATGAAACACTATTCCATTCAAATAATTTTCTTTTCTTTTAGGTGATGTGACCCCTGCTCCCATGAATCGTCTCTCGCAGTCACGCTCTGTTCCTTTGGCAGAAAGGATATGCCGGACCATATCTGACATGAATGCAGAGCATGTGATGGTCACTCAGGAAACTTTAACAGAGCAGTTAGTGAAAAATTATCCAGGTAACTTGTTCCTTTCTCCCTCCTTTAAAAAGTGGCTGTACCATCAAGCTTGAGTTTCTGATGTTGGATAAGGGATCAGGGAGTGTTTACAAGCAAAGCTGGCAAGGTGAAGGAGTACAAATTAACAGGCAACTGGTAGAACACATGAATGTGCATGCTTGTCATCAGTCTGTGAGTGTCACTACACTGGCTTGAATGCAATCCTTTGCACAGGTTTTAATAAATCTTGGAGAATAAGAGGGCACTGACTGTAGCAGCGTGTTGAGAGTAGCATGCCCTTTCTAGAGGATGGGAGAGCACGGGAGTGGTATTTAGGGTCTAGATATGGAGCAGCATAAAACAGACTGTTAGATCACAGAGACTCTAGTCCTCCTTTAGGAGACAGAAACACAGCTGCAAAGGGACTAGGTGGGAGTCTACATCTGGTGTTTGCTATCTAAAAATATAACCAGCCTCAAATTCAGGTTTGTTGGTCATATTCTAGCCCTTTCCTGCCTCAAAGCAAATTACTCACACTAAGTGATCTTTGGTTCTTCACTTCTAGCCCAATTGGTTGGAGTATGGTGCAAATAATGCCAAGATTGTGTGTTTGCTTCCTATATGGGCCATTCATAGAGGAGTTGGACTTGATGATCCCTGTGGTCCCTTCCAACTCAGAATATTCTGTGATTCTGATGGGGTGGCAGCCACTTCCCTTAAATGTTTTCTATACATCTGAAAAATATCCCCTTTCCCTTAGATCTGCAATATCAAAGTGTTATTCTGTTTGAGACTTTGTACAGGCTCGTTCTGGCTCTCTCAGGAGGTTGCTTTGTTTGATACTGAGCTGCTTCTTTTGAGTCCTCTCAACCTTACAGCTCTGTGAATGTTATAGGCTGATCTGGTAGGCATTTTAACCACTGGGAAAAATAATAATGCAACTCCAAATACTGGCACAGAACCATGCCAGGAATGTGTTGCAGTCAATAAGTGCACTGAGATAACCACAAGGTAGAATTTGTAGGTCAGCCAGAAGTAGCATACTCAAAGTTTGTAGGGTCTGGAAGGTATTTCTTGATGTGTTTTCACCTTGCTGGAAGTTTTTAATTTTGTGGGCAGGAGGACAGCTGTGACTAAACTAAGGACTCTCATTCTGTGACACCTGATGGAAAACTGTAGCTGAGATCAATCTCAGTGAGGTAATAAAATTGATTTCTGACCAAACTACACCAGAAACTTCAGAGAGTGATGAAAGCCACCGTTAACATGCCAGGAGGAAAACGCTTTGAACAAGACATTGTTTAGTTTCTACCTGGCAGAAAGTCTCTCTCAGGAATATCTCATTCTGACAGACACACAGAAAACATCCCCTCACAGTGGTGCTGCAGTGATGACCAGAGACACACCTGGCCTTTACCTAAATGCTTTGGGTATTTAATTTTCAGTTGATTTCAGGGCTGTTGTATGAGAGAGATCTTTTGGCCAGCACCCATTTTATTTGAAAACTTATTTCTGATTTGAATTATCTTTCTCCTTGTTGTAGGCATTGCAGTGCCCTCCCACGATATATTATATAATCTCCTTGGCACTCTAATTAAGGAAAGAAAAATCTATCATACGGGAGAAGGATACTTCATTGTGACTCCCAACACATACTTTATCACAACTGATGCCATAGAAGACAACAGAAGGATCCTGTTGCAGGAGAGTTGTTGCTGTTCATCACCTTCTATCACTTACCTGGTAAACATTAAGCCCTGTGCAGACCTAGTGAAAGAAAGTGTTCCCACAGCATCCCGTTACAGATCCTGCCATTGTTTCCCTGACCAAAATATGCTGTGCAAACAAAGACATCAGCAGGTAATGAACCATGAATCTAATGGAGAGGGAAAGAGAGCCTGCAATGAACTGAAGCCTTCAATCAGAACTCAAGGCATCTCTGCATCTGCTGAGAACCATCCCTGGGACACCATCAAATCCCTGACATCTGTGAAAGCAAAGCTGAAAAGCAAAATGTTTGGCCTTGGCCTTTTCTGGAGAAGTGGCTCTACCAAAGAAAAACACAAGAAGGAGTACTCCACTTTTTCAGCCCAGTTTCCTCCCCAGGAGTGGCCAGTCAGGGATGAAGATGACTTAGACAATATTCCACGTCATATTGAACATGAAATCATCAAGCGTATTAACCCTACTCTTACAGTTGATAATTTGATTAAACACACAATATTAATGCAGAAGTTTGAGGAGCAGAAAAAATGTATCAGTAAAGAGAAAAAATACATTGCTAATGGTACCTCAGCTGAAGCGCCAACAGTCAAGCAAAACCATCTCTCAAAGGATGGTGTTCAAAACACACCACATAAAACAGCAAAACACACCAGGAAAACCAAATCAAAGAAAGAAAAGCAGATTAGCAGGAGCAGCAGGAAATCTCATGCACAGAAGCTGCCATCCCAAAATGTGAAACCAGAAGAGAACTTTTCACTGCCCATCAAAAACCAAGAGGCACCTGATGCAGCAGCGCAGCCCCAGGTGATATATAAGAAGCAGATTAAGAATCCTTTTCAGGGTCTGCCATGGAGACCTCGCAGCTTCCATGCAAGAGGGTACCAAGGTGCTGTTAGCAGTCAGCTAAAGTGCCAGACTCAAAAGAGAGGAAGGGCTTTCCAAAGGCCACAGTCCTTGGCCTCCTCAGGACACTTTGGCTGTGAAACTGAACGGCTGGATGCAGAAAGTGAGGCTGACAAAGGTAAACAAAACAACCTACTCCATGCTAATAGGTCTGGCCTTCAATTAAAGAAAGACAGTGAAAATGGTAGCTATCCACAAGGCAGTAATCTGCAAATAGATAACAGAAGTAAATACTTTCTGGAGAGTAATATTTCTGAAGAAAATATCTATAAAAGAACAATTAAAAAAACCCGCCCTTGCTCCTACATTGAAGATAATGGTGTGTGCAAAGAAGATGCAAGATTTCCATTCTACCTGAAAGATGAGTATTGCAGATGCAAAGCTGACACTGTGTGTGAGCTGTTAGACCAAACAGACAGTGAATTTCAAAATGTTCATCTTTCAAATGTCACAGCCAATGTTAATCTGGCCCAAAAAAATGGTGTGAAATACAGACCAAAGACTGATAAAAAGAATGAACTTATATTTAACTATGACTGTGCCAGTCATCCTGGATCAATGGAGCTGGAAAGTGAAGGATTTACTGATGACTCCCATCTTCTGTACCGAAAGGGTGATGGTGACACCTGTAACTCATCACATCTGGATGAGAATTCTGAGTACCTGCCCCCTGGCCATGCCTTTTCAGACACTGTGTCCCTAAAAGCCTCTAAGGTTAGTGCTCGCCCTGCCCAGCACCACACAACTGTAAATAAATGTGACTCTGGAGAGCACGGATATAAGGGAAGAGCCAGCCTTGCAGAACCAACAGAAAGCTCAAAGGAGCATCCAAGACCAGAGTGCACAGAAGAAAGTTGGTTGTGCAGTCAGGTTCGTCTGAAAGGTCACAGAAAGGATGAAGAGACTGGCCTCAGTGAATGCAGGAAGGGCTCAGCTGTGACAGATTTCTGCCACGCTGACTCTGATGCTGGCACTTTGCAGAGCTTCACCCCACAGGTGGGAGAAGGAGCAGCACGCTGTGCTTTGGGCCCACAGATCACAGAAGTGAGAAACCCGCTAGGAAAAAAAGAGCTGTTTCTAAAGAATGCATGTCCTGTGAGCCCAGAACAGAAACACTCAGAAGGGACAGAAAACCACAGCATTACAGGAGACAGTGGAATTGACTCCCCGAGGTAAGAAAACATGTGACACTAAGTTAGATGCTTTATCTTCAAACTGACCATCAGATTTAGGCAGAAAAGTTGCAGTAAATCACAAACCTCTTCCCCCAAAACAAAATGCTTATTTTGTTCCTTAAACTTCAGTGTTATGATCCAGAAACACTCAAACTGTATAGTCCTGCCGAGTATTTTACATGAACATTCTCCCTAAATTGCTGCTGTCTGTATTTTGCCTTTGTTCTCATGAGATAAGAAAACAGTATGAGTTCTGTCCTGCAGGTAGAGATGACCAAGGACAGAAATGTTAAGAAACATGGAGTTTGATTGATATATATATATATATATATACATAAAATATGTGTGTGTGTGTATATATATATACGAACACACATAGAGCTCAATGTTAAACACAGTGTTTGATAAGCTCCTATTAGCAGGCAGGTTCAGCTCACACAGATCTCCCCATATAACATTAGATACTGTCCTAGATTCTCCAGTTGTGCATAAATAGAGATCCAGTAGAAATTTAAAGCAGGAAATACCGCTTGAGTTGCCCTCAACAGACAGAATGTGTACATCACCGGAGTTGTCACAGCGCACGTTTTGCCTGTAATTACACCTGAAAATCCCTTAATGGAAAATAAATCGGTATGAAACGATCTTTTGCACAGTTGTAATGGAGACCTCAAAAACTTAAATAAGTGGGCAAGAACCTTTGTTAAAAATCACACCCATTTTTTTTTACAGCAACACATATTCTTAGTATCTTAAATGAGTGGTATTTAATTGTAATTAAACCATTGGAGTCCTCATTAGATTTGTCCTGTCACCTTGAGAAGCCAGTATATGAAGGAACAAACCACAAACTACAGTTTCTAAGGGAATCCTGCTCACTGTTAATCTTTCCCTTAAGCAGCTCTTGGCTGTGCATTCTTCCAAGCATATTTCCTGTGTATTACTTGGACACAAAGACTTGAAATCTTTAGCTAAATGTATTTCAGAGGGTCATTTTGACTGTTTGCACTGCTGCCATCTGTGGCACTAAAAGCTAAGCCACCTCAGTTCACTTTTAGAATGTGAAGTCTGACTTCTAATAATTGTATTATTTTAGGTGGACAGAAAAGAAGATGAAGCTTCCTGCCAAATTATAAAAGTATAAATAACAATGCAAAAAGGAGGATAAGTGAAAGGACAATTGCAACAAAATTCTTTACTTCATCTAACTCTGGTCATGAATATTTGATTGTTTTTTAATGAGATTGGCAAAGATTGGTTACTTTCCCCTTGTAACAATGTAACAGCACTGTAAATGCAGCTGGTCACATCATGAGGCAGTCTCTAAATCAAAGCTGTTAGTTAAAACTTTTGACAATAGTGTTTGGAGAAATAACAACCTGTATTTTGTTTGCACTCATCTTTAATTGTTTTTTGTGTGTCCACATGATAATAAAAGAGAGAACTGGCATTCTTCATTCAGGCCACACCACTGAGCTGCAGAGGGTTTGTGCTGCTCTGACAGGAACTGCAGCTGGAGAGGGCTGCTTTACACTGCAGCTCTGGAAAGTGTTTCCTACTTGTGCCACAGAAATTAGCTCATGCTCCACCTTTCCTGCTAGAAAATAAAGCAGATGAACTAGACACACACCTGGTTACTACAAAAATTCCTTCAATCCCAAGGTGCTCTGACTGTGTCCCGCACCAGTCTCAGTGATCCCCTGTCACCTTGGTGTGTTTCTATCTGTCAAGCAGGGTTTAGTCTTTGCAAATGAAAACGTGCTGGTGGCAGGAGACAGCAGGTAAGGCCAGTGCCATTGCTTTGGGAGCGGCCCTGCTCTGATCCTGACCTTCCCATTCCATAAGGAATTGACAGCTCTCAGGATTGCTTCACAGATTTTACTTTCTAAGGCTAATTTTGACTTCGTCCTCTTGATTTATCCCTGTAGCTACAAGCAAGATTGTGCTGAGCTCATGCAAATCACCACAGGCTTGTGGTTTTTAAATCTTAGTCATTTGGTCACACTATCCTTTCCCACTTTAGACTTTTCACTACTGAACATTTCTCTGCGCTGGTTATGGAGGTTAAAGTCATCAGCTCATAAAGCTATTGGAGGTTTGTTCTGGGGAAGGCGCCCCGGTAACAGCAGCGGGCAGGGCCCTGGCAGAGGCGGCGGGATGAGCCGAGCCCTCATGGCGGACCCGTCATGGCGGCCGCCCCCTCACAGCGTGCTGCGCGCGGGGTGCGCCGGGACTTGCAGTCCTCACGTTGTCCCCCGGGGCACGCCGGGAGTTGTGGTCCCAAGCCGAAAGCCGCAGGCGATTGGCTGTTGGACGCCGTGTCCCCGCCCCCCGGGCTGCCGGATCCGCCGTCCATTGGCTGCCGGGCGCCTCTGCCGCTCGGAGCGTGACGCGCGGCGGGCG
>VWYP01002955.1:49696-61739 GCA_013400435.1 Pycnonotus jocosus | reverse complement strand
CGCGGCCTCGCCGCGTGTTGGGGCGGCCCCGCCGGACGCGCTGGGCCTGTCGGAGCCGGCCGGGAGCCCGGGCAGCGCTTTCCCCGGCACCCGGAGCGGGGCAGAGCCCCGAGAGCGGAGGCCCGGTTGTCTCGTGGTCGGTAACGTGTCTCCTGAGCGGCGGCGGCCGGCAGGGATCTGTTGCCTTGTGTCAGCCACCGCCCCCGTCAGTAACTAGAACGTGCGCTTCAAGCTTTAACTGTTCTCCGCCCTCTTCTCTGTTCCGTGTCGCTTGGATCTACGAGCGTGTGTTTTCATTTGCTCTGTGCCTTGCCAGAAGGAAAAAAAGGAGAAGAAATCTAAACGCCGGGACAAGTTTCAGAGGGGAAAGACTCAGACAGATGAAAGCGAGGAATCGGATGAGGAGCGTTATGCCCCGAAACCCAAGAAATCAAAGAGTGTCAGTAAACAGAACGGTCATACGAAAGAGGAAAGCTTGGAGAAATCGAGATTGTCCTTGAGCAGCAAATCCTCCCGCAGAAGCCGACAGAGTAGTTCCAGTGAAACGTCAAGTGAGAGCGAAAGTGAGAGCGAGCAGGATCAGGTAAAGCTGACTGGTTTTAGTTGTAGTGATGTGTTATAGCTTTAAACTCCTGCATTGTAACACGACCAAATTTAGAAGGGGTTGTATTCCCTTTTCACCCCTTCCTAGTCCTTCGAAAGTGCTATAAATTTTCAAGATTTAAAGTTCTTGAATTGCTCAGTCTGCCAAGAATTTGCAAGGATTTTGGATTATGAAAGTCCTGAAGTGCTGGATCAGTGCACCATGGTTTATTCACTTGAGCAGTCTGGTGCTGTGGCAGCTGTTGCTGGACAGACAAGTTGCACTGAGATGGAGCTTTAATATGATTCAGCATCATGAGGTGTATGTGATTTTTGGGGTTGTCCTGTACAGAGCCAGGAGTTGGACTGGGTGATCCTTGTGGGTCCTTTCCAACTCATGATATTCTGTGATTCTAATTAAGAGTTTTCAGTTTTGGTTTGAGTGTTTTGCGTTTACTGTCCTGTTAGATATGAAACAGATTTAACATACAGATTGCTTTTGCTAACGTTGTCCAAGTTTGAAATATGATGGTAAAACAAAGAAGGCTCTTTAGCTGCAGCTGTGACACTGTGACTGCAGAGTATGACACCAGTGTCTATGCTGAATTTACGTGAATTACCTTGAATTTACTGACAGCCATGTGATAGTCATGTAGAATCTTACCTGAGTTATTGTTTATTAACAGGAGTTGACTGGAGAACAGAAAGAGGGTGCTTTCTCCAATTTTTCTATTTCCAAAGAAACTGTCCAGCTTCTTCAAGGTAAGTTTCTTGGCAAAGTGTGACCATAGAGTGTCAGTGATCTCTGTTGTGTTTTCATGCTCTACACACTGGTCTGATAAGCTTTGAGATGTGCTCTGTGCCTATGCAAGCATGGATGGTGTGCAGAAGACATTCATTGCCTGCTCTGAATACACCTTTGAACACAGACATTCCTGTTTGCAGTGTTGTCCAGTTCGACCCTTGCACCAAAATTCTAAATGACATCAGCTAAGGAAAAAGAAAGTGTGAGAAATTTTTAATTAAAGGTTATTTTGGTGTGAATAAAGGAAAACTTATTATATTTAGTATCTTTGACATTTGTTTATACATGAATTAGTACAAATTAAAAAAAAAAGTGAGGGTTTTTGAGTTATGTATTATTTGAAAGGATTGTCTTGGATAGAAGAGGGGTATTGCATAAATAAAGGCACAGTACTGATAGTCTTTCATAAAGGCTAATAACCTCCTCTGTCCTAGCTAGCACTGTGTCTGGTGGTGTGAAGTGGGAGAGTAAAATGGACAGTCCCAGGGCACTCTTTGCAGATGACTCATCTGATAAATAAATCAGTGGAGGTGATGATACAGTCCTGAGTGTCTTTAGAGTTGATGGAAGTTCTTCTTGGAATAATTCCCACTGAAGAGTATGAAAGAACACTTGTAAAATGACCATATTAAGGAAATCTCTTGACATTGTCACAGCTCGAGGAGTGACGTACCTGTTCCCTGTGCAAGTGAAGACCTTCAACCCAGTGTATTCTGGCAAGGATGTCATTGCTCAAGCACGAACTGGAACAGGGAAAACATTCTCTTTTGCTATTCCCTTAATTGAAAAGCTTCAGGGAGACTCACAGGAAAGAAGAAGAGGCCGTCCACCAAAGGTAACTGTGCCTGGCTAGAATGGTGACTTTGCTTTGTATTACATCTGAATGATTCAGCTGCTGGAGAGGCAGTTCAGGTCTGTGCAGGGGTAAGCTAACCCACATTAAAGGTGATTTGAAAGCTATGTTCACTGGGCTTTGCCTGTGTCTTGTGCTGCCTCCCAGCCTCTGATGAGGAGCCAAGAGCACAACAGCTCTATCCACTTGTCAGTTCCTTTTTCTGCCACAGGGAGACCAAAACTACAGGTGGTCAGCGTGTTCCTGTTTAATTTTGCTCAGTTGCTTTACCAGTTCAGGGCCAGTGGCTATTGGATGCTTGTTTTTCTCCTAAATTGCTAACAGATTAGTTACTAATTGTAACTTGACAGCTTGATAAAACCTGTCTACTCAAACGTGTTTCATTCTAAAACATGTAAACAGTGGGAGTTTTTAAAAATAGGTTTAGTTTTCACCAGGAACACCACCAAATGTTGAAGCTTCTGCTCTAGAGGATGCAGATACATTGTGAGCTGTGTTCATTCTGCTAAGGAATACCACGTTTGGTTTTTCACTGAATTCTTACGATGCCTCCAAAAAAACCAGATAGGCCAAAGCTGAGTGTGTCCTCATTAGTAATTTTTGTCAGTTTGTTTCATCTTGTCAGCCATCTCACAGATTACCTGAAATGCCTTCCAAAACTAGTACTAGCAGTTTTGAATGCATGTGCCCATCACATTGCTTGACTGACTGAGAAGGTTGTCTCTAGATTTGGCACAGTCTTTTGGAGAAGGAAGAGCTTTCTTCAAGGGAGCTGTAAGCCTAATAAAAGATTCCAGACCTCCCTCTACCATAATACACTGCTGCTTGCTTTGTGGTAACAGGGTAAGGATGTTAAGGTTCCTTTTGTGAAGTGACTGATAGCAGGTTGGAGAGCAGTGCTGCAATCACTGTTCAAAACACAATTAGTTACCTGCCTGCAGGGAAGGCTGCAGATTGGAAGAGAGGATGGTTCTTTGGTTGCCTCTGCAGGATATGGATTAGCACAGCAGCTCTGCAGACTGAGCATATGTTTCCCTGAGCCACAGGGAAGCCGAGAGACAGCTGATAGCTCTTCCTGATGCCTTCTCACAGGACTGTGAAGCAGTACTGAGCAGCTGCAAAAACCTTTTGTTACCCACATCCTTCAGTCTCGTATTCAAACAGCAGATGCACATGTAGAAGAAAACTTGTAGCTGATCTACAGCTGATCAGAAGCTAAATAAGATTTAAGTATCTCCTGTCCTGTTTAAAAAGAATGAGCCTGTCCTAAATGAGTATATGTTGAAGGAGTTTAATGATGTAACAAGAGTCTTGAGCCGTGTGTTTATCCAGCCTTTGCTTAGATAGTTATTTAAAACAGATTTTTTAAAAAAATTTACAAATTGTCAGGTATAAAGTAGTGATCAGAAGTCTAGTGTTTCTTGGCAGAAGCCATGCTGAGAAAATATCTGTTTTGTCTTTTTTCTGTGCAGGTCCTAGTTCTTTGTCCAACAAGAGAGCTGGCAAATCAGGTTGCCAAAGATTTCAAGGACATAACAAGGAAGCTGACAGTTGCTTGTTTTTATGGAGGAACTCCCTATAATGGACAAAGTAAGTGACTCCTAGGACTAATAATTGAAATATTGATTGACTGCCATATTTAAGAAATGCAGTTGGGTTTTTCCAAACACACACTTACAGCTCAAGAGCTGGAGACTATTAATAGGAAATTCAGTAGTTCAAAATGTATCTTCTTATGCAGGTGGCTCTCAGTTATGTTCTTCTTGTTACTTATCTACTCCTACCTTAAACTAAAGTGAAACAGAGTATACTGTGTGTATAAGAGTATAGGTTTTTGTAAACCTCATTGTAAACCTCATTTTGTAAACCTCATTTGTAAAACTCATTGTATAGTAAGGTTTTTGTAAACTCATTTTCTTTAAAAAAGCTTAGTCTTACAGCTGTGACTGGGTATGTGTTTTTTCATGTGATAAGGGATATATAGAGGATTTGTAAAGTTTTTTGCTGTGACTATGCTGTGACAGCATAGTTTACTGTCTTGGTGGTTGTAAACAAGGAATGAGAATGAGCTCTGTCATTATGATACATCTTGAGACATTAGGAGTGGTTTTATTTGACTGCAGAACCTCAGAGTTGATTTCAGTAATTTGGATAGTTAAATAAATAAATAATTTAAATTTTCCAGTAAAGTAGATAATTTGAGAAGAGCTGACTATTTCTAAAGATTATTAAAAGAAGTTCATCCTTGGTACTTTAAACGACAGGGAGAGGAAAGAGAGGTAAGGTTTTGGTTTGTTTTTTTTTTTTTCCCTTCAGGAAGAGTGGTAGATTTTCTGCCTTAATTTTCATTCCCAGATCTTCTCCTCTGTTTCATCACCTGTTCTCACTTTTGTAAGGAGAGTACTTAGGAATGGTTTAGGAAGCTGTTTCATTGTTACCATGTGTTACTGCTGTAGAGAGTGCTCCCTAGTTCACATTTTGAACTCTCTGTCTTCCCTGTTTACCAGTTGACCTCATGAGGAGTGGCATTGACATTTTGGTTGGGACACCTGGTCGAATCAAAGACCACCTGCAGAATGGCAAGCTGGACCTCACCAAGGTGAAACATGTTGTACTTGATGAAGTTGACCAGATGCTGGACATGGGATTTGCTGAGCAAGTGGAAGACATTTTACGAGTTGCATACAAGAAGGGTAATCTCAATATTTAAACAAATAGTAGGAAATATTAGTAATAATTTAGTTTTCTAAAATTCAGGTATAAGATGACTTTGTTTAGAAATGACTGAATATTATATATTGTGACTATGTCGGAATCATTCACAGAACTTTTGCAAACCTTGAGGTCCAGTACCTAGGGGTGTGTAAATAACTGACTTTGGTATCTGTCTTTAAACTGTGCTTGGACTTCTGCAAATTAAAAGGAATTAGCTTTTTACCTTTTGAACTGCTTGAAAACAGACTGGGGTTTTTTGCCATAATAATTTCTTCATAATCTTGAAATTATTTAGACTTGCTAGAATATTTTTTACTCCAGGTGTCGGTAATGCATACATTTAAAAAGCTCAATTGGCTTCTTTACATTAGCTACTGATATTTAACCTCATTTTTAATCACCCATCTCATCAACTTGTGTACATCTGTTAGGTGAAATGTATGAAGTTTGTGAAGCATTGTTCTGTTTTTTTGGTTAAGATTCTGAAGACAATCCCCAGACCCTGCTCTTTTCTGCAACTTGCCCACACTGGGTGTATGATGTGGCTAAGAAATACATGAAGTCTAGATATGAACAGATTGACCTTATTGGGAAAAGAACTCAGAAGGCTGCTACAACAGTAGAAGTGAGTAATCTCATTTGAAACATTTTCAGGCTTTTTCCTTTTTTTTTTTAATGCTACAAAAGGTCATCTCTTCCTAAGGTGCATTATTACAGTGATGTTGGAAGTTGTTTTGGGATTTTTTTCTAAGTAATAAGACACATTACAGCCAGTCAAGCTGGTTTTGGGTTTAGGATCTCTCTTCTCACATCACAGGTAGAGAAGGATTTTCTTTTTGGTTTTGTGGGTTTTCAGAGAAAAGCAGTACCTGAATTTCTCCGAGTTGTAAGCAAAAGGCACACATTAACATCAACCTGCTGCTTGTAATTCTCTGTAAACATCCCAGCTGGCTTGTGGTATTCTGCATACAAGATACTTTTTTCAAACTTCCTGTTGTATCTCACCTCAGTAGGCCTTTGCTTGCTGTGCAGTGAATACCATAGCAAGGAATATAATACACATATGCTAGAGGCCTGATTTTTCTCTTACTGCAATTATTTTGCTGAACATTAGACTAATTGTGGTGGGAATAAACAAGAGCCTTATGGATTTTTTGTGTTCCAGGATCGTGAGTTAGCACATTTTCACCATCAGGGAACTGTATAACTCTTTACTATTTCTGTATTTAACAGTTCCAAATGTATTTTAAAAGAATCTTAACTTTACATAAGCCAATCACCGGAATTTTTTTCCATAGCATTTGGCAATAGAGTGTCACTGGTCTCAGAGAGCTGCAGTTATTGGAGATGTCATTCAGGTCTACAGTGGCAGCCACGGGAGAACCATTGTCTTCTGTGAGACCAAAAAGGAGGCAAATGAACTGGCTCTGAATGCTTCAATCAAACAGGTATTGTATCATGTGTATTAAGAAACAAAACCTGTTGGATATGTATCAACCCTATGTTGATACCAGACCTATGCTGAGTAGGTTTTAAAGAGTGTTTTGAAGTGCATAGGGCAGGCTTTTGTGTGTGGTCGGACAGGATTTTACTCTTTCTTGTGGACACGTAACAAAAATTGTAGATTACTGCTTTGAAACAGCCAAGCATTGCATAGATGGTGTGGATGGCAAATTAGGGGTTTTGTATGTCACAGTAATTAGATGTAGGGCTGAGACACACATTACAGTTCTGTTTTCCTGCCATTGTTAAAGGCCTTTGAGGTATATGAATAAGAATTACTGAGTACATATTGTAAGACACCTGAAATATAAACTCAAGTAATTCCATTCCTCTGTATCTTGCCACACAGTACCCAAATACCAAGATGTTGTACCCAAAACTGACGATAAAATGGGGCACTGTCTTGGATTTTGGTATGGTTCTAAAATAATACTGTTTTTCAGGATTGCCAGTCATTGCATGGTGACATTCCTCAGAAGCAGAGAGAGATCACACTGAAGGGTTTTAGAAATGGTTCATTTAAAGTTCTGGTTGCAACCAATGTAGCTGCCCGTGGTTTAGATATCCCAGAAGTTGACCTGGTTGTACAAAGCTCACCACCAAAGGTAGGAGACTGTTACCTTGGATGTCTTGTAATAATTTGTAGTCTTGTTTTCAAGTAGTTTACACTATCAGCTCTTGATATTGACCACACAGAGTTCATCAGCATCGTGCTTAAGGGAGAGAAACGTTCAGATATGTAGAAGTAGTTTCTTAAAGGATTTTTTGGAAGTGTATCAGACCCGAGTATTTTGAAAAATTACTTTGTCTTCTTATGAGGCTGTTCAAAGCCCTCCCTTGGAAGCTGGGTGTGGTGATGGCAAGGCTAGGAGCAGCAGGAAGAATGATTCTCTTGAATGGGAGTGAACTTGAGGTATGGACCACAACTGTGAGAACATTGGCTGAGATTAAGAGGGTTTAAAAGAAACAAGGTAATGTTTCTGTGAATATGCCATTAATACTGCAGTAACCACCTCAAGTGGATGTGCAAGAGGGTGAGTGGGGTTGTTGTAGAGGTACACACACACTCCAAATGTGTGGTGATGCATAAAAAAAAGTTGATTCATGCTCATGGCTCTGGTTTTCAAGCCATGATTTTTAGATGATTATGGAAAAACATATTTGGTTGATGCTAGTGAAACAATGTTTTCTAATTTAATTCTACGGTGCAGTTGCTGTGCGTTGTTCAGCCTTTACTGTAAAGGCTTCTACAAGTTCTGTGGATGGAATGAATTGATGAAATGACAATGAATTAGGTAACTCATAAGGCCCTCTGTTTCTGAAGGATGTGGAGTCCTACATCCATCGTTCTGGGCGCACAGGTCGAGCTGGCCGGACTGGGATCTGCATCTGCTTTTATCAGAGAAAGGAAGAATATCAGTTAAGACACGTGGAACAAAAAGCGGTAAAGTACAGTTTTCTTCTAATTGCAAGACTCTTAATTTGTATAAAGCACCTTGAGGAGAGTGAATGCAGTGCCAGTTACTGTGAAGCAGGGAGAGCACTACAGATTCTAACACCCATGGTTTTCTCAGCAAATGCCAGTAAGGTTGTCCTTGTGGAAATGAGAAAAAACTCGCAATATTTCGGTAGTGTTCACTCTGGTTATCATCTGATAACCAGGTGATGTGCATATGTGCAGCTTTCCTGAGAACTGTTACTTGCATTTTTGCACTTTGTGGAGTGTTCCATATGGTAGTTTCCTACCAACAATTAAGTATGTGGTTGTGATGAGATGGTTTATTCTTGGCAAATAAAGCAGTGTTACATTTAGACTAAGGCTCTGTAATTTGTATTTAAATC
This sequence comes from Pycnonotus jocosus, assembly GCA_013400435.1. NCBI lineage: Eukaryota > Metazoa > Chordata > Aves > Passeriformes > Pycnonotidae > Pycnonotus > Pycnonotus jocosus. The sequence continues at coordinate 53,439 of VWYP01002955.1, read as the reverse complement.
CAAATCTATCAGACTAAAAGTAGTAAATTAGAACTTGTAGGACTCTATTTCCCCCAGAAATGTACCAAAATGGTTTCTGTTTTCAGTCGAAGGTCACTGAATCATTTAAACTGAACTGGTACACAAAAGCCTTCTAAGTGTTACCCATTTTCCTGTAAGCTTAACCTTACAATTTTCACTAGGAAAAATTGAAAACTAAAAGGTGAAAATAAGAAGAAAACATTACAGACTTAAATGCTTGTTGTGTTGGAGTTCAGTACTGCTTCTTTAGAACTGAATTATTTATGGTCTGCAATTTTTATTTTTCTTCTGGCTTTTAAATTTTAGGGCATTACCTTCAAGCGCGTTGGTGTTCCTACTGCAACAGACATAATAAAGGCTTCCAGCAAAGATGCCATGAGGTGTGTTTGGGGACTCAAGCCCTGTTGTATCTTCCTGCCTTCCTAGTTCAGAAGGGCTGTTTGAATTATTCTTTTCTGTCTCTTTGAACTTTCTGAGCACTGTTGAACAAATCTTGGACTGCTGGGGTTTTTTTATCTATTCCAGAGCCTACTGGTGTATAAATTGTTAATTTTTTGGCTTTAACTACTTAGGTGCCTGGATTCTGTTCCTCAGACTGCTATTGAGTATTTCAGAGAATCTGCTCAGTTGCTAATAAAAGAAAAGGGACCAGTTAATGCTCTGGCTGCAGCTCTGGCCCATATTTCAGGTGCTACTTCCATCGAACAGCGCTCACTGCTGAACTCAGATGCGGTAAGGAAGGGGGTATGGCTTAATGCTTGTCTTGAAGCTGGAAAGAAACAACACACCTCTGTGTGGTCTGAATAGAGAATTATTTGTCTCCTGAGCATTTTGTTGGAGAACTGCACTTAAGCCACTAGAAACTACTGATTTTGTTAAAAGCAACAATAGAGTGGCTGTAAAGATACTTGATGCCCTCTAACAGTACCTGCTTGAAGATTTAATTAATAAACTGTAAATTGGCAGGTTTCTCCTCTCTGATGTATGTGCTGAAGCTTACTCTTCAGTTTGAGTGGAACATGCCCTATTTCTCTCTAGGGATTTGTTACAATGATACTACGCTGCTCTGAAGAAATCAACAACATGAGCTATGCCTGGAGACGACTGCGAGAAGTGTTGGGTGATGATGTTGATCGGAAGGTGAACAGAATGTGTTTCCTCAAGGGAAAAATGGTGAGGTTTTGTTTTGTTTCTGTGATACTGGGCTCTTCTGATTGCAGCTTTTTCTTAGCAATTGTCAGGGGACAATTTAGTCTTTTTCTCTATTCCAGGCACTGTTGATGATGGGCCTCAATCTGGTTTTTTTAGTGCTTAGGGCTTTGCTTGACATGCTCAGGAGGTAGGATAATGCATGGCTATAGGGATAGCAGAACAGGTCAAAGGTGTGAAGCGTGTTAGTTCTGCCTTAATGACAAAACAGAATTTCTTAGGGCAGTCAGCTCTGATAGTGCCTGCCTGTCAGGTGTAGATTTGTGGGCTCCGTTGTTTTTAGTTGCAGTCAGTTAAAATGCTTACCTTGTATGCATTAAAATTATTCATTCTTTTCAGGGTGTGTGCTTTGACGTTCCTGTGGCAGACCAAAAAGAAATAGAGGTATGTTCATTGCAAATTCTGGGTACAGCAGGCTGAAGATGAAACTGGCTGGACTGGGTTAGACTGAAAACATTACATAGCCTTTATCCTGCCTTTCCTAGTGGCAAAAGGGATGGCTTGGAAGGAATTGAAGAACAGAACAAGCTCAAGGCTCACAGTGTTTCTTTTCTAATGCATTCCCCTGTGACCAAAAGTCTGTAACTTGAACCTTGCACTGAGAAAAGTGGGGCTTGATTCATCTTTGTAGGCAGCAAGCTTTCTTCCCCTTTCCTCTATTCCCCACCTCCCATTTTCACCTAGAATTCTGTCCACAGTAAAGTGAATTCAGATTTTTGCTTGGTAGCCATTAGTATTGCCATGCCAAAATTATTGATCCCTTCAGTTAGAAGCTTGAACCCCATATATCAGCTCATGATTTTACCTTTTCAGTTGGGCAAATTTAATAATTATTACATACCCTGTATTTGTATTCCTAGAATTTAACTTGCTATATCTGACTTCATTCCGATAGGCAAAGTGGGAAGATTCAAAACATTGGCGTTTGTGTGTGGCAACTGAATTACCAGAGTTGGTGGAATCCATACGAGGAGGAGGAGGAGGAGGGGGGAGCGGTGGAGGCAATGGCCGAAGCTTCTCCAGCTCCAGGAACGGTCGGCGTGGTGGCTCTGGTAGAAACAGATTCAGGAGCAGAGGCCAGAAACGAAGTTTCAGCAGAGCATTTGAACATTAACTTCAACAATCCAGAAGTGAGAAAAAAATGGGACTGAAGTATTTTATATTACAGTTACACTAGGCTGTTTCTGTGTGTTTGTACCATTGGGGAAAAATACTTCATTAAGATTTTTTTTTGTCAGTACTACTTTGCTCATAAACAAGGTTCTGTTCATTAAAAAAAAAAAGTGCAAAGAAAAAAAACCCCAAATTCTGCAAGAAAAAATAATTGTTTCTTTTGTTACTCATATTGCTCTTTGAATCTTTCCATAATATGTCTGTTGCATTCAAAACTGTAGCCTGGTTCACTGTATAATATATAGATCTGAATTGCTGCTCAAACCTGTAAATTTTCTGATAAAACTAAATATTGTTTTACAACTTCATATTTTGTTGTCATGTATTTGAAGCAGTATTTTGCAGGTGGAGATATGGGAAGGTGCTAGATTGGGGAGCATGACAGCAAGAGCCCTTTAAAAAAAAATAAATCCATTTTGTTTTTATTTTGTGGATTTGTAATGAAGTTGTTCTTTCCGTAAAGCTTACTAGTTTTTAGTTTCTGTCCCAAATTGTGACTCCTTATAAAATGGGGGTAGGAAAGAGAGTTTCCCAAAGCATGAGAGGAAGCCCCCTGAGGAAGAACCTGGATGAGTGAGAGCTGTGAGGGGGACCCATAACCCCATGAGGGTGTTGGAAAATGTGGAATATGTCAAAGATTATCATAGGATAATCTTCAATGTAAGATATTTGTGTATTTTCAAGCCCAATCAGTGGAACAGATAGCAGCAGCCCTTACTCAAGGACATCCTGGAGCTAACAAGCTCTAAGGATGAAGTAAATCAGTGTGTTGATGTTTGTCTGTGTATACATTGTTGGGTTGGCAAAATACTCGCGGTCCATGTATCCTATGGATGAAGTATGTTTTAATCTAACTAAAAATCACAGTTATGGGTCAGAAAGACCCATATCGCCTGCCTAGGCAGTCAAAACTCTTCTGAGCACGTGGAGAATTTAGCTGGGATTACTGAATTTGTATGGAAGGTGGTGACCAATCCTTACAGACGGGCTGTGCTGGGCACGTTCCTCACCCTGAGTTTCCGTGGATGGCTGATGGCGCCAGGAGCCCGATGGCGCTGTTACACTCGTGCAACGCCCCCGAGCACCCGGGCTTGCGCAGCTCTGAAATAAATAAGGTCTCTGTCGAGCGTGTCATTATCGGCTTGTTGCACACCGGGGAACGAGCCCGGTTTTGTGGGAGCGAGGAGAGGTCCGTGAAAGGAGTTTGGCTGAGCGGACCACGAGGAGAGGCCCGTGATGCGCTGCTGGCGGCGGAGGAGCTGACGGAAGGGGCTGGCGGTCGGCGCGGCGGAAGGGGCGGGCCGGGCATGGGGGCCGTGTGGGGACGGGCGGCGCGGCTC
>VWYP01002955.1:0-49619 GCA_013400435.1 Pycnonotus jocosus | reverse complement strand
AGGTCAAGGTGGGAGCGCCACGTGCGGCCGCGGGTGCGGCCATTTTGTACGGGCTTGGGGGGCTTGAAGGCGGCTGGGGGCGGGCAGGGGGAGGAAGGGCTGCCCTGCGTGTGACCGCGGCTTTCTCGCAGCAGGAGGAGGAGCCGGAGAAGAAGGTGAAGCGGCAGGTGAAGGCGAAGCGGCGCGGTAAGGCTGAGGCCGAGCAGGGGCAGCCCGAGGAGAGCGGGCTGGGGGATGACGACCTCGAGCCCCCCGTGCCCAAGAAGACAAAAAAAATCAAGGAGAAGAGCAATGGTTTGGTAGGAGAGAGCGACGCGTCCCAGGGTGCTGTGAAATCTTCCTCCGCTGTGAGCGGCAGCGTGACATCCCCGGCTGCACAGAGCGGGGCTGCCGGAGAGGACAGCGACGCCGAGGTAGGGATGCTCCGCCAGCAAACCCTTTGTCTTGGTTAATTAACGTTCTGCAAGTAATTAGTGGGCTTAATAACACGTACTGCACGTTGTGTGGAGACTTGAGCTGCCAGACAGTTTGGAGCAGGAGGCATCTGCCGTAGGCTCGTTTTGCTGCTGTCCACCTTGGATGCGCGGCACTGGGTCCTGGGCATCGGGAATGCCGGGCATCCCGCCCCTCATCCTGCCCAGTATCCTGCCCCTCATCCTGCCTCTCATCCTGTTGGTTCCCGCCCGGGCTGCGGCCCTGGTTGAGGCTGGGCAGCCCGCTGTGCACCAACACGTGGGCGCTGCTCTCCACGTGCTTTGCCTCTCCCGGTAAATGCCGAGCGTTCGGTGCTGCGGGCCCTGCAGGGAAGCTGGCATGGCCAGGGGAGCGGTTTCCATGTGTGCTACTCTTCGTGTCACAGCTTGTTTGTCCTACAGCATAAAGGTTTCTCCCTGCTGCACAGGCAGCCACCGTCCCAGAAACGTGCCTTGCTTTGTGCTGTGATAGCTCTTTCTCTCTCTGATGGCAGCACCTTTGGAGAAGTGTTGGCAAAGTGTTCTGTAATGGAAAGCCACAGTTATGCTCATTAATTCCTGCTTCTCACACAAATGTGCAAGGGGGCCCTGTGTAGGGCCTTTCTGTGAGCAGTTTTGTGTCTAAGGTGGAAACATCAATCATGAGTGCTTTTTGTACCTCAGGTGTAATGATGTGGTCTACTGGATCTCTGAAGTAAAAGGCAAATTTTGTGTTTTAAGTATTTACTCGTGTAAAGTTCAAAGCTCTTTGCATGGTGTACCACAGAGGTAGTACACATTTTCCCCTTCTAGAGGGAGAATCCTGCTTTGCACAGTGAATTGTGACACCAGATATGTTTTGTTGTGAAAAACCGTTTTCTCCTGGTGGACTCTAAATAAGATTTTTAATAAACAGTTTCAGTTTCCTGATTTGTCAAGCATGTATGTACAAGTGCCTATATCAAAAGGGTTTTCTTTTTCATTGAATAGAAAGAAGGCATCTGGTTAAACTGTAGTTGTAAAGCAAATGCACAGCTTTTATTGAGTGACTGTGTAGGGTATGTTCTATGCTCATCTTGAAGGGGTACTAAGTCTTTTTCCTGTTTGTTTTTTTTATCCTATTAGGAGCTGACAGAAGAAGCAAAAGAAGGCGCCTTCTCTAATTTTCCTCTCTCACAAAACACTATCAAACTTCTCACAGGTTAGTTCATATGGTAAAAGACATTTCTGTGAATGTTTGGTTGGAATTGTGCTGTGTTACCTGCATAAGCCAAGGGTAAATAGTTCTAAATTGTGTCAGATTTGTATGGTAAGAATAACACGAGCAGTCACTGTGGATTCAGAGAAGCTGCTGTTGGTAGTAGAAAAAAGTTTTCTGGTTTGTTCAGTTTCAGATGCCTTAACATGGGATTATTCTTCATGGAGTGGTTATTCCTAGATACACATTCTAGAGACACATTTCTCATCAGCATCATTCTGTATATTTTTCCTTCTCCTGCTGTCTGCTGTCTACAACATTGCTTCTTAGGCAAGCCTAATGGAGTTTTGTACAGGACGACTGTTTGCCTTGTGTGAACAGATATCTAGTGTTATTCTCATAGTTTGGGGCATTTTCATATCTCTTTGGGATTAGTTTTGTTGACAAAGTAATTGCTGTAGGGTTCTTGTCCCCTCTATTGGGTAGGTGTGCAATTCTTGTTGGTTGGGAAAAATTCTCCTTACTGCTGTATGTTTTCCTTGCTCTGAAGTTTCTTTTGGATGGGTTGTTTCACTTCCACTGTGCAAAGTCTCTGTGAAGTTTTATAATGTTTTGAAACAAACTCCATCACCTTCTTGCCTTCAAAACCTGGCCAGCCACAAAATCTTGAGCTGTATCAGAAATAAAGATGTTGAGTTTTTTCCTTCCTCTCCTGTTGTCTTAAACTGTGCATCACAAAGAACACTATATTTCATCATGGATACTTAATACTCATTGTGTGGGTGGAATATATTTTGATCTAGAGTAGGAATAAAACATAAAGATACATGGTTTTCTTCTAAGTTGCAGTTTCTGTTGTGTACACGATTTGAGGTGCTGTGCCCTTCATATTTGGGCAATTTATATATAAGGGCTTCTAATTGTTAGTTGGTCTTTCAGTGAAATCTCTTTCAATTATCTTACAGCTCGAGGTGTAACATATCTGTTCCCTGTGCAAGTGAAGACTTTCCAGCCCATATATGATGGCAAAGATGTCATTGCTCAAGCACGAACAGGAACTGGGAAAACGCTTTCCTTTGCTCTTCCACTGGTTGAAAAACTTCAGAGCGTCTCACAGGATGGGAGAAGAGGCCGTGCACCAAAAGTAACTTACCCTTTAAGGATTTACACCAAAACCTTAGAGCATGGCAGTTAGAAAGTGATTCTACTGTGACTTTGGGGTTTTTCATTAGGGACTTCTTTGTCCTTTACTGGTTTTTGTAATACTGAATACTTTGCTCAGATCAGGAGATGGTGTGACAGAGTTTTGCAGCGTTACAGCAATGGCACATTTTGTGTTTGGGGTTCCCTGTGACTGTGTTTGAGCAAACAGTCAGGACATTGCAGCAGTGTCTAACAAACTTCCATGCTGCTATCCTTGGGCACGTAGCATGCAGCTTTGGGATTCAGTCCCCACCCTCTTCTGCTGTGATGTTTGAGTCACCTGGACTTGGCTCTGTTCGCTGAGGTTGTTTTTCACTGTAAATTCTATGGTGATAACTGAAGGCTTTGGGGTTTTTTTCCCCCCCTCTCATGTCTGCATACTTAAGAGATTGTGTTTTACCAGAGATGGAATTGGTTGTCAGATGCCAGTGGTCAGATACTTGTTACCATGCATTGCAGTGTATATATTTATCATTAGACTGCAGAACTATATATAGTCTGCAGATTCGTTGCCTGCTTTATCCTTTTGTTTTATTAACTGTAAAGGTGATGTAAATTTTAAAATCTTACTGGCTGAAATATTTTAAGAGATGAATTCGGCTCTTGGTTTTATTGATTCATTCTTAAATGTTGGGGGGAAGGGTAGATACTGGAGGAAGGCAGGTTGGTGGAGAAAAGGAAGGATGTATGGCTGGAGTGCATCACACGGTCTATCTTTTAAAATCTTACTACACCAGATTTAGTGACTGTCCTACCCTTTAATGCTGAGCTGCACCTTCATTGCCTTTGGTAATGTTGTTGAAATGTCTTTTATCTGGCTCTAACATAAGAAAGAAAATGACTGTTGTTCTTGTCTCGGTCATCGTGTGGCACTTTCCCTTGTTCCCTCTTGCTGGCTCTGAGGCTCCTTTTGCAGGCTTCAGGTGGCTGGGAATGTTCATATTGCTGGGATGGTGGGAAGCTGTGGGCACCTCTGCAACAAGTGTAGAATAAAGGTGGGAGTGCAAGCTGTTTGACAGGAAGTAAACTGTTTCCTCCTATACCTTCTCCCAAGCACAGCTGCATTTTTGTCTGTTTTTCCCTCCCTTCAGGTGCTGGTTCTTGTTCCAACCAGGGAACTGGCCACTCAGGTAGCCAAAGACTTCAAGAATCTCACAAAGAAACTGTCAATTGCTTGTTTTTATGGAGGAACTCCATATAAAGAACAGCGTAAGTAGCTGCTAGGGGTTTGCTAATGGATTGGAGCTGCCTTTCTCCAAATGCACTCCATAAGTAAAAATGGGGTTTTTGCCACCTTAGGCTTTGAGCTCAGTCAGGACCTCAAATGGAGTGGCTTTCAAAGGAAGCACACAGCCTGGGTTGAATTATTTTCGTTCCAATAAATCTTTATGGGAAAGAATGGTTGTAGTTCTGTGAAGTGTCCTGTTAGTTCCTTCTTTGTTGTGTTTTTATGTGGACATAGACTGGGACTGGGTGACAGTCCACGGAAGGGGGAGAACTATGTATGTGCCTGTGGCTCTGTGTGTCTCCAGAGGTAGATATGACAAAGTTTAGCTAGGAAACTGAAGTATTTCCATGTAGTAAAGCTCTGAAGGTTTCTAATGTCAGCTAATTGCTGCTTGGAAATTGGTGTATTTCTCTGTAACTTTAGTGAGGTTTGGCTGGTGCTCCTGACAGAGCAGCTAGGGCTGCAGTGAACTTCTGTGTCTGTTACCTTTGGATGTTGTGTGTTATTCTGAGGTTAAAGGGCAGCAGCTTTTTGCTTCTAAAATTAGAAATGTTGCTGTGTACTGCTAACTTTTTGTCATGCAGTCTGACACTGTCCTTGCTTCTCTGTCTTCCAGTTGATCTCCTTAAAAGTGGCATCGATATTCTGGTGGGAACTCCTGGCCGTATCAAAGACCACATTCAGAACAGCAAGCTGGAACTGTCCAGTGTGAAGCACGTTGTTTTGGATGAAGTGGATCATATGTTAGACATGGGCTTTGCTGAACAAGTGGAAGAAATCTTGGGATCGTCCTATAAGAAAGGTGAACTCAGACATCAGGAGAGGACTAGGGGACAATGCAGAAAACACACTTATGCTACTTTAAAAACAGCTGGTACACCTCTAAGTTAAATTCTTTGTGTGGTGCTAGAAAAGGGCAAGGTAGAATTGGAAAAGGTTCACAAAGAGTTGACAGAAGGCTGAAGGACTGGAGTGGCACCTCAGGAGGGAGTGGAGTTAAAAAAAAAAGGGAAAAAAGCATCAAACCTAACTCCCTAAGCCCTGATGTTCCATCAGCTAAGAGAGGTGACTTGAGCAGAGTGTTAGGGTTATGGTCTGTCTGTACAGTTGTTACCACACAAAGCTGACAACTAGGGAGTATTTGTTCTTTACTGATGTAGTGGGTGTTCAGCAAAGCTGTCAGGTTCCAGGTATGGAGCAGAAGGAAGTTATTTTAATGTGTGAAGCTCCTTGCCACATTTCACTAATGCCAGAATTCTTGAAAAGACTTGAAATACTGGAAATAGAAATCTCAGTGCTTACTAAGAGCAAGACTTATCACTATGGCTTTGAAAGGCATGAAAAGCTGATTGTTGGCAGTGTTTCTTCACATCTAGTACAGACTTAGTGCACATAGAAACCTGTTAGTGTGAGAACAGCTCTTGGTTTTTGTCAGTTCTCAAGTGTCATGGTCTGTTGAGATGTCTGAAGTCTATGGCCTTTCCTTCCAGGCTCTGAGAACAACCCGCAGACACTGCTGTTTTCTGCAACTTGTCCACGATGGGTTTATGATGTAGCAAAAAAATACATGAGAGATGAGTATGAACAGATCGACCTGATTGGAAAGAAGACTCAGAGGACAGCCACAACCGTGGAAGTGAGTTGTTCTGCTGCAGAGCAGTGCGGGTCCTGAGAGCAAGTGGCCTTGATAAAATGGGTTATGCATTGGCTGTATAAATGGGCATATGGAATGAGTTTTCACATAGTTGACACACAGATTTTATAAGGAAAGGTTTCATGCGAGGGCTGTCACTTGCGAGCGTAAAAAAATTAAAATGCCTTTTTTGTTCATTTTGTCAGTGTTGTGTGTGGTTTAGATTTAACATAGGTTTCTTGTTTCTTTCCCAAACAGCACTTGGCTATACAGTGTCGCTCATCTCAGAGAGCAGGAGTTCTTGGGGACATCATTCAGGTCTACAGTGGCAGCCGTGGGCGGACCATTGTCTTCTGTGAGACCAAAAAGGAAGCAAATGAGTTGGCTATGAATGCCTCTCTCAAACAGGTACTGGGGCTGAGCAGAGAGCAGTGGTTGGAATAGTCAGGGGTTGAATGCCCTGAAATAAATAGGTTGCAACTGTGTGGAGAAAATTGTTTTTCTCGGTTGTTCTAAGACTTGTGGAAGCTGTTTCTAAGAATTGAACTTTGAAGTTAAAATATCCTCTTGACAGCGATTAAGAATTTATTCCTTTGGCTTTAAAATAGTGCAGGACACAGATTAATAGGAAATACACAGCCTATGCATAATAACCAGGAGATAATAATAACTGTAAGAAACAGGAGCTAGGGTAGTGGACATGTCCCATCTTATATTGGTGTGCTTTTTGGATTCCCATCTTTTACTGGGAATTTGGTCGTTGAACATTCATTCAGGAAAATCCAACTAATATCGTAGAATGAAATGTCTTGTTGGCCTTGGAAGGTTTGCTAAGAGTTGGTTTGGAATGTAGGTGATCTGTGGAGCAGGTCTTCTGTGCTTGCTTGAATTACTGTCCTTTTTCTGAATGTGAGGAAAAGTGCTGTATATTTTTCAGAGAAAATCCTGATTGATAATAAATGTTGATTTATGGAGAGCAAGCAGTGGTAGGAATACACGTTTTGCCTAGTATTAGAGAACTCTCATATACCATCCACATTAAAAACTTGCAGCAATAATTTCTGCCCGTTGGCCATGCTGCTTTCACAGTAAATTCCAGAGAAGGCTCAAAGAAAGTAGTAGGATGCTTTATATTCTTTTGGTATCAGCTATGTAATTATTTTCTGTTGGTCTACACAGTGTTTTTTGGTTTGCAGTTAATATTTAGATGCTGCAGCCTGGACTCCCGTTAAATGTCATGTTAATGTCTTGTTGCACTGACAGGATGCCCAGTCCTTGCATGGTGACATTCCACAGAAACAGAGAGAAATTACATTAAAAGGCTTTAGAAATGGTGTGTTTGAAGTGCTGATTGCAACAAATGTAGCTGCCCGTGGTTTGGATATTCCTGAGGTTGACCTTGTTATACAGTGCTCACCACCAAAAGTAAGTTATTAGAGGAAACTAAAATTCTATTAACCTTTATTTTGTTTGTTTGTTCGTTTTTTTGGTGCCAGAATGGGTTATTTCTCTGTTTCATCGGAAGTATATTCTGTTCCAATTCACGAATTAGGTGAATTTTTTGTAAATGCCAGACCTAAAATTTTGTAGTCATAGTTTTACAGTTTGAGCTTTGATTAAAGTCTTGGGTTTTGTTTACTCTGGGAACTCATGAGATAGGTTTTGATATTGTGTAGCTTTTCTGAATTCTTTCTGGATGTTGCTGAGTTTCATAAAAATTCTGAATTATCTCTGTTGCCTGTTTCATCTTTTGAAACTCCAGTGGAGCTTTTTATTTTAAAAAATTAAAATGTCTGTCAGCAGTGTTTGTTAAAGCTGAGCAGCATACTTTGGGTGGGAGAGCACATGCAGACCTGAGTGGTTTGTGTGTCGTTATAAATTTGGCTATAAACACAGTGTGTCACTCCTTAAGCTTCTGAATCTCAGTTTAGCTTGTGTTTAATCTGAAATGTCAGCAGTTTAAATAACATAAGGTTTTCTTGTGTTGATGTGAATTTGTGAAGGATGTTGATTCCTACATCCATCGTTCTGGACGCACGGGTCGAGCTGGCCGGACCGGCGTCTGCATTTGTTTGTTCCAGAGAAGAGAAGAGGATCTTCTGAAACAAGTTGAGCACAAAGCGGTGAGTTGTACCTCAGGCCTCTACTTAAGAAAATTAATCAGCTCCTAAAAGGGCCCTGCCACTCTTAGACTTTGTAATTGTGGGTTGTTGAGTCCAGAATGTGACTCTCCAGTCCCTTAGACTAGTAGGCCTAAAGTGCTGATATTTGGTGTTTGTAAATGCCTCTGTATTGGCCTGTCCTTGCACTGCCTGAGCTTTCCTGTACTGGCAGTCCTCTCTGGATGTCAGCAGGCAGCAAGGGACAGCAGTGCATGAGGCAGACCATGCCTTGCATCACAGTCTGCATGGAGTAAAGTAGCTCCAGATTAACAAAGCTGGGAAATTAAAAGCTTTATTTTAGCTTTAGAAATGATTTAGTAAAGAGTATGTTGATCTTGCAAACAGTAAGTAGAGATCTCAGTAATGTGGTTTAGACAGGATTAAATTGTAGACTACTGAAAATACATTTAATTTGTTTTCTTGATTTCAGGGTATTACCTTTAAGCGTGTAGGCGTTCCCTCTGCTACAGACGTAATTAAAGCTTCAAGTAGTGATGCCAAAAAGTAAGTTTATTTGCCTGTTCTTAAAAAATATTTAGAGATGATATTGCTCTAGATGTTTAGAGCTTAATGCAAAGTTTAAGGGATCAGGCCTGTATGTGAGGATGGTTTTGCCTGTGTTGTAGAAGTCAGCTGCTTTATGTATAGACAGCATAAGATTGTATCAGTAAATCTCTGTGTGCTGAACATAGACCTTTTCACAGAACATAAAGTTCTCTAAGCTTTTGCAAAAAATTAGCCTTTGTTTATGAAATCAGAAATCAGTGACAGAAGAGGGAATTACTGTCATGAGGGGAAACTGATTTTGTCTGCTCATATGGGGTAGTGGAAGCAGTGTGCAAAAAGCAATATTTGGTATAATGAGGAGTTACTCTGCAGTTCTGAGGGTGTTTTAGCCCAGGTTTGTGTTTCTTTGTATTATTTCCAAGGGTTGTGGCTTTTATTCCATGCTGCTCTGTTTACATGTGCTGCCCCTGTGGTGGAAATTGCCTTGATGCAGATTATTATAATTAGCGAGGATTTGACCAGTATAAAGCAGATGATGGGCATGGTGTTGGGTTCACTGTGTACTGTAGAATGATGGGGGGAGAGCTGTTGTACCAGAAATAACATTACATAAGTAGCTGTTCTTAGTTTCCTATCTTTTTTTCCCCTTCTGCCTTTTTCAGAAATAACCAGTTTAGGGTATGTCTTAAACATGGCTGCACTTCACGATGGCTTTTCTTATTTCTTTAAACCCATCTTGTAACTGTGTAGGTTACTGGAGGCCGTTCCTCCCTCTGCAGTAGACTACTTCAGAAAATCAGCTGAAGAGCTGATAGATGAGAAGGGGGCAGTGGCTGCCCTGGCTGCAGCCCTGGCACACATATCTGGGGCAGCTCACATCCAGCAGCGCTCCCTTCTCAACTCAACAGCTGTAAGTAATGATGCACCCGTGGTAACAAGGATGGATGCATGAATTGCTTGTGTCCAGGCCCTGTGTGGCATCTCCTTCCCAAGCTTTTTCAGCTGGGTTTCTGAATAGCTGTCAGCCCCAGGCTCCTGCTGTGTTGCTTGTTGCTCAGCTGAGATCAGCTCTTCCCAGGAGAAACTTGAAATCAGTAAATTTTTTTGCGATGAAATTTGAAAGAATTTTTCCAGAGGCTGAAGTGACAGGAGTCTTTGATGCTCTAAGAGAGCACTAATGTCATTTTACAAGCAAATAGATTGGTTTGTGCTACTGTAGTTCCCCCTTAGCAGGAATCTTCTACGTTTGTCATATTGCAAGTATAGCATGTGATTGCTTGATCTCAAAGAGATCTTGACTGAAGAAAAGTTCAGCCCTTCCTTTTTCTAATGCATTTAGAGAGAATGTGACCCAGATCATTGTGTAGTAACACAGTTTTGGACATACCATGAGATTGAACTGTGGTTCTTGTATCAGTGTGGGGTTTTTTTAATCTGTTTTCTAGCAGTAGGTTTGACTAAGTTTGACCTTGTTAAACATTTTCCTCTGTTTCCTGCAGGGCTTTGTGACCATGGTGTTGAAGTGTTCAATAGAGATGCACACCATGGGCTATGCCTGGCGGGGGCTGAAGGAACAGCTTGGGGAGGAGGTCGATAACAAAGTGTCTGCAATGCGTTTCCTCAAGGGGAAGATGGTAAGATGGGCCAGCCTTGGGAATGAAGGGATTTGGGGCTTTGTGTGTGGGTTCACATGTAGCCAGTTTGTGCAGGGATTGAGGCTGGAGTTGTGAAGTACTGGTACAGAATGTTGGTACTGCACTGTCCCTGCTCAATCTAATTTCTCAGGAAGTGGTAACCTATCATGAGTATGCTGTTTATACACACTCTATCAGAAAAAAAAGGCATTGATATTAGTTGAATGCTTTAAAAGGCTTATTAGAGACATTACTCCTAAAGGATAATGCAGGAATTGCCTCCTAAAAAAAAGCATCAGAAATACATATGTAGTGGGATTGGTTATTGAGGCCTTTATTCTTCATTGTAAATTTGTGCCTCTTTTTTTTGTTCCTTTTGTTAGGGCGTGTGCTTTGATGTCCCTGTTGATGAACTGAGTAATATACAGGTATGTTTGTGTAGCCACAGCTGGCTTTAAAACCTGATGATTTGAAAATTGTCATCTGCCATGTAAGATTGAGTATGGGGTGGTTTGGGAGGTTTGTGGTTTAATAAGGATTTTGCATAGGCAACGGAGTGATTGCAAAGAACACAGCATAGTCATTAGAAAATACCCTGCTACGCTGCTTCTCATTTCCGTTTCCATGATATTATTTGATTCTATTAAAAAAAATTCTATGGTCTTTGGCTACTCTGTGTTTTGGCCTGTCCAGTGTATTTGAAAGTTCACCAGTTTTCTGTCGACTTCATTCCCTCTTGTCCCTTGTGACTGTTTATCCTTTGTCCCAGCACTGTGAGTGTCTCCCAGGGGGGATCTAATGGCCCGTTTTGGCAGGGGTGGGATTTGTCTGGAAATGCCTTTGTGTTCGGTGTTGGTTCTGATGCTGCAGGTACCTTGGACAGCCCTGCAGGCACATACAGTCTGGTTCCATGGTTTTGTTTCAGGAGCAGTGGAGGGACACGCGGCGCTGGCAGCTGTCCGTGGCCAGTGAGTTGCCTGAGCTGGAAGAATATCCCCAGGAGGCGGGACGAGGGTTCTCCAGGTTCGGGAACAGCAAGCAAGGAGACCACAGGAGAAACAGCTGGTTCAAGAGTGGAAATCGGGGACTGTAACAGAACACTCGATGAACCTCTGCTACAGATAATGGGACTGAGCTGAATTTTATGAGACAGTAAAAGCCTGTTAGACACTTCTCTTTGTCTTTATTCCCTGATAAAGCAGCCTGTCTTTAAGGATGGCAAAAAATCATGTTTGCTGAAATGACTGGATGTTTTGGGAGATTTTTTTTTTTCTGGCCAGCAAAGTAGCTGCTGCCTGTAAGGGAATCTGTGACCTAGTGGGTGTGCCTGGAAACTCAGCACTTCGAGGGAACAAAATTCATCCGAGCACGGACAGTGACCATGCATTGCCTCTTCAGCAGCGTTAAAAAATAAAATTTTTTTCAGGATAATTGGACGCCAACCCCTGAGCGCCCTTCCTCGATCGCTTTCCGCGGGTGCCGGGGCTGCGGGGTTCTTTGGGGCGCCCCCGTTCCCCNGGCGGCGGGCGGAGGGTGGCCCGCGGTGTGCGAGAAGTTCCGCGCCGCTCGCACCCTCTCGGCCGTGGAGTCCCTCAAGGACCCCGAGACCGAGCCGTACCGCTCCAAGTACAGCGCCCGGGCGCTGCTGCAGGAGGTGAAGCAGCTGCTGAGCGCCGCCGAGGAGGGCGGCGAGGCGGTGCTGGCCGTGCGGCGGGCCGTGCTGGAGTACGAGCTGGGCGTCAACCACACGGACACCGAGGAGCTGTCGGCCGGCGAGGAGCACCTGCAGCGCTGCACGCAGCTCCTGGAGCCGCACCGCCTCTCCCCGGACTGCGTGTCCCTCTACATCCAGGCCCAGGTGGGCTGGGGAGGCCGCAGGAGGTGTCCGTGGGGCGGGGGGCTCAGGCGGAGCGGGGCCTTGTGCCGGGAGGTCTCTGCAATGGGCTGCGAAGACATCCAGGGCGCTGCCGTGTGCTGACAGGTGCTGCTCGTTTAACCATAATAAACACAGCAGCCCTGGCGTTCAGTTCTTGCTGGAAGGATTCATTCAGAGGTGGTGGCTGTTGGAGGGGTGTTTTTCTGGTTTTGAGCCTCTTGCTGATGCTTCTGGGCGTGCAGAGCATCTAAAGCGTATTCTGATTGAAACTGGGTGTTGACAGAGCAGTGTACTCTTCTGAATAGACTGAGACAAAACTTGCAAGAACTGTGCAAGAATAAATTAGAAAAAGACCTCACTACATCCAGAACTTATTTGTGATTCCTTAGTTCATTGGTTGTCAAAGTGGCATTGGAAGATGCTTTTATTGATGCATTATCCTGAAATGATAAATTGTTTGGTTTTCAGCATTGCCTGTTGTATTTTAGTCTGTTACATTTTCTCCCAGATAGGTAAATACAGTTTTGTTGGTGCTTGAAGTAGTATTTTCTCTTTATTCTGAAGAAGGGAACACTGTTATCAAAATTAGTTCTTGCTACATGAAGATGCACAGAAGGGCCTTTACTTGATCGCTCTGTCATGGTAACTGGTGTATAGTTAGCTTTCTGCCTCTAGACCCTACATGAAACAGAGCGTTATTTAGTTATCTCTGTCAGAAATGTGGGCTGACATGGAAAGGTGCAAGTGAAATGATGACTTGCTTGACACTGGTTGAATTACCTGAGCTGTCTGGAACAGTGAGGTTACATCTGCACCTTGTCCTTCAGTGTGAGGGTTTGGATATACTGCTACAAATCTGTTACCTTTTGTCAGGTAAGGAGATTGCTCCAGCTGGAATAAGATAACATCTTCCCACATGTTCCTGGGGAAACGTGGCTCTTGTGGCTCTGGACCAGAGATTCCACTGCGCTCCTGAATTGGAGTGCTGGAAAGCAGCTCTTCTCTCTATTGGCCCAAAGTCTGCATGGACTTCGCTATTTTGAGCCCTTCAGGAAGGAGCAGGATAAAGTTTGTTACGCATATGAAGTGCTCTGGTCCAGCAGTGCTGGGTCTGCTGCTACCTGGCACTGTCCTGAGGTGTGGGGCTGAACACAGTGCTGGGAGGTGAACCCTCAGCCCTCGGTCCCAAGGGCTGTGACAGGCTTGAGTACTTTAAACCATTTCTGATTGAAAAGCAGTGATTATCATCAGGGGCAGCACTTCACCTTCTGGGATGTCTGGAGTGTGTTGCCACGGCACTGACTGCCGTTTTGTAGGAAGAAGCATTCCTTTTTCCTGCTGGGCCTCTTTCTTCAGCCCCACTTCTGATTTCTGAGCTTTTGCATAAGATTGTGTTTCCCAGTCTGTGTCTAGTGGAATCTCATCCGTTCCACTGCTTGGCCTCCGGCAAAGTGTTTCAGTTCATAAACAACATGTGATGTGCTTTCTTATAAAAATAGTAGAGTGGAATTGAAAGGGGCACAGGGCTGGCATACAACTACACATTTTAATTATTTTGAAGGTTTTGGGGGTTTTCTTTTAGCCCTCTTGAGTTTTGTAACAGCGCTGCCTAGGATTTAAATTTGCATGTAGATTAACACCTTCATCTTGTTAATAAAATTAGAGACACTTTTTGTCAAAGTTGGATTCACAGATGGAATAAGTTGCTGTGCACATTGATTTAACTTAAATTTGAAGGCAGTAGTCTATAACTTGGATCTCAGAGGTGCTTGTCATCTCTTTCCATTGTTGAAAATATACAAGGATTCATTCCTAGCATATGTATTTCCTGTTAATTTTTTTTTCTATGCAGTCATGTTAACAAATTTCTGATTTCTTGTTTCTTTTTATGATATTTGTATGTGATGTGAAAGCTGCATGAATTGGATGCAGAACATACTCTTTGGAAAAAGCTCATTGTTTGAACACACTAGTCCTTATCTAGCAAGTAAACAGAGAGGGACTGTGAGGTGAATTTTTTATGTGAAATTTGCTGTGTGAACCCACCCATTTTGAGCAACACAATGAAATGTGTGGGCACGATTTCTGGCTTTTGAAATCCATTGTATTAGAACACACACATATGTAAGGATGAAGACTGGTCAGTTGTTTGGAAAAAAAAAAGTGTAATGTAAATGGAATGTGACTTTTTTTTTCTTTTACCTTTAGAACAATCTGGGGATCCTGTGGTCTCAAAGGGATGAAATTGAAACTGCACAAACTTACTTGGAATCTGCAGAAGCCTTGTATAATCAATACATGAAAGAGGTACTGTGTTAATATCATGGCAGGTCTTACTTTCATGTGCCAGTTGCAGGTTAAATAATCTTTAAAATAAACATGCAATGGAATTTTGAGTTTCTGTGTTTTATAGTGGCTGCTGTGATACTTTTGGCAAGTGATACGACTTGTACTGCAGTACAGGACAAAGCAAGTTAGACTATTACTTGCTAATTTCAAAAGAGAAAATAATTCTACTCAAAAATAATGATCCCTTTTGAAAGCCCTTTAATAATCCAAAGTGGATGTCTGGTAGAATTTGGGTTTTAATGAGGAGTATTACTAAATCTTATCTTGGAAATGCAATAAAAATTTCCATTGCTTTCAGTGGGAAAAGGAAACAAAACTAATATTTGCCTGGCTTGCTCTGACTGTGCAGTGTTTTGCAGGGGCAAGTAGTTCAGTTCCATATCCAAGAGGACAGGCTCACAGACAGCTAACCCTCTCATGCATATTAAACAAATTTTTGAGCTGTGGATTCTGCTGTGTATTCTACAAAGACTCCCTTGTGCTATTTTTAAGCTCTTAGCAAAGCTGTTCCTACACTGACTTGCCTCGGGAACAGTTCTGGAGTGAGCTAAAAACATTTGTGGCCTTCAAGAAGCAGTAGCTGAGTCTCAGGGCAGCTGAATATGTTGGACAAACCTTAGTTTCATGAAATGAGAGGTTCAGTTCAGGTTTAGATTATGCTTGTTGAGATTTTTAGAATGGGTGAGTCTTTATTGGTTGGTTACTGCCCTCTCTCCACCTTGCAGCCATGCTGGCCTACAGTGATAGGAGAGGAATGATCTAGAAGAAAGCCCCATTTGAGCTGAAAAGCTTGTCAGCTTATTTCCTGCCACCTGGATCAGCTGGGCTAGCCAGAGACAGTGCATCTCCCTACAGACTCTCTCTCTAATTTGATGTTCAGCTTTGATATTTACACCCAGCCCCAGCTGTCACGTGACTTCCAAAACCTTCTGGCACTTGCTCCAGTGATTATGAAATTAAACTGGTACTGTGGTATAGTGGATTAAAGTGCTGCCAGGTACTTTACATTTGCACTGTAGACTTCTCTGAAACTTTAAATTTTTGTTAGTAGTGGTTACTGACTATTTCTTCTGGGGCTTTGCTGCCTGACTAGGTTATACATATGTGATGATCTCTTGCCACACTTTTCTCCCAACATTATTTGCCACTTACAGTTCAAGACATTATATAGTCAAATATAACTATACTTTAAGTCTTTATTTTAGAAGAGGCTACAGATTTATATAATGATGTCAACATTTGTCTTTCACAAATTATAAATAGGTGAATATAATTTTCTTAACATTCCCCATTTTTAGCCTATGAGGAAGCCTTCCTGTCAGGGAGTCTTTGGTAAACTGCTGATGATGGAGACATATTCCTGAGCTGGTGGATTTAGTTGTTTACTGACTGGGTCTAATTAACTTACAAATTGGATAGGGTGGTTTCCCTCCTAAAGCAGAATCAAGACAAGGAAGAAAACCTTGGGCTAATGAAGACCACTTAGAAAGGAGAGTTGGAGAGCTCTTTCTGAGGATAAGTAAAGGCATAAGGCTTGATACCAGAGATAGATCTGTAGACACAAAAAGAAGGCAAGAGTTTTGCTTACTGTGTCACTTCAGTTCTTTTCTTTGCAGGAATAGCTCTAGTCTTGCCAGAATATACTCTAAACCTTGTTAGAACGTTTGTATCTAAAGAAAACAATTGGAAGAGTTACAAATTCACCTCTTAAAAACTAATGAGGTATAAACAGAAACCTACAGATTAAAGGATCATATACAAAAATCTACATGCCTCTGATAGGTTCAACATGCTTTGGTTTATTTGTCACTATCTGTTTCAGGTACATTTGTTAATTTTTTTAAGATGAGTAGAACACTTCAATTAAAAGCAAGTAAACAAGTCCGATCCGGGATTCTTAATGAGAAGCAGTACAAACACAGCATGTGTTCTTCCCTGCCTTGTTCTCTGCCCTTGTTCCTGTTCCTGCCTAATTCTGTATTAACTCATGAAAAGTATTTATTGAAACTGGTGTTTATTTGTTGCCTTACTTTCTCTTGGGCTAAGAAATGGAGTTAGGAAGGGGCTAGACAAGCTGCATACTAACCTGGGCTTTGTTGCTGGCAGACAGTTGGACACCCTCCAGGATGCACTGTGTAATGGGAGAAAAACTCCCTTTAAAAGATGGCTTCATTTGAAGTGTTTTAGAATTGGTACCTGAAGTTATTCACAATTGCAAAGAAATGGGATAAGCACAGGCTAATAAAGCTCTGCCATAAGCAATGTTAATCTGTTGGGGCTGCCTGTGAACTGTCTGGTAACGTTATTGACAATTGTCTTAAGGCAGATTTGGATACAGCAATGCCAAAAAGTGTATAGTTCTCCATGTAAGGATTCTTTTAACCACAGAGCTTGTGGTTTAAAGAACAAAAAGGTGCTTCTAATTATGGAAACTACCACATTTAATAACTTACATGTAGGTTATGCGTGATAGGAAGATTTTGCAGCTTCATCCTCCAAAGACATTGCGTGTTGTCTCATTTTTCTGAGTAAAAGATCTTGCCAGCTCGTGGATACTGGCAGTCCCTGTACAGCAGTTTGTCTTCACAGCAGCTCTGCTGAGCACTCTGCACTTGGTGTTCTCTGCAGTACTTCCTGCAGGATGTTTTCTTGCTACTGATCAGTGCAGCTGGGCAAACGAATATTTCACACTTGAAGGCATGCCTGGTGTTAAATTGGTGCCTCAAACCCCAGTATGTTACTGTACAAAATAAAGATGCCCAGGAGTCCTGGCTGAGTGTCTCGGAGCAGGCAGCATGCATTGCTTTAAAGTACATAAGCAGAAGTCTCCTACAAGCTGTGAACCTTGTCATTCCGTGTGGAATTGTGACTTGCATCCTCTGAATCTCCTGAGTGTTGTGGAATTGCTCCTGAGATGTGGCACTGAGATGGGTTATGCGAAGCTTTGTTGAATTTGGGATTGGCAAATGATAAAAGACGTGCAGCCAGGAGAGGGAGCACTGTGCCACAGAGTAAGAAATGTAGTTTGCTGAGTGTGTCATGTACCCTTGCAGGATGGAAATCCTCCCCTGGATCCCAGTGAACATTTCATGGCAGAAGAAGAAAAACTCACAGACCAAGAAAGATCCAAAAGGTGGGTGTTAAGCAGCATAGTTACATTATTATTACTTCTTTTTTTTTTCTTTTTTTTTTTTTTTTTTAATGAGTATGTATTTAGGGAGGGAAAAAAAAAAGAAATCTAAAGAGACTGTTATTTTTTTTTCCAGATTTGAAAAAGCCTATACACATACTCTGTATTACCTGGCACAAGTGTACCAGCACCTGGACATGATTGAGAAGGCTGCTCAGTATTGCCACACAACTCTGAAACGACAGCTGGAGTACTGTGGCTACTACCCAGTAGAATGGGCACGCAATGCTGCCACTTTGTCACAGTACTATCTCTCCAAGGTAGTGTATCCAGTGCTTTTCTGCTGTAGTTGTACCATTAATGGAACTGTCAACTCAAACAGTTGTTTAAACAGCTCTTTGAGACAGGGCTCCAAGATGAATTGAAAATGTGCACCTATAAAACCACAAGTTGTCTTCTGACAGAAAGCATCTGTCAGGTTTTTTCTGAAGAGAACACACTGGCTTTCCTGTGGTGTTGCGATGGCAATGGGGAAGATGAACAGGGGTATAAACATGAGAAAAGCTCTAAAGTTAATGAAATATTAGCAATGATGTGATGTCATGTTCCTAAGTGAACTTTAGGGTTATAGTAATTTAATTTAGAATTCTTTCTTATAGTGTTCTCTTACAATAAAGTTTTAAAACAAAAAGCATCTGAGGGCCAAGGTATGGCAAATTGTTTACTATGAATTATTGTCCTTGGTACCTTAGCATGTGCTCAAGAGTTGTTTGAATCTCTGTGAACATTAAAGTGAATAGGTGAGTTGGTAGCTGTTTGCCTCGTGCTGACGCTAAACAATCTATTGTCAGGAAGTGCTTCAGCTTTATTTAGGAATTTCTATATTCCAGGCTATTTAGATACTCTTTTCTGATAATTAAAAAAATTCCTGCCCTACCTAAGCCAGTTAATGCTAATTTCAATAGTAACTCCTAATTTCCATGTATTTTTGATGCATTGCTAGCATTAATTGTTTAACAATGCAGTGCCAAATGTGGGTAAAGACTCACGGTGTTGACTTGTATGTGCAGCTAGTTCCCACCAACACTCTGTAATGGTGTTTGCCACAAGGCATCACTTCCCTCACCTCAGGGCAGCCAGAGCAGCAGAGAGCAGAACAGTCAGAATGTTCAGTGTGCATAGCCAATATTAAAGGAAAGGCTTGGTGTTGTGGCTGTAGTACAGAAAAAACAAATAGAAAATATTGTATTCATTGATAGGTGTGGAAAATTTCTGTTTTCTTCCAGTGCCTGGGGAATATGCTCCAGAGCTTGTCAGTTCTGTCATTTCCCTTGTGGTCATGTATGCTCACTCTCTGAGGTGATGGGTTTGGCCAAGTGTCAGCAGTGCTTGAGCTGCTCACCCCAGTGCTAAATGCTGCTCTGTTTCTCTCAGGAATGCTTTATGGAGGCTCGGCACTGTCTAGCAGCAGCCAGTGTCATCTTTAGCCAAGCTGGACAGGTGCCATCTGCTGAAGATGGTAAGTTTATAAAAAAGTTTTGAATAAAATTATTGCAAAGTAAGCATCATTGTGTGTTAATGTTTAAAACCAAAGTTTAACAACATGTACAAAACTTACCCCAGTGCTAATTTTTAAAAATATTTTTCAGCAAGGTTAAATGTTTCTGAAAAGCAACTGCTACTACAGCTCAAGATTGGATACATGTAGACCCTTGTGAGAAAAAGTTAAGTGCTTCTTTCTGGTGTTTCAGAAAGCATACCAGAGTAAAAGTGAAATTTAAAACAATATCCACTTCAACAGTGGCAATGTCTCTGTTCATCCATTTGGCTTTGTACACGTGTTAAAAATGCAGTTTGCCTCAGTGATCAGAGGGCAGTCATTCAGTGAACCAAACCAGATGCTTCCTGGGAATAGCTTTAAAAGAGGGAGCAAAATTGCAGCTTTTAAAACCCCAAATCCAGAAGGTACTTGTGTAGTCTTTTGTTGCTGGATGCTGCAGCGTCATCAGTGGCTGTTTTTGGAGTTGTAGCTGCCCTCCTTGTCTGGACATTGATGCAAAGGAGCAACTTGGCAGTCCAAGTGTGAATAGCAGTAGAAGAAACTTTCAGAGAACTGACCCTAGTTTTAGGAACCTGTGGTTCCATGACAGTGTCAGTACTCTGTTTTAGGCCTAGTCTTTGCTTATCTACAGCACACCCTTTTATGTCTGTCCTGGGCAAGTGGAAGCTTCCATTTTACAGAGCTTTAATTTATGGAGAGGGAGGCAGCAAGTATGAGCCAACTAAGTTCTATCTTGATTTGTTCCTGCACCATATAGGAGTAGTGATAATCCTGTTTGTTTTGGTGAATAATTGTTTATCCTGCCTTCCCTTCCTTTTCATGGGACAGAGAGCTGGGCTGTGGACTTGCAGAAGGTTCTAACTTACAGAATGACCAGTATATAGTCAGCATGGGCCGTTCTCAAGCACATTCATTTTATCATGTTAATTGGAATATAAACTAACCTAGACATAATAAATGTGCCTTTTGTTAGATTAGCAACAATTCTTAATTCCTTAATAAGAAATTGATTTGCTCTAATGAAAGATAATGAGTGCAGTGGGTCTGAGTCTGAAGTTGCCTTCTTACCTGGTGAACAGAAGTGCTGCTGTCCTGTAGGAATGTCCTCTCATTGTTCAGCTAACTCACTGCCTTCTGCACAGAGACTGGGAAATGAGTTTTTGTTAAAATCTGTTTGGTTTATGAAAATGTTACCTTGGCACATCAGCAGTGCTGCTATTTATGGTAGTGGGGAGACTTCGGGGAGAAAAATACAGAAGTTGTAGAGCTAATAAATCTTGTTTGTACCAGGTAGCTTAACCAAAGGCAGTTTCCCTTATTTTGTTCCCTTTTATGGTAGCAAGTCTGGGGCCCATTGCAATACAAATGCCCTTATCATTCTCAGAAATAATTAATGGGCAGACAGCTGAATCTCAGAAAATTATTTATCCTGATTTCTTTCTCCTACTACAATGAGACCTGGAAACTTTTTCCCATAAAAGAAGGAAACAACATCATGAAGATGAAAGGTCTTTTAAAAGATACATTATGATCCATTTATTTTCAGAATTCATACATGACAAATCCATGTTAATCTTTATAGGTTTCTACCAGAAATGACAGTTTCCAGAACTATTACATAAACTAACATGGAGAACATGTTTCTGTCTAAGCTTGAGGAAAATTGAATACAAGTATATTCTTTGCATTGTAACATTTGAGGGTCTTGCTGGAGTACTGGGCTTCTCTTAAAGTTTTTATGTGTTTATGTCCATTCAGCAGATGAAACAGAGCCAGACCAACAGGACCTTCCAGAGAGGAAAGCTGAAATTGCAAGGTGTTGGATTAAGTATTGCCTGAATCTTCTGCAAAGTGCTCGAAAATTGCTTGAGGTAACAAAAA
The DNA here is from genome assembly GCA_013400435.1 of Pycnonotus jocosus. Classification (NCBI taxonomy): domain Eukaryota; kingdom Metazoa; phylum Chordata; class Aves; order Passeriformes; family Pycnonotidae; genus Pycnonotus; species Pycnonotus jocosus. Next base: position 28,805 of record VWYP01002955.1, on the reverse strand, counting down.
TCTGTTCTGTAGCTGTCATTGTCTAACAGCAAGCTAAGTCTGCTTTGATATTTGGGAAAGGAATCAATTTGTGGTTGGTTACAAGGAGTAAGCGATTGCCCAGTGAACAAAACAACAAATGCTTGCAGTGTAGCAAGTGTTTCATGGTATGCTTTGACTTAAATGGAGCACTTAAGAGTAAGCACAGATAGGGGATCAACTCTGTAGAATGATCAGTGCATTGCTTTTACAGCAACTTCACAAATTCTCCCCCTCTCTGCTGCATTTTCTTGCAGCTTGATTTGACAGATTCCCTCTTATTTAACTGCTAGTAAGAACATTGTCTTAATATGCAACAGTTTTCTGTGCTGATGTTCTCATTCCTTCAAGCATTTGATTAATTCAGATTTGATTCAGTTCACTTAATTCATTCAAGTATTTCTTCAGATATTTAAACCAGCATTTGCTGAAATGCTTTGTGAAGCAGAGTCTTTGGCCTTAACATTTATTTATTCCTTTGGCTATTTTGTCACACGGGGTAGGGAGACTAAACCACCTTAATTTTATATCTTTTTCAGAATTGATAATGTAATTTACATGATTCTTTTGTTAATATAAGGCCTCACATATCAAGAATTTCTCTTTCGTCTTGTTGCACACTAGTTTATATTTCAAAGTGACCCAAAATGATTCAGTGTAAGTCTCTCTTTATAAGCCAGATTCATTTCTAATTAGCATGCTTTCTCATTTCAGGATAACATAGGAGAGCTGGATCCAGACAGGCAATTGGAACTTAAAGCCCAAAGGAAAAAAGAAGAGGATGAAAAAGAGAAGGGCAGGAAAAAAGCTGTCCTTTTTGGGACAAGTGATATATGTGACTCTGTCTTAGCCATGGAGGAGAAAGTGAGCAGCGTATATCCTTTAGATTTTCAGGAAGCCAGAGAAATCTTCCTGGTTGGTCAGAACTATGTTCAGGAAGCAAAAGAGTTCTTTCAGGTTGATGGCTATGTTACTGACCACATTGAAATTGTTCAGGATCACAGTGCTCTGTTTAAGGTACTTGCTTTCTTTGAAGAAGACTATGAGAGGCGCTGCAAAATGCACAAGCGTAGAATAGACATGCTGGAGCCCATCTATGCAGACCTGAACCCCCAGTACTACCTGTTGATCTGTAGGCAGCTTCAGTGTGAACTGGCTGACACCTATTATGAGATGATGGATTTAAAGGTAGCTATTGGTAACAGGTTAGAGAAGCTAGACTCACACACAGTTAAAAAGATTAATTCTCTGGCTCAGTTTGCAATCAAGTATTATGAACTCTTCTTGGATTCTTTGAGGAACCCTGATAAGGTGTTTCCTGAAAAACTCGAGGAAGATGTTCTTCGCCCTGCAATGGTGGCTAAATTTCATATTGCACGACTATATGGTAAGCTTATTACTTCAGATAGCAAAAAGCAACTGGAAAACATGCAGACATCATTGGAATATTACACATTTCTGGTAGAGTATTGTGAGAAGTATCCAGATGCTGTCCCTGCCATTGAAACTGAACTAGAACTCAGTAAGGAGATGGTGAATCTTCTTCCAGCAAGCATGGAGAGACTAAGAACAAAGCTGTCTTCATTTGTATAAATACTTGCCTTGGAGGCAGTGGGCACTATCAGAACAGTTACCTGTCCAAGCCAGGGCTGTGGCACAGCTTCTGTACTGATTGATAGAAGTCAGGTGTCTGCAGGGACATCCACCTAGAGCCTGCACTAGTGTGACCTTGTGAAAACCTCAGAGCTCCCCTGGTCTGTAGCTCACCCTCACTAAACTCTAAATATCTAAACTCTAAATGTAAAGTATAGGTCCAGCTAATGCTTTGTACTGTGTCCTATATGTAAATATAAACCTGTTCTCCCTCACAGCTTTTTCTTTGGTGTATGATTCAGTTTTTAAGTGTAGTACTGTATGAAAACAGTTTCTTTCAAGAGAATCTTCTTCTCTAAGAGTATTTTTTCCAATAAACCTGAGGCACGTTCTTCCAATTAGAATGCATTTTATTTCTTCTAGAGTTTGTTCCTAGAAAACTTTATCAATGTGAAGGGAACTTGTTTTCAATATTTATTTTGTATGTTGCTTGTTGTTCTTTTCCCTTGATAATCAAAACCTAGTTGATAGAATCTCAATAAATGGACTAGCTTGGCTAAATGTTTCTTTAGAGTCCTTGGAATTCTGTTTCCTGTGTCTTACTAAGATACAATATATGTTCTAACTTTGGCCAAAATAAATAGTTGTGAAAGTGCTTCCACATGAGTGTCTTCAATAAAAACACGTGAGGAACTGTAGTGCCAGAAGCCAGAGCAAGAAAGCAGCAAATTTTCTTTGTGGTGGGAGGAGATCCTCTGCTTTTAATACAATGTATTCACAGGTTACAGGTTCTGTGCTCTAGTGCTCCAGACATTTGCCTAATACAGCTTGAGGCCATGGATGGCTTCTTTCTTTGTGCTGCTCAGGGAGCCCAGGTGCTGTTTTAGCAGGAGCTGGAATTGGGATCTCTCTGAAGTTGTTTTAGATGAAATACAGGCAGAGCACATGGTCCAGCTGCATAGAGCAGGAGATGATGGCCAGAGATGCCAGGGGACAGGGGCCAAGTGGAGGGACAGTGGGACTTTGTGCAGTCTTATCACTGACACAGTGATCGGGTGGGAAGATATTCACAACCCTAGAGGGCATTGAAGGAGAACAGTCAAAACTGGATTCTTCCTGGAAATTGAGGAGGAGGAAACATCACGTTTGCTTTAAAGGGTGTGAGAGGAAAGGATGTGCATCTCAAATGTGTGGTGAAAATCTCTTCTGCAGAGAATTCTGCAAGCTAGACTGCTAACCACAAACAAATAGGCCAGCAAAGGGGTGCTGGAAATGAGCAGCAGCAAAACTCAAAACTAGACCAGCTACTTGTGTGCCTGTACAATCAGGGAGAGAATGAGTGCACGTGCCTGTGTATGTTTTTGTTCTACTTAATAATTGTCTAGTCAGCTTCTAGGGGTTTCATTTCTGCAGTCAAATCTTTAATTCAGATTTTCCTGGAGCCTGAAAGTAAGATAGCCCTAGTTTCTCAGTGAAACATTTCTTAGCAGGCTCTCTTGCTCACTGTTTTGTCCAATTTCAGTTACAGTTAGTGTGCACTTTTACCACAAACTAACAGGTTCAAATTTTTTCTGCTAATTTTTAGTTTCATATTAAAGTAAAAGGCAGCAATACATGTTTGGAGTAGTTGTTTGGGGTTTTTCCCTACTATACTTTTGCCTTTAAGCGAATTTTGTAGAGCATGGGTTGCCTGCCTTATCATTAGTTTTCTAGTAATTTGGAGGAGTATAATTTTTGGGCTATCCTAGCACGAAAAAATCTTTTTCCTCTTCAAATACTGGTCTGAAGTAGGTGTGAAAGGTTACCTGCTGCTAACTGCAAAGCTGAATGAAGTGCAGGGTGATGTATCCTTTTTAACCATCAGATGTATCCCTTTTCATCATTTGGTGTATCCATTTTAACCATTATCAGATGTGCAGAGAAACACCCTGAATCCACGAAACCACAGTGAGAGCTCAGCAGACAGGTAGGAGTAGGTCCTTAGTGGAGAAAGATGAGAGATTTTTCAGCACAATCAGTGTGATTGGCACTGTGGCTTGGAGAGCTCTCTCCTCTGAAGATACCCAGAACATTTTGGCTTTCCAGTTTTTTTTAAAAATGTACTTCATATAAATGCATATGGAGTTGCAGAAACCAATTATGCCGGTTCATCTCCTAGACTAAATGTTCAAGGCTTCTGCCAGCTAATTATATTTTATTACTGGAGACTGCATCATTGTGGCAGATGCTCAGCACAAAGTACTATGCTGTGCTTAAGGCATATCTTTTTAAGCAAACCCTTTGAATAATTCCTGTTTGTTCAATGATTTGAGAAAATGAACTTATGTAAGATTGTATATTTAGTTAAAAAAAAAAAAAAAAAAAGGAGGTGGGAAGCTTGTTGGATTAGGCAGCAAAGCTCCCTTCAGGAATGTTGAGTTTTAACTGCAAAGTATGTGTGAGGTCAGGCATTTATTTCAAAGATTAATTGAAGATTAGGTTCCTGTGAACTCTGTTTAACCTGCATTTCTATTCCTTTCTGTACAGCAAAAAGTCTTACAACTGAAACCTCCTTTTTGTTGTTCTACTAGTTCTTTCTCCTTAGCCAGCATAAAGCAGTGAGATTTACAAGAAGTCCAAATTTGTGCAGAATTCCTGTCAAGAGTGAGATCAGAGCTATAACGTCAGTGTACTTCTTCAAATAGCATGCAACACTCATGAGAAGTGGTTTGGTTTGATTAAAACCAGTTTTGGTTTAATTGAGGCACTTAATTCTTATGCTAGCTAGAGATACAGTAGGTGGTATAAAATGGAGTGATGAGGATGGTTGTGCTGTGCTTCAGTATTTTGTGAGAGAGAGAAACCAGTGCCTTGTCTACCTACAAGGCTGTCAGAGCAGGCTCTTTTTTCTCTCGAGGGGCCTGGACTGGAGGAGAGCAGCAGGAAGTGACTGCTGTGCTCTCTGTTGCTCTTAAGACATCTGAAGCACCGGGGCAGTGGGCAGAGGTGAGCCCCCACTTCCCCTTAGCAGCAGGAAAGCGGGTCCCCTGTGCTGCAAGGGGAGCTGCCGGTGTTGGTCGCTGCCTCCGTGTGGCGAAAGCTCCCCGGGCTGGTTCGCTTCATCCGTGCTCCTGAAAGCTGCTATGTGGGGAGGTGTGGTCCTGCCCCAGCACAGGCTGGGTGTGGATGGTTTCCTTCTCTGTTTGCACATGAAGATATGTCAATGTAATGGTGTGATTACTGCTGTGCTTCCACGTCCAGAAATACTGTGGGAGCCTCATTAGCCTTGACAGCAGACAATGAGAAACACCAGTGACTTTGTTAACACGTGGCTTTACCCATCTCACTTTTGTTTAGGGTTTCCTTTTCGCTCAACACTGAGAGAGCAAAGATGACCTTTACTTGTGTGTTTCTAGAAAAAGACTGAGATGGTTGGTGCTACCTGATGTTTTCTGTGGAACTTTTTGTTATAAGATGCCCAGGTGTAGTCCTGCAAGGGAGAACACAGCTAGTCTGGCAACTCGTGAGGCAAACCCTTCTGTAGTCTTGAAATTACAGAACTAAAGCCAAGTGCATGAAGTTGTGGCGAGAAGCATTTGTCAACTGTCTTTCCTCTTGTATTGCAACATCAATGGCTATTTTAGAGCTTGGTATAAATGATTAATTTTTCGTTTGAAAAGTGCTTTTACATACTTCCCAGGAACTCTGTCCAAAGTGTCTCCTTAGTGCTTTTTCATTTTGCAGTTTGGTGGTTTCTAAATCTTCCTCGTCACGGGTAAGTGCAAAAACAGTGGTTTCCTGATGAGGACTATTTGCCTGGCTGCCTTTTATTCCAAAGCCATTGTTTGGCTGTGCCTTTGAAGAGCCAGGCAGACTGTTGGGATATGAAACACAGCACCTTTGGAAAACATGTTTCCTCCATTCAGAACAGAAAATGTCTGTGATACTCACTGGCTGTTTAGGGTGAAGTGACTGATAAAGTGGTGCCTTAACACCAAAGGTTTTAATAATTTGGGTGTTTATAGCAGTGTTTTAAATATCTAGAGCTTGAATTTTTGGCACAAAATACAGCAAAATATTTTACATGCTCGTTGTTGCTGTAAAGAGATTTACTAGTTGGCATTGGACCAGGATACAAGGATTTCTCTATATGAGTTTTTTAATGCAATTTTCTGCAGAAACAATAAGGAATTGGATGAGTGATCAGTGAAAGACTAGGATAGGCATGTGATGAGTGAGTTGGTGTTAGTCTCTGAGGAGTACAAAGTGCTTGTGTCAGGGAGTTACTCTGAGATCTGTGGGTGAAATGCATGGGGTAAACAAAAAAAGGAATGAACAAGATGATTTTCTGCATACTTAAGTGTCTTGGAGTGGAGCAAGAGCAAGAAGTTCCCAGGCAGGGTCTCAAACCACTCTGAAGCCATCTCTGGATTGCTGGTGGGTTCAGCTGACAACAGAGAAGTTTCACAGCAGCCAATGAGAGAATGCAGTCAGGTGGGCCCAGAACCTCCTTCCACCAGAATGCCAGGACTTTTTAAATAATAGAGGTAGTGGTGCCCTACAAGTGATTTCTGGTGCAGACAAGGAGACACAAATTGAGATACTGCATCTGGTTGCCAGCATGTGGTCTGCAGACATGGAGGAGAAAAAGAACCCAACATAATCTCCTGCTAGCAAAGTTTATTTTGAAATCAAATACATGCTAATGGCTTGTGCATGACACCTGATAAGTATCAGATGCTACTATGCATGTTACCTGTCCACATCTGGAACTCCTGGCAAATAGGTGTCAGACACTTTTTAATGTCTCCATGTGCTTTGCCTAAATGTTTTCTTGTAGTACTGAGCTGCCAAGTTACATAGGGCTCATAGAACATATTTTGCTTCTCTCTGTGAAGGCACAAGGTATTGCAAGTACAAGGGTCTTGAGAGTCTCACCTCCCTGGCCAGCCTGTCATGGCCTCCCTGCTGTGCCCTTTGCTGGAAATGTTGGATGAGGTGAATCTTGCCCCAGGCTCCAGCTTTCCCTGCTGACTGACCCCTGAGTCCTTGAAGTAAGAAAAGACAAAAAAATCCTTTTTCTAGTTAATGCAAATTATGTTTCCAAAAGGGATGTGCTCATCTTGAAAGGTGGCAGAGCAGCTTTGTCAGCACTGCAGTTTCTGAACCTGAGGAACAGCAGTTTGTGGAGCCTGTTGCTTTGTGGTGCAGCAGCATTCACCCAGAGAGCACAGAGAAGAACCTTCAAGAAGAGCTCAGAGACACTGGGGAGTGCCAGTCCTGCTGGGGAGAGGCTCCTGTGGCAGATCTGATTTTCCTGCTTTTCCTCATTTTTCTCGTCTGTCACATTTTGAAACAAAAGTATGCTTCTACTAAATCAAATGTGTTTAAAACTAGCTAAGAAATGCCCAGCTCTTTTGGTTGGTAGGAAAAAAAAAATCCTGTTCTCTTTTAATGTAAACATAAATTCATCTCTTTCCCCAACAATTCAGTGAAGATCACAAAGCCACAACTCCAGGCTGGTTAACTGGAGCCCAAACACCAGCTCTGCTCCACTTTACACACAGGATGGGAGAAGCAGATCTGGTTCATGGGGAGACCTCCACAGGAGAATCACTGCTTCCCATTCATCTTCCCAAATCTACTGATGTCCTTTCTTCCCACACATGGTGAACTTTGTCTATGTCACCAATAGTGCTTGTACATAGAAGTAGGTTTGCACTTGTGCAGGCAAGGTGAGCTGCTTGGGGTGGACCTATGGGCAAGAGCCCAGGGCTCACAAAAAGCATCTAAAAGCTGCTGAGTAGCTCACTCGTGTGGGGTTGTCCTGTGCTGGAGAAACCATCTGATCGAAAAATAGCTGTGTCTAATTCCTGGGTAGCTGAGCTTGAAGCAGTAACATGTGCAGCAATGCCAACAGGTTCACAGTGAAAACACATTCCCTGAGAGGCAGTGGAGGAACAGGCACCAGGCTTTGCTTTAAAAACATCTTCATCCCACCACCCTTCTCTTCTTTGTTAATTCCTTCTGGGTTTAGGGGCATTTTCCCAACAAATCCTGCATGACCCCTTGCTCCACTGTGCAGGTCCCGCTTGCACTGTGGTGCTGGTGCTGGTGCTGCTCTGGATGGAGTTTTAAAGGACAGTCAGCTGCTGAAATTGCCTCCCTAATCAGTAACCAGAGTTTGGCTGCTGTGTCACATCTTAACAAGCTGTTGCTTTTAAACTCTAGTTCTGAAATTGCCAGACAAAACCTCCTGCTGCACTGTGCTTCAGAGGTGGAAACAGGAAGCATCAGCACTCCCAGCAGTGAGGAAAGCTGCTTTTTCCACCTGAAGGACAGACCTGTTGCTTGGTTAACGTTTCTGGGAGAGAGGGGAGATTGCTGATGGGGAAAGGTCGTTGACAGCTTCCTGTCTGTCAGAAGCTGTGCTCAATCTTGATGCAGCTGTGGCTTTCCAGCAAAGATCTCCCCCTGCACTTGCTGATCTTCACCATGGGAAGAAAGGAGTTGTTCTTCTGTGAGATCTAGATGGCAGTGAGTGCCTGATTTCTGTGTGATAAATGTCTTTCTTACAAGATCTGAATCTTATCTGCATGGACCAGGCCCTGATCCTGCCCTCAGAGGAGAGAGGTGGTGGCACGAGAGGCCGAGGGATGCCATGTGCTGCCTGGGCCATGATGCTCTGGGAGCAGAGGTGAACACGGGTCAGATGCTGAGCTCAGATGTGGCCCAGGTTAAGAATATATTTTTACTCAGGTCTGGATTTAGAAATTTAGAAATACCCCCAGAAAGACCCAAACCTCTCTCTCTGGATTGGCAGCTCTTTGCTATTTTGAAGCAGGAGAGATTTTTGCTTTCAGTCCCCAAAGGTTGGTTGGTTGAACATGAGCTGGTGGCAAAAGGCATCCTTAAATTTATCTGGACTGCCTGCCTGGAGAGGAGCTCACTTCTGAAGAGCATCAAGCATGATTTGGGGCATTTAACAAGGCAGCGCATGGGTACTCCCTGAGATGGACCAATGTGCTCAAGGCCCTTTGGATGTCCAGGTCTCATGAATCTCATCCCACTTCAGCACTGAGTGTCAGGAAAGAAAACTGTTCTGCCTTCCCAAAAGGCAAGATGAGCAAAACAAATGTTGTGTTGAACCCAGCTGCCATTCAGACACTCTCCTCTGTGCTCTGTCTGTCCCCTATTGTTTTTCTGTTGCCATCGTTCTCGCTTCACTCTGTTTTCCACCTCTGCTTGTAACAGATGTAGCCTTTTCCGTACAGGCTGCTCCCAGAGCAACGACCTGTACAAAATTATGTATTTCTACTTTCTCAGCAGAGCAAATAAAGAGCTGAGCAGCACAGGCAGTGCCCAGTGCTTCAGGACCCCCCCTGCCCCAACTGCTCCACTCATCCCCTGCTTCATGGGGATGAGTGTTTGAGGAGTGCAGGGGTCAGCTTGGATTCATTCCCATGGAAGCCAGGGCTGAGTTCCCATCAGCTAAGGCAGGGGAAAACCTGACCCTGAGTGCAGAGTGACCTCACAGCAGTTAGGCTTTATCTGATTTCTGAGCAGTTGTCAATAAGAAACATCTTTATCAGGACTCTGCCTGGACAGATAGTGCCTTCCCTGCAAGCCTTGCTGATAAAGCACCGGGACTGTGGGTGCCCCTGCACCCGTGGGAGTCCATCTGTCCATCTGGCTGCCCGTCAGGAACACAGGCTGCAAAATAAACTTGTGCTGCCTGCTGAGGAAAAGCAGCAGAGGGAGTGGCCTTACACTGCTTTGCCAGACCACTCCTCTGAACCAATCTGCTCCATCAGCATTTACCTGGGCTAGAGCAGAGAAGGGGTTGATGTCCAAAGAATTGGCTGAAACGCCCCCGGGATGCCCCTCTGGGTTACTGCGGGGATTTTATTTTGCCCTATGTTCTGCCCTCATCAGCGGATGTCCTCCTGCCAGGCACTCCTGCAGTTTGCTCCACATTTAGTGATGTTACTAAATTAGTGATTACTCCTGAGGCCACTGGGAGATGCAACAGCCCTGAAAGTTATGACTAAGGAGCAGTGCAACACTTTAGATTTTGAAGTGTTTATTGTAGTTTAAGACTACTCCCAGATTTTTCAGGCCCGTAATGGAAAGTCCTGAGTGTCTCCTCAGGGCTCTGGGTGCACAGTGTCAAGGCAGCCTTCTCCCTCCACCTGCTCCCCAAATTAATGCCTCACCAAAATGCAAAGCTCTTGCTTTGCAGGTTAGGAAATCTGCTTTGCAGGTGCTTTGAAAATAATGGCAGCACTTCAGTGCAGGAGCTGTAAGCAAGGCTCCAGGAGCAAACTGTGCTCTCAAATACTTGCTCCTCATTTATTTGCTTCTTTTTGTAGGCCCGTTCTATGGGGTACTTAATCTTTCAGTTTACATACACAGGATCTATGCAGGAAGAACGTTATCCTATGAATTTTCCTCAAAGATTATGGAAGGCAAATTTGAGGTAGCTGACCTTGGTATGGTGACTGTGCTCTCCTCTGCAGATTTAAAATATTTAATTTAAAATCGAGTTTCTCTTAAACTCTGATAGTCATGCCATGGCACGTTTCAAGGTTAGTGTTCCAATATAGTTTAGCTCATGTGCTGTTCTCTGTTTAAAAAAAGAAAGTTTGTTAGCTTTCAGCAGTTTGTGTCCTCTAGCCCAAGATGAGATTTTTTAAAATTAGAGCTGATTATTTTCATTGTATGTCTTAAGTGGTTTTTACAAACGGTAAAAACCTTCCTTGAGCATCCCACAACACTCCACAAAGGGCACACTTTACTTTTAACACCTGCACGTCCCAGACTGTTTCAGATCCAGGTCTCAAATCATCCATGTTCATAGGAAGGTGGAAAACTCTTTACTTGCCAAGCATAACAGCATGTGGGCACTGGCAGAGTGCAGCAGGGCAGGAGATTGGCACAGGCTGACCCTCCCTGCAGGCTTTGGGGCCCTGTTACACAGATGTACCTGAGATAGGGGTGAAACATTTGTTTTAGACTTCCCACAGCTATCTATTGTAAAGTGATCTCATTTCCTGAGGCGTGCTGCAGACAGAAAAAAATAACAAAACTATGTGGCAAAACTGTCAGTGTTACAAGTTCCCCCATCAGCTGATGGTACAAGACAGATAACTCGGCTCTGTGAGATCCCCCTCCAGATACAGAGAATGTGCAGCTCCCCTACCCACAGCAGCTCCCCTGGCTCCTGCAGGATCCTCAGTTGCCCATGACTGTGCCCACTGGTGGGCATTGCTCTGCCTGCCTCCCATGGGGCTTCCAATGCCATGGTGGAAAATGCCCTGGGCTGGTGGGAAGCACAAAAATAGCCAGTGGAGGTTTGCTTTTTCACACCAGGGTTGTTTGTGCACAGTGGAGGGGTGTGGAACAAGTTAGCCTGTACCCGTGATCAGTGGAAAGTGAGAGGTGCTGTTGCAGAGATGGTTTCCGCAGCCTGCAACAAGGGGAGGCTGAGCATCTCCCTCACGTGTTTGCCCAGCTTCCTATTGATGCTGAGCACTGCCTTAAACAAAAAGAAAAGAAAAAGTCAAGTAGAAATGAGAGTGGTAAGAATAACCACTGCACACGAGTCCTTCTGCACCTGCTGGGTTTCAGTCTCCTATTTTTCCCACGCCAAAGAAAAAACCCATGTGCAGAGGCTGCTAAGGCTGAACACGCAACTCCATCCCTCAGTCTGGTGGTAAATCCCAGCCTGGAGAGGGGAGGGAGCTGCTGGAATCTTTTCTGCTGCTTCACGGGGTTTTGGTGGAACACCATGCCGTGAGGAAAGTCACTGCTCAGCCCAGATCCCCACTGGGGGCCTCTGTGGACTTTCCACCACATAAAAATAGATTTACCACAGACAACTTGCACTATCAGCCCCGGTGCCGACAAGGTGCACGTCAGGCCCAGACGTCAGTGCCCCAGTTAATCCAGCAGCACTCCCTACGACTGAGAAAAACCTCCACTGCTGTGATAACCTTGTTGTTTGTCATTTCTTCTTGAGCGAACTCAAGCCTGGTTTAATCACAGCCAAAAGGCAAGCAAAAGGTCCGAGCCAGCTGAAAGGCAGCTTCTATTTATCTGTCTATATAAGAGCTTTCATGGCTTTTCAGATGTGTTCCTTGTGGAGCCACATGTGATCCAAACCCTTCACCACATTCCCTGGGGCATTTGCACCAAACAGTGATGATCTGGCCAAGCAAATTGCCTATGCCCTTCCAGAAAGGAGTTGTTATGTTTCTACCAGAATATATTATCTAACTTAATAAATTTTTTTCACTTCTACTGTGAATACCTATGATTCTGCTTTCACAAAAAACCCTCAAGCCTGGCATGAGATTCCAGAGATAATTTACTTCTGTGGAAAAAGATGATTCCTCAGTTGGTGAAATATGTACTGACTGTGAATATCTGTCTTTTAACCCATCTGCTGGACTGGTGTGGGCTTCAGGCAGGGAAAAGCAGTGCCAGTGCCAATGCAAAAATGCAGTTGACTGCAAATTAGGGAATATTAGGCACTGCTTTTCCACTCTCAGCATTAGGCAGAGACTGGGTGGGATGTGTGCCCTGACCACAAGCTGCCTGCAGCATCACCTTCAGTCCAGCTGGTGGGTCCTGGGTTTGCTTTCCTCTTCAGGCAAAATGGGAGATGAAGGCAGAGGAACTTTTAATTTGGATTGATGAAGGCAGGAAGGCCATAGTGCTGGGCTTTTCTGTTCATGTCTCACTCCCGTCAATAAGGAAGTGGTGACGCAGGTTATGGGCTGGGTTTGAGGTTTTGGAAACTTTTTCTAAAAGTCGATCTCCTTGCTCCGTCTTATTTCTGAAGTGTGAAGCTGTGGTGAAAGGCTGGTTGCGAGCAGAGGGATGCCAGCCAAAATGCAGCTCCTTATCAGATGTAACGGGAGGATTTTCCTGGCTATTTGTTTAATCCTCTTTGTGGGATACACAGCACAAGGTAAAACGGGGCGGTTGTTCTCTCGGTAATCCTCTTTCTGGGCTATGCAGTGGAGGCCAAGTAAGCAGCCTCTGAATTTTACGAACTGGCCTTCTTTTGGGAGTAATGAGATCTACTCAGAAAGTCTGTTTTGCTAATGTTTCCTTTTCTGGAGGGGGAATGGCAAGAAAATGTGCTTTTTGCAATTGGAGCATTTCAATTTTTGAGATAAGGCTTCATAAAACATGTCGCATGTGTGTATATTTTCAGTCTACGTATCTCAGTATGTATTTTTCTAAATGTCCCTTTCATAGTGGTCTGGTTAGTGCTGTTACTCAGTTATGGAGTTACAGACATAGTATGTAACAGTTCCCATGTCGTAACACCTACGGTCTGCTTTCTGGGGGGAGCAGGAGAGGAAACTAGTTTTAAGTATGAGGAAACTAAACGGTTTATTCTGTAAAATATTGCAACATACACCGCTAAAATGACAAAAGGGAAATATTGATTCATGATGCTGTGCCTGGTGGATTTGTTTCTTGTGAGAGAAGAACTCTTTTTCAAGCATGTAGAGTATAATTTGTCCACAAACCGAAGCAGTGATAGTGATAGGCTCTCACCATGCATTACCACTCTGAGGCTGATCTTTGAGGGATTATGGCCTGCTTGTTCTATATTGCTTATTTGCAAATTTTTCAGCTGCAGCTGTTTATTTTGTTGCCACTGTGATTATTAAAAACCTTCTTAATAATAGGCAAGGAGAAGAAGATAAGTATGAAAAAGGAATATACTGTAGAAGCAGCAGGAAATTACACCCGTGAGATCTTTTTTCTCTTACAGAAGAGTGTAGGAGGTAGCTGAAAGTCATCCAGTACATTATGGAAATATATAGGGCAATAGAGAAGTGTAATTACGGAAAGATATTCCCAAGAAACTGAGGAAAAAAAATAGATCAAATGCCAACAGGTTGAGAATGCACCAGGAGATTTCTGAACAAATTAATTATATGAGACCAAGAGGAAGGATGAAATGTCACCGCTCTTGTCTTTATTATGTGATCCTTATTTTGTCATTTTGGTATTTTTTGAAGACCCACATTTTCAGTGACATCCCCAATCGGGCACCTGGGGAGCACCAGAACTGATAACCTGGGTTTATAAAACCTTGTGTCTAGGAGACACCTCAACTTTCTCTCCTCTGCTGAGTGCTCTCACAGCCTCCATAAACTCCAAACCTGCCCCTGTGGCACACTTTGAGTTTCTCACCGCCCCACCAAAACAACCCATTGAACTTGAAGGGGCAGAGCTGGACCCAACAGAGGAAGGAGAGCACAGGAGCTGGCTCTCTGCTGGGTGCCTTGTCCCCACAGGCTTTCACATTATTTTCACATACCTCCACCTTCAAGGAAAGCTGCAGAAGGCTGAGCCCCCAGGACCCCATGGTCGTGCCATACTGTGGGTTGGGAATGAGCCTTGCTGTGACAGCAGTGGTTTCCCATAGGCTTCCTGGTGCTGTGCGTGAGGGGATTCCCTGGGATTTTTCATGGACTTCCTGGTGCCTGGTGTGAGATGTGCCCGATGTCTCTGATGACAAAAATGTCACTTAGGATGTCAGTGGCCATTTTAAAAAAAAGTCTTCAGGGTTACTTTACTTTTCCGGAGGTTGAGAAATCAGGGCCACACAAATTATTTCCATCCACTCCTTTAAGCCTTATTAGGTGCTCATAAAGTTCATAGGACCTGGTGAATAATGTCCTGGTCCTCATGGACAGTGTGTGGCTGATTCCCTCAGGTGCTCCCATGCAGAGGGCGAGGTACAAGAGGGTGAGGTGCCGGCCTGACTCCTGGTCTGCTAACTGCATCGAAGAGAAGGGGCCCTGGTTTTACATGCCCGCTGGTGGGGCCAACAGGATCCTTCCTCCCATGGCAGACCCATCCTTGTAAGTTCATTTGCCACATGGTTGTCATTAATGCTAACACCCCAAAATGTATTATTCTTGCCTTGACACTCGTGTCACAGCGTGGCTTGCCCACGGTAATGTGAGCCTTTGATGTGTTCATCTAAGAGAGAAAATTGCCACTCTGCATTTCAGGATGAAGAGATACCAGGAGCTGGGAGACATATTCCCTCTCTCGGATGAGGATTCCGGCTCTGGGTCCAACACCGTGGTGGAAGCAGAGCCAGCCTCTGGGTCGGGGCTTGGTGACAATGACAGCTTCTCTGAGGCGAAGCTGCCTGACCTCCTGGAGAGCCTGCAAGGCGCCGAGCTGAAGGAAAAGCTGTCGGAGGAGGATTTGCTCCTGTAGGGCTGGAGGCGTCGTCCTCATGTGCCGCTCCCTCGCCTCTTCCCCAGAGCCTGACCCGACAGCCATGAAGTGATTTAAAGCCAGCATCAATAAAAACTTTGCCTTAAGATCTTTGCTGCTTTCAATTACTAAAAGCGTTGTTGTTCAGTCTGAACTGCCTTTTTATGTGTATGCGTGCAGCAGCTACCACAATGGGGGAAACAACAGCGATGGGTGCACAGCCAGCTCTGTGGGAAAGTCATCGTGCTCTGAGGGGATAAATTCCAGCCCTTCGTGCGCTGGGAGCCGCATGCAGTTTTACAGCAGTCAGCCAATCGCGTATTCCGAAAAAGAGCGCGAAATCCTGCCAAAAGAAAAGATTTATTACCGCGGTTGTTTCCAGAGCTGACCCCCCAGCGCTGCCGCCTCCCGGCCGCCAGGCGGCGCCCTCCCCGAGCGGGCACGGAGCTGGAGGGGGCGGTCACGTGCGGTGGGGCGTGATCCCAGCGCAGGGGTGGGCGTGGCTCGGGGACCCGTAAGGTCACATGACCAGGGGCGCGCGGCTGGGGGCGGTTGGTGCTGGTGCGCGCGGGGCCGGTGTCGGGCCGCGGAGGGGGCGCGTACCATGGTGAGTGCGGGGGGGTGGGGAGCTGGTGGTTATGGGGGCTGCGCGGAGGGGGCGTGTACCATGGCGAGTGCGGGGCGGGGGGGGGCAGCGCCGATCCGCCATCGCCTGAGGCGGCGGTGGCGGCCTGGGCAGGGCGGTGCCTCCTCTCCCCCTCCTTCCTTCCAAAACTAAGGATTTAGGGGGTTATTAATTTTATTTGAGGATTAAAAGTGCCCGCATGACCTCAGTAGGGCGGGGTTTGGTCGTGAGACTCGGGTTCCGTGTGCCCCGCACGGCTGCCGTCGGGCAGAGCGCACGGACGGACCCGGGGTTATCGGTGGATCTTCCGGCAGTGCCGTGAGGCAGCGCTGGCAGCTCTGGGCTGTGATCCTTCAGGAGCACACCCTCCAGGAAACGGCGGCCGCCTTGTGCCTGGCAGCCTGGGCGAAGTGCTCGGTGTGCTCTGATGAAGAGGTTAAAACAATACGTGCTGTAAAGAGTCATCTGGATCGATGGTTTGTGGTTCTGGGGTGTTCGGGTTCCTTAACACGTGTCTCTCTGTTGCGCGTGCAGGAGCTTCCGTGTGAAGCTGGGATTTCTGTACCCTCCGTCAGCCGCTGGCATTCCTACAAGTCCTTCGGTGCAGCTATTACACTTCAGGGCTGAACGCAGCTTGATTTTGGTCCTGATGTGGCAGAATCTCCACCGTCTGTCTTTTGCACAAAACTAAGAGCGTAGCCTGGCATTTGGCCAGTTTCTGGAAACCCCAGTTCTCTGTCTGCGTTCTCTTAAACTGTAACATAATAAGCTCTGTGATAGCTATCTTAGATACTTCTTGTTTTGCATAGTTTCTCTGCAGCAATATCTTCAACAGCAGCTGGAGGAGATGCCAGCTGTTGACTTCTTTATTTCGTATGTTCTTGTTCTCTCTGGAGGAGATCATAGCTAATCTCCAAGGAGTGCAGTTGAAATATTTACATAAAGTCCTGAGTGTCGTGATGTGTTACCGATGTTTGGTCTGGTTGACCATTTAAATGGTCAGCTTGTAATTCAGAAAGTACTGTGAGAGCATCCTGTATAGTTTGCTTAGAGGTGATGTCCTTCCTTGTTTAGTTAGAGGGGAGTATAAGACTAATCTGGAAATAAAGTACAGTTTCAAGGAAAAAATGTGGCCATGCTGAAAAGTATCTTGTGTTTAAAATTGTCTACAATTTGGAATTCTTGTTGAAACTGTCTTCTTTTTCTCTTGCCCTTCCCCATGAATCAGTAATGGTTCTAGTGTGCAGTGTTTAAGAAACAAAAATATTATTTCAGCAGTCCGTATAAGTCTGTGCTTGGCAGAGACTTGGAAGACATTTTGGTCTTCTGTGGCCTTGTTGGTCATCTGCTGCTGCTTTCCCCTCAGAATGTGCAGTAGATGTAACAGGGTTTCAGTCAGAGTCATATACATCATATACATGGATTGAAGTGGGGCTAATTGCTGGACACGTACAAAGTCAGTTTAATCTTGTGTCAATCACTGTTCTGTAGCTCCAGCTTGCTCTGTGTCCTTCTTCTCTAGGAGGGGTGAGCATGAAGTCGCTCAGCGTTCCTACTGCTAAGCAGTAGCATTCACGTTATCTTCCCCTAGGCTCTTTGTTTTCTATACTGCATTTCAAACTTGGAAGGAGTTCTTACTCCTTTTTTTAATGTTAAATTGGTGAAGTGACAATGATTGTGTCATTTAACTCCAGCTGGCAAGAAAACACCACCACAGGTGCTTGCTTATCTGCCCATCCTGATGGGATGGGGAGCAGAAGCAAAAGTAAAACTTGAAGGCTGAGATAACCGTTCAGTAATAATGGTAAATAATAGCAATAATAAAAATAAACACAAACAAGTGATGCACAGTATAGTTGCTCACTGATGTCAGACCCCTGTCAGGCCCTTCTGGGTAACTCCCCCCGTTTATACACTGGGCAGGACATTCTAAGGTGTGGAATATCCCTTTGGCTGGTTTGGGTCACCTGTCCTGGCCATGCTCCCTCCCAGCTCTTTGTTGTACCTCCTCACTGGCAGAGCACAAAAAAGTCCTTGAATGAATGCACAAAAAGTCCTTGAATGAACCCAACTTAGCAACAACTAAAACATCAGTGTGTTATCAATGTTATTCTCAGACTGAATTCAAAAAACAACACTGTATCAGCTACTGAGGAGAAATTAACTCTAGAAGAACTTGTATCTAGAAGAAGTTAACTCCAGCCAAAACCAGGACAGACCAAATTAATCTGGCTGAAGCAGATGTTCTCATGGAGAACATAGTGTAATTTCTTTTAAAAACCCTAAAATCACACCGAATTAGTCAAGTGTCGTCTGCTTTAGTACATAAAAGCAGATTAGTGCCTAAATCTTTGGAGGAAAATGTTGGCTTTTGTGCTAATCTTGTTGAGCATCCCATAGAGCCACTAACGTGTTTTGCAGCTTCTTGTAAGAAGTGTTTGTGTAAGATCAAAGGATGTTCTCTCGGGTTCTTGTTGTTTGGTGCCCATCAAATGTTTGAGCGTAGAGAATACTGAGGAAAGGTGAGGGCAAACATTGTGCCTGAGGCAGTGTTACAGGTAAACTTGTAACACCCTCCCTCTCTGCTGGCAGCCTTGTGCAGCTGAGCTGGGCTGTGTGGAGAACTGCTGCCTCTAAGCTGCTGGTGCTGTCTGCTAAGACAACTGTGGGGTGTAGGCAGAGGCAGCAAATAAAACCCCTATTCCCCCTCCCTAGCCAGGGGATGCTTTGGGCTTTGCATTATTATCCCTTGTTATTGTTTCTTTCCATTCTACTTTGCTCTAGTGTTTGGCTTTTTGTCTTGGTTCAGGAAGACAGGTGTCTGCCTGGGAAAGCCAGAACTTCCCTTAGAATGGAGAATGTAAATCCCTTCCCTCTGAATTACTATAATTTTAAAATTAAGGGGTTTTCAGGCAAAGATATGGGAATAGGAATAACAGTTCTTTACTAGGAATATTTAAAAAATAAAAATGTAGTAGTACAAAACCCAAACAGAACAAAAAAAAAAGAAAACACTGACAGAGTCAGAATATGACCTGACACCCTGTTGGTCAGGGTGTTGGTAGCAGTCCAGTTAAGTCCTCCTGGAGTGACAGATGTGGTTCTGTTGGAGCAGAGATGATCCTGTAGAAGGATATAGTTTCCTTCTGAAGGTCCAGTGGTGATGAGACAGGTCCAGTCTTCCTCTGGGAATCCAGTGCAAACTGGCTGTCCTGCTGTGACTCTCAGGTTTTGTCCAGGTAGGAATGCTGGGCTCCTCCCTCTGGGTGGAGCATCTCCCAATGGGATGATGTAATGTTATCAGTCATGGGGTGAGATTTAATTGCCCATTAACAGCAGATACCCCCTGGGGGGGAGGATGGGTCATGGAAGAGATAAAGAACACGGCCCCACCTGGTTTTAACAGATGGCAATAGAAAATATCTTAGAAAACCCAAGACAATTTTTTTAGTAGTAGTAATGGTAGTGACGCTGTGTACTTTTTATAAACATGGTATTTTGTAAGAGCTGTCACTGCTTGTTACTGACCTGATTTCAGTTATTTGCTAGATGAACAGCTGTCCTTTGTCATCGCTATTTCTTGGGTCTCTGGTACATAATGGCTTTGTAACTTTGTGAAAGCACAAATGTCTTTTCCCCAGTGTATAGTGTACAGCTGCAAGTAAACATCACATTTAAAATGGAGTGTCCACTGTGTAGTAATTTATCCAATTCTTGTTCTTCCAGAGTTTTCTTGGAAACCTTTTTGTTCCTGTTTGTGAGATTGATGTTGTACTTAATGATGCTGAAACACGAAAACCTGCAGAAATCAAAACAGAAGATGGTAAAGTAGAAAAGCATTTTCTCTTCTATGATGGAGAATCTGTTTCAGGAAAGGTAATTTTTTATTTAAAAGTGACTATTACTGTTCTGATTCTGGCATGCAAATGCATATTTGAAGGTAAATTAAAAACTGCTGTAAGAGCTGAATTTTCAGCTTGTGTTGTTATTCAAAGAGGAAACTGTTTTGCTATGTTTTTTTTAATCAAAGTCATTGAGACAGCTGATAGAACTCAACATTTTTGAATAGTAAGTGTTTATTTATTTCCAGTCATCTGATATTTATGAATAAGCTTTTTGTGCAATGGTGTGCAATCCTGTCATTGCTTCTGATGAGAAAACTGTTCCAGACTGGATCCCCCTGCTTCCCCTTGCCTCTGAACTCCAAAATCCACAGTCCAATACAGGTAACAGTAATTTTTGGCTGGCACAGTCAAAAATTTGCATACCCTGAAGATAAGCCTTGCGTTCCATGCCCTGAAGTGGTTTCTGGATTGCATCAGAGGAGCAACAGCAGAGCAACATATGAAGTTCAGCTGACTGCTGAGTCAACAAGAGTTTTTCTCGCTGGAAAAAAAAGGCAGTGAAGTTGAGATTGCCAGAGGGATTTCTGTACATTCAGTATTGCACCTAGGAACTCCTTGCCATCACTCTGTTTTACTGGAGCTATTCCCACTCTCTGAATATTTCTGTTATGATTCACTTCTCCTTCAAAAGACTCGAGTTGGGTATTGTTGGGTTCTGAGACTGATTTCTGAATGCCTACTTTCATCTTGACTGACTGATATCACTGGGCATCTTCCTGCTCTGGTAATAGCTTTTTGTACAAAGATCCTGCTTCTCTAGAAAGATCCTTCCAGGGATGTAAAGAGCCACAAGATGAGCCTCCAACCCAGGAAACTGAGGGAGAAGCTTCTGATCACTGGCTGGAGCACTGCTTGCTTGTATCAGCAACACCTGAGAGGTGCCTGATGAGTCTTGGCTAACACAAGCACAGTGGCATGAGGAGGTCTGGAAGACCAGAATTTTTTTTGACAGCTTCCCTCTTCTCCATCCTTTTTTTCACCACTAAGATGGATTGTTCCAGTGGTTTACTTCCTACTCAGAGAGTGACAGTATACTGGAGTTTGAAGTACAGGAATTTCTCTGGTCACAAATGAAAGTCTTCGCAGTAGGTTTCATTATCTTTCATTTTGCATTGACTTAGACAACACCAATATTTAGCTGTCAGCCAGAGGAGGGACTTAAGCTCACTTGGCTTGAAAGGAATCAGTCTCATGGCACTTTGTTTTTGAACTTCCAGACGTGACTGTCAGAAGATACTTTGAAGCACCATGACTGGCTCTGCTTGAGCTCTGGCTTCCATACTTAATTTTAGGACTTGAAAGTTTTAATTTTAGTTGTAAAATGCAGTCTTGTGGATGATTAGATTTTTCTTGAATGTTTTAGTGGTGCCTTGGAAATGCTTAATTTGCTGTTTGATTTGGCTGCCTTCAAGCTCAGGTAGGGCCATTGAGAAGAGATCTTGATTTTCATAGGCATGTACTAATATGTTTTCCTTTTTACTGAGATTGTGTTAGAGTGAAAATGTTGAAAAAATTTAACTTGTATTTGGTTGGGTGTTTTTACTTTGGTAGGTGAACGTTTCCCTGAAGCATGGGAAGAGACTGGAGCACCAAGGAATTAGAATCGAATTTGTAGGACAAATTGGTGAGTTTAAGCTATAAAGGGGCTTTTAGGCCCTTGTGGTTTATGGAACTTGGCACTTGCAACTATCAGCAGTTTGGCTCAAACAGTGCAACCTGTTCTGATCAGTGGATGATAAGGGCCAGAGGAAAGTTGTATTTTCCTTACTTTAAAGCAAGCGATGTACTAATTTGTTCTACTCAGAAAGTCATTGGGAGAAAGATATGTACATGTGAGGGATTGTGAGTATTCAGTCTGTCTCAGACTAGCTGAAAGTTCGATTAATAACCACTAGAGGCTAAACTTGTGGTCTTGTCTGAAAGAGAAGAGGCACAGAAAAAATTAAGAGGCAAACTATAGCAAAATACTTTTAAAAAGTCTATGGCAGTTGGTTTTATAAAATGTATTAGAAATGTAAATTTCTTATAACTACTTAAGTCTGCTTAAAGTTGAACTATGAGGAATCTTTATTATATCTAACTTCTTACCAGTCCAGGTAATATCTCTGCACCCTTAGGCTGATGCTAAAATTCCTTCCCTCTCAGAGAGCTCTTTGCATTATTGTCCCTCTTGGAAGTAATTACTCAAGTTTCAGCCCCATACAAATGACTTCAAATGGAATTTCACAAATTCCCCATTTCTCATCAGTCAGCAGGCTCCAGTGGTCTGGGTCTGAAGTGTTGTGTAGCAGATATGACTGAGACCTGGCACCTGCTGCTTTATGCTTTGAGGTTTTGATCAGTAAGGCTGTAAAATTAAACTTTGAGAGTAAAGCAGCACTGTGATGGGAGTGAGGCATATAGACAGAGGAAGAAAAGAGCTCAGGTATGTCAGCTTCATTTAATCTGTTGTCTTCTAATAGCTGTACAGATTGTTTTTCATCTACTCTTGACTTATACATTTTATTCTCTAGATGAATTTAATTTGATGTAGTGTTTCTTGACATTCATACATTTCTGGGACTTTCTGTTATGCTGCATTTGGAGGTCCACAGAGTTATGCAGATGTGGTTTAAACTACTGCTCTTTGTACTTGTCCATGTTTTCTTGCATCCTTCCAAGTTTTAGTATAGAAATGCAGAAAGCATTCCAGTAGTGTGATTCCTCTACACTAGTTGCAGACTAACTCCATATCAGAGCTGTATTTTAAACCAGCTCTTCAGAGTACAGCTTTTCTGACTGACTGGCACAAAAAGTATTTGATATGCAGCATTAGATAAATGATGCATTAGATAAATGCTTGTCCCAGCAAACTAAGTACATTTTTAGATAATTTGTGGTCATATTAGAAAATAGGAGTTACTAGTTAGTGTCAGTTTCTACTCTATTGGCAGTGATAAACTGTGGAGTTGGTCTGTTAAGTTCATTTATTGTTTTCTGAAAAACTTCAGTCTGTGTAAGACCAACTAGCAATGCTGATGTTCAGTTTTGAATGGTAGAGAAGCTTATTTTTAGATACTGAAGTGTTTGGTAGGGTAATTTTTGGTGAGGATTGCACGACAAAGATCTAGGAATGAATAACTGATACTGCTCTGGGGACAGGAGATGCTGTTGCTGTGGAACTGCCTTTGTTTCCAAATGACTGACTTAGACCAGGGGTCATAATAAGCCATTTGACCGTAGGCTAGTAGTAATAATAAATTATTTGCTAGGTGTTGTTAATCTGCAGACCAGATTAGGATCACTGGCCTGTCCTAAATAAGGCAATCATGACGTTGCTTACATTTTGTCCCTGCAGCAATAAATGCTGGAAGCCAAAACCAGGCAATGCTAATTACAGAGCATGCAAAGCAAGACATACTTTGTAAAGGTAGCTAAACTGTCATTAAGAAACAATGCCATACTAGTGAAGCTCTCAATGTGTTCTCTTCAGTCCAGTTAGTTCTTTAGGGACACTGACTCTAGGTTGCTAGAACTGAAGGTAATTGGAAAACCTGAATAAAACATTTGGTCAAATATGTGTATTTTGAGTTAATTGCTTCAGTTATACTCTCCCACCTACTCCTGCCAAATTAGAGACAATTTTGTTTGCTAAAAATAAACACTGAAACATATTTTCCTTTAACTTTCTAATTTTAGAACTCTTCAATGACAAAAGCAATACCCATGAATTTGTAAACTTAGTGAAAGAACTGGCCTTACCTGGAGAACTGACCCAAAGCAGAAACTATGACTTTGAATTCATGCAGGTTGAAAAGCCATATGAATCCTATATTGGTGCCAACGTCAGACTGAGGTTTGTAACTGTTAAACATTTTTTTTCCTCTCCTCCCCTGCAGAAAATTCATAATTTGGCAATTATGCTGCCCCCTCTTCCTCCTTTTAGTTATTACACAGAACATGTAAAAGCCAGTAGCTAGTGTGCCTTGATTGGAGATGTGGAGGTTGTAATACAATGTGGTCTTTTCTACTTAATTTGGAATTGCTCAATGCTGTTTGTGTAAATAAAATTCCTTCAGTTCAATCAAGTGAAGACAGTCCATGTCTCTCTTTAAAAAAAAACCCAACAACATACCCACAACTGAAGAAAATACTCCCATATGTGTTTTGTCTTGTGTCTTGGTGTTTTACTCTTTTCTACTTAGTCTTATGAGATTGTAAACTGGTCTTTCAAAGAATATCTATACTTCAGAACATGAGGGCTCTTGGTTAGTAAATCTGAATAATTTCTAATTCAGTGGCTTTCTTCCTAGGTATTTTCTAAAAGTGACAATCGTGAGACGGCTGTCAGACTTGGTGAAAGAATATGATCTGATTGTTCACCAGCTTGCTACGTACCCAGATGTAAACAACTCCATCAAAATGGAAGTGGGCATTGAAGACTGTCTCCATATAGAGTTTGAATACAATAAGTCAAAGTAAGTGTCAGAGCAAAATGCATTCATGTAAGTAACTTGGTATAAAAGGGTACAATGTGTAATACATGGTGACCAACTTTACCTTCTGGAGACTTAAAATGTAAAGTAGAAATTACACAAAGGCCCTTTTGAGATACAGTTGGCTGTTCTGTCTTCAGTACTAACAGGAGGGTTACTAGCAAATATTTCAGACTTAATTTTTGCATTTACACCTTTTCAGTATGACAGCACTTTCTGTCCTGATACTGATGGAATGGTGGAAATGCTGTTGTTGCTCTGGTCTGGCTGAGGTTCTTAGTTCAGTGGAGAAATACGCTCCAAGTAGTGTCTAGGCAGAGAAGGATAACTGCCTGTGTGACTTGTGTTCAAGAACGTGTAAAGCTTGTGTTTGTTCTGTAACAAACCCCCCATTTTGTTCTTTTAAAGGTATCACTTAAAGGACGTGATTGTTGGAAAAATTTATTTCCTCTTAGTGAGAATAAAAATTCAGCACATGGAGTTGCAGCTGATCAAAAAGGAGATTACTGGAATTGGTAAGAGGAGCAAAGTCCAAGTGAAATGGCAGCTTGGGTGGCAGTTGAGCCTTGTGCAGACCTGGAGAGTGAAGTCAGTAGTTGCAGCTCTGGCTAAAACAGTACTGCACCAGCTTCTTTCTCACTGATGTTTGACTACCATTTGCATTTTGTGCTTTGGCAATAATACTGTGTAATCAACACTGTCAGTCTGTTTAATTGTTCTGGGGTTGTGACTCTTGTTACTCTTCACAAGTGTGAACCCTTGTAAATGGAACTTGGGCATAAATATACAGTAGCGTAATCAGCCTTAATAGACAATGAACAAGGGAAGAGGTGTAGAATGCATCCTGAAGACCCCCTTGTCTCTACAGGGATTAACTAGTTAAGGGGGCTTGGTAAACATTAGCATGAATCAGTCATTTTCTAGAAATGTGTAATTTTCTGTCATCCTGAAAAATTGGTATGATGGAAATAACCAGCAGCTTTGAAGCAGAAACAGCTTGATTATTGCAGATCAGGCTTGTACTTGCTGGGAGAGGCTGTTGCTCATGGCACTTCATTCCCCAGTAGCTGGGGTTCTTGGGAGCTTCTTGTATGGAGAATGAGAACGCTTCCAGTAGAGGAAGGGCAGAAAGCTCTGCTTTGTTTCTGGCTCTTGAGCTGACTGATAACCCTTCAGTTTCTAGTCTGAGCGTGGCCTGGCAGTATCAGTTGCTAGCACTGCTCACCAAGCAGAGCAGTTTCAAGATTCCAGATTCTCTTGCTTGTCCCTTATTTAAAGCCTGCACATCCAGGGCTCCTTTGAAGCTCTGCTGCCTGCCTCTTCTGTGTCAGCGTGGTGGGGGGAGAGTAAGAAAGAGATGTCCTGCCTGGGAGAGGGTTTTGCTTGCTTTAACCATGTCTGACATGCAAGACAGAGGCAAAAGGGCAATGCTGTGTTAATTTAAATGCTGCAGAATGGAAGTTGTTGAGATAAAACTTTTTGAGTGTCTAAAACTGAAGTGTTCTCACAGTGAAAACTTGTTTCACCAGGACCCAGTACCACAACAGAGACCGAAACCATTGCAAAGTACGAAATAATGGATGGTGCACCAGTTAAAGGTAAATAACTGTGCTTGTTTCAAAGGGTGAGCATTCAGTGTTAAAATCCTGTTTAAAAGATCTGGGGCAGAAGAGAGGATTTACACAATTTTTTTTTAAACTGGAGAAACCAACTTCTCCTTAGGTTGCTGAAATGATGACGATGCATTTTCTGTTTGGAGAAGACGTTTTTATGGACTTAGGATATTCACTCAAGATTCTAGTAACTTTTAGCCTTATTTACCATTGGAAATTCTATGACTGATTCTTTCATCAAACCTGACTCCATGGTGTAGACCAGCTCTAGAGAGTTCAAAATATTGATCTTTCTGGCTTTCCTGGCTACTGTGCTTGCACTGAGAGAGGGTTCTCACTTTTCATTTCATACTTGCTTCTCTGCTCAGTGTTATGTTTCTGATTTTTTGGTAGGTGCTTTTTTGCCTTGTTCACCTTTGTTTGCTTGGATTTTTTTTTTTTTTTTTTTTTTAACCAAGGAGCAGGCACGGACAGTGCTTGGGAAACTGCTTTTATTTTGGACATCTTCTGAAATGGTATTAATTATTCCAGTTGTAAGGAACTAATTTAAACTTTCTCTTTTTTGCAGGTGAATCGATTCCTATAAGACTATTCTTAGCAGGCTACGACCCAACTCCAACAATGAGGGATGTGAACAAAAAATTTTCAGTGAGGTACTTCTTAAACCTGGTGCTTGTGGATGAAGAAGACAGACGATACTTCAAACAGCAGGTATGGTCTATAGCAGTCCTGTTGCAGAATTATCTGGGCTGTTTTACATGCTGCTTTGAATCTTGAGCAGGTTAGAAGCCACCTGTGCTTCATGTGTGGCATAAGCATTTCTGCTGGCAAGTGTGTTGACAGCTCTGTAGATGATGTTACCTTGCAGAAAAGGAGTCAAGGGGGATGCTGGATGGTATTCCAGCAAGGATAGGATGCTCAGTACCATAGAATTTGCATTGGGAATACCCAGACAAAACACTGGGTGGGTAAATTGAGCTACTGGTGCATTTGTTTGCTTCCTTAAACTCTTCCTGTCCTGCATTAGCCTGGGTTCAAAACTGCAAAGTCTTGATAAGGACTAAGGCATTTGACTGAAAATGTTAGAGAAGATGAGGTGGTGCTGAGGAAAGGTGTAGCCAAAAGAGCCACTGGAAGAAGCTCTGTGGATTAGATCAGAATCTTCCTACTACAAAGTAGACAAGATAGTATAATTAAACGTAAGAAAACAAGAGGTAGCTGGAGGATACAGTGCCTATGGTGGGCTTTGGATTTTGAGAAAAGAAGGAAGAAAAATTTCTTGCGCTCCTTAATACTATTAAAATTGATGGTAGGATAGTTAAGGAAGGGGTGACTGCTCAAGATTGCAAGTATTCAAGCAGTAACTAAATGTGTCAACTTAATGGTGTTGTCTTTCTGTCACTTTTATTTGAACTGCACTGATTAGTACATTTTTTGTGGGCTCTTGTGTTTGGTTATCTTTTTTATTTTCCCGAAAGCTTTAATTTATCAGGAACTTAAGATACTTGATGCTGTTGTCTTAATGGTAACTGTTGGTTTCAAGAGTGTTTTCTTTCTCAAATAGGAAATAATTTTATGGAGAAAAGCTCCTGAGAAACTGAGGAAACAACGGACAAACTTCCACCAGCGATTTGAATCTCCAGAGTCACAAGCATCTGCTGAGCAACCGGAAATGTGAACTGGTCTAAGGTGAAAAACTTTGCAGTGCTTCAGCAGGTTAAAGATGGCAGCAGCCTGTGGGAAAAGAAGGCCAGAATTCCCATTACATCTGTCTTCCTTCATCTTGCAGTGCTGCGTTTACCATACTACTAAAGCGTTCTTCAGTTAAACATTCAAGTATGTATATACATTTAAAATAAAGTGCTTTCTCAAACACTGGAACTTTCTTAAGCTACTATTTTATACTGCACATTTACTTTTATTTGATAATGTTATATGCACTTGGGTATGCAAAAGCTTAAATCTAGTTATTTCCATGCATGGTAGGCTGGTATATTTGATTTTTGCTGCTCACCTCTACAATGTAGACTAAAGCATTTCCCATCTCTCATGTTGTTTATTGCATGTTTGTTTCTAATGTTGCTTATTTGCTTTGTTTTGTTTTGAAAGTGCATTAAGACACAATTGACTAAATCACACTAAAAATCAAGGTTTATGGTGCATTTGTCCTAAAATCTCCTAATGACTGCATTAGACAGGGTTTGACTGAAGCTGCATGTACACGCACTATGATTGGAGCCTTCAGACGCCTCACCAGCGGTTCTGAGAGGCTTTGCATCTGTCAGTAACAAAGAATATTGGGAAGCATCTTTGCCCTCTCTCCCCCAGTTCTCTGTCAAACTTCTCTAAGCCTTTCACATGAGTCGCTCCTAACTTTTGGGGGCTCGTTACCCAGTAATTAGTGACTGTAGGGATGTCATGAGTTCACCTTCAGGTGGTGAGCAGGTAAAGTATTTGAACATATTTATCTTATTGATGAAGTAAATGCTGGTAATATCGATTATTTTGCAAATATGTAAAACTCTGCTTCCTCCTGGCTTCGTGATTCCACTGTCTTCACAGTCAGTCTCTGTAATTGTCCTGACGGGAGAGGCAAACTGTCCTCAAAGGACATCCTTCTGGGCCTGTTAAAGGGCAGACAAGCTTTTTGTGGTCTTCTGCAAAGGTATTTGAAGCCAGGCAAGCCTAAAACTTAGAAGCTTGTCTGGCAGATTGTTTGTCTTTATCATCATCTCATAGGCATTTAGTGTTTGAAGAAGTAGCTTAAAGGAGTTAGTGTTCATCTGTTCACCACAGAACGTGGGGTCTGTTATCAGACCTGTGGCTTGGGCACAAATCAAAGCCTGCTGTGAGGAAGGCAACTTGCACTTGTAGTTCACTTGGCCTTTAAACCAAGGCTTCTCAACTCTGGTGCAAGTGTCATTGGTAACCTTACTTTATGAGTAAGTAAATAATCAAATTACATTTCTGTAAGAACTGTTTTATTACTGTGGCACTTTGATAAAGCAAAGACCCTGTGTACTTTATGCTAGGATACTCCTAACGTGGATATCTTCAGCTGAGAGCAAATCCAACTCCCTCATGTAAGTGCCTGTTCAGAAACTTAAAAGAATAAAGTTTAAAAAAAAAGCCAAATATTTTCACGGTCACTTGCATGTCGTAAACCTGGGAACGATGATTTTGAAAAACTTGATTGTACTTAACCAGCCTCAGATTGTGCAACCATGTATAACGAGCGGGGGGAAAACATCCTAAGCTGCTATTTGAATTATTAAACCAGCTGTATTCTCACTAAACCCGGCTTGTCTGTGTGTGAGGGGCGCTGCCCTCCCTGAGG